>JBBBVT010000012.1:4553403-4572598 GCA_037177035.1 Craterocephalus eyresii | reverse complement strand
CGCCTGTCTATCCAGCTGACTAGAAGATAAAATGATCGCGGTTAAAACAAGCGATTCTATCAGTTTTGTATGAGTACATTCGTGTGAACCCCGCTGTGATTTTTACCTGTGTGTTCATGATCCGCAGTGCTTGGGTTAGAGATGCTACCGGTGTGGGCCATCTTCCTCATCACGTTAGCCGGGTCGCTGGTCTGTGCAGCCGTGGTCTGGATGGTCGTTTGCCCCTGGATGAGGAGAAAAATAGCAAGTACGTATGTGTTTGTGTGTGTGTGACCACAGCGTGGAAAGCTGTGGTGCAAGCTTAAAGACAGATCCACAGCCTCTGCCTGCACGCTTTGCGTTCTGACATCAAACAGCGAGAGGCCAGCAGAAATGTTTTCTTGTTGACCTCTGCTGGAGCCACTAAAGCCACCAGAGGGGAAAAAATAATTAACTCTCCTGAGTTCAACTTGGATCTTCTTTTCTTTTTGTCATTTTGTTCCCTGTGCATGGGCAGATGAAAGCGGTGGAGATCATGGCCCTTGGTGTAGAAAGCTCTGAAATCAGTGTTAGTAATTGTTTCTCCTGATGGGAAAACAAGCCTACAGCACAACTATAAAACCCACGGCACAGAAAATGATAGGAGTGGAAAGCATACAAGCAGGAATGTCTGGGAAAGTGAAGGATGTCGGCGTTCAGGAACTTTTACTCGCATTGGCTGAAACGTTAATGTCCAAGTTTGCCAACTTGACCTTTTGCCTAATGTGTCACAACTTCTGAATACCTCTGAGGATTATAAGCAACATTATGGTCCTGATCCTGGATATTACTCCGTTCTTTAAAATGAAACATGACGGCTGTGATTGTTGGTGTGCCTGAGGAGAAGCAGGGCATCGGCTGTAGGATTAGTCTGGATCAGCTTGCGCTCGTAAGCGCTTATGGAATGTTTTTGCATGTTTTTATCTCTGTCAGATCTGACAACAAGATCTTTTTTCTATTTTTAGCAAATTCTCTCCTCACTTGAAGTCATCCACAGAGATTTTGGTCTTTTCTACCTACATTTGTGTTCTTTTTATGTTTCAAAAGAAAATGTAAACATGGTCGCGGACTGTGGGGTGTTGGGGTTAGCTTGGTCTCGACGAGTCGTAATTATTGTTTGATTTTTCTGAAGGTCGTTTAAAGAAGGAGCAAGCTCTGTCCAGGATTTCTGATGAGAGCCTGGACAAGATCCCTGAAGAGGAGGAGGAGAGCCCTGTCTTTAAAGAGCTACCGGGGGCAAAGGGCACGGATGAGGCTGTGGTGCCGCTCACCGGGGGCAGCAGTGATCGGGCAACTCGGGACTCCAGTGCAGAGCTCAGCAATCTGGCAAATGGAGGCACTGTCCTGCCAAATGGCAGGGTTTACGGTAAATCTGGATGGCTTTATATTAAGATGAAGGGGGATTTGGTCAGAGCAAAATTATTGACTAGATGTGTGCAATTGTGAGGCATTTAAGAGGTCAGCACATGAAGAATATAGTTTTATTAGTCATAAATGTCTCATTTTAGTTTTTTTTCATCTTCAAGGTCGGACCCACTCGATGACCAACGGCTGCCTCAAGTCACCTGTCTCCAACGGCAGCTTCAGCTTCGATGGCCACACGCGCAGCGACGGCCAGGTGTACCACACCGTGCACAAAGACTCCGGCCTGTATAAAGATCTGCTTCACAAGATCCACCTGGGCCGCATGGACGACAGCGAGCGCTCCAACGCCGGCCCGCCCGACAACAACTACCGGCTGCTGCGCCGCAACAACAGCTACACCTGCTACACGGCGGCCATATGCGGCATGCCCGTCCAGCCGCTCAAGCGCTCCGAGTCGCGTGACGACAGCGAGAAGCTGGTGGGCGAGGGAGGCGGCAGGAGCAACAGCGTGTCTTACTCCAAAAAGCGCATCCGCTACGACAGCTACTCGTCGTACTGCAACGCCGTGGCCGAGGCCGAGATCGAAGCGGAGGAGGGAGGCGTGGAGATGAAGCTGGCCACGGAGCTGGAGGGGGTGGAGGAGGAGGGCGCCCCGGCCCCAGTGGATGTGCTGGCAGAGGAGGATCACGAGGAGAAGGAAAAGCCGGAAGTGTTTCTGCTTTTCCACTTCCTGCAGATCCTCACCGCCTGCTTCGGCTCCTTCGCCCACGGAGGCAACGACGTCAGGTGACACATGAAAACCTTTTCCACCAGTCGGTGCGTTTACATAATTCCTGTTAATTAAAAGTTCTGTTGACTCTGTAACTTTGCAGTAATGCCATCGGGCCGCTGGTGGCGCTGTGGATGATTTACGAGCAGGGAGGCGTGATGCAGGATGCCACCACTCCCATCTGGCTGCTGTTTTACGGCGGCATCGGCATCTGCGTCGGCTTGTGGGTGTGGGGCCGCCGCGTTATCCAGACCATGGGGAAAGACTTGACTCCCATCACCCCCTCAAGGTGAGAAAGTTTCCTCACAGGAGCATCAGAGCAAATGTGTGTGTCTATATGTGGGGAAAAGTCAGCTTTGCATCGTAATTGCCTTTATTTGCTCCAAGAGCCTCTTCATGCTGACACAAACAGGTTAGTGCAGTGCTGCAGCCTCCTGGGTGAGTACTTAGATGCACACAGCTGTGTCACAATGTCCACACACACGCTCTTATACACAAGGTCATTTATCATCTCAATTAAAATTGGTGATCCCAAATATGCAGGCAGGAAAATAACAAAAGGAAGTCATAGGGGTTAATGTTTATTATCCCTTGTTGCCTCTTTAGCTTCCTGTTTCCTTCCCTTCCATCGCGTGACTAGTGGAGACTGTTGTAGTGCGCAAAAGATTTAACTACAATAGAGGTTCACTTAAAAAAAAAAAAAATACTGATAAATAAAACTGTGAAGATTGTTTTCTCAACATGTTTGAATAATTTTCATCACAATCTTATCGTTATGACAGTCCACTTTGCTTTCATAAGATGTTTAAAATCAACAAGTAAATGTCTTATTTTAAGGTCTCAGACAGGCAGTGACATCGAAGTGGCGCGCTCTGTGGATTTTTCGGCTGTTTTTGACATGTTACATAACAATTAGGAAGAAATAGGCTTTTGAATCGCAGCATATTTTTGCCCTGGAGCTCAGTTTGCTGGACGGCCGAAGTAGCAGACATTACACTCCCTGCTCCTCCTCCTCCATGCCCTTTATCTCCTCCTTTTTGTCTCTTGCTGTCTTTTCGTCTTCCCACGCATTAGTTCAAGAATGTGTGTGCACAAACTTAAGGGAAGTGTGTTAAACAACCCATCTCTTTGCCTGCAGGTCACACTGGGCTGAGTGTACTGTACTAGCGTTAGTATGCATGCATGCAGATTAGGGGCTAATTGTTCCAAGAAGCTCTTTTGGAGGTTGTTTTTTTTTGTGTGTGTGTGTGTGCGTTGTAGCCTGGCAGGAACATCACACAGCGGTACAGGAAGTTGTTTGGCATTCTTCATGAGGAAAAGTAGAGCGGGAGTGGCAGAGCCACAGTGGGAATGTTGGCTTCTCCGACCGCAGGAAGGGACGCCAGCCTGACTCCTTCCCTCGCACTTTTTCTTTTTTACTCTTCCTTCTACCCAACTTTCTCCTGTAAATCTGTTTGCGGTTTACCCTCTCCATATCCTTGCCATCACCCCCCCTCCTCCTTATTTTCGACCCTTCCCATTTCTGACTTTTATTTGCAAAAAAAAACATCTTTTATTTTTACCCCCTTTTCTTTATGACTCCTTCTTTTTTTAAGCTCTTTTCTCTTTGTGTTCCCTTCTTCCTTTTTTCTTTTTAAATCTCCATTCTTACATCACCATCTGACTCTGCTGCCAGAATCCAAAAACAAATTTGCTCTGGTTCAAGGTTCTAAAGAATCCATTTTCTTCAGTGAGCATCGACCTGAGAAAGAAACTTGTCTGGGGCAAAAACAGAGAAGAGTGTGTGTGTGTGTGTATGTATGTAATATAAACTACATATCAGATCATATATAATTAATAGATAATAATATATATATTAATTTTGCAGCTGTATGCAGTTTTCCATGTTGGATAAAACCCTTTAAAATTGAGCCACTTGATCTTAAAAATCTCTACCTGCCTGAAAGTTTCCGCTGTAAAGTTCTTAATCACATTTTGACTCAGGAAGGGAAAACACGAGTGTAAATGATGCAGTTAATTATCAGCAACTTGGGTCACCGTGATGTTAGATACAAGGTAATTTACTGATGCTTTAAATGTTACGTTCAGGATCAGCTGAAATTATTGGGGCCCTGCTGTGATGGAGATTGGCTCCTGCTGTTAGAGAACTCCACACCAGCAACCGGAAAAACGTTTCGACTTGCAGATTCTTTTCTCATTCGGCCATGTTTTTATGACTCGATTATAAAGATCAGTTTCTTTTTTCTCTTTCTTTATTTTTATAAGCGTATGAATGTCTGTGTGTTTAATGGTTTTCTCTTCCAGTGGTCTGAAGTCAGAGTGTTCTGGAAACAGGGCACGACTTCAGAGAAATGTCTTCTAGTAAGCACGAGGCACGACCAAATCACACACAGCTCTGTCTGTGCGTCACATGCAGCTATGCTCCGATAAATTACCTACAAACATTTAGACCCTCACATAAGCTGTTTGTGCTTCCATGTGGCTGCCTGAGGGAGGGGCAATGTGCTCGCCATATTGTTTCTGCTTTTTTTAAGAGTGTGATGTAAAAAAAAAAAAAAAAACTGTTGAATATCCTGCTGTGGTTTATGTGGATGCTGGTGAGGCCGTGCCGTCAGTCCAACTATTCCAGACATTACAGTAAAGAATGTCTTTTTGCACCCCACCCCCTCCTCTTCTCCCTCCCCCCCCTCCCTCCGCAGTGGATTCACTATTGAACTGGCTTCTGCACTCACAGTCGTGTTGGCTTCCAATATCGGAATCCCTGTCAGTACCACGCACTGCAAGGTATGACTGAGTGGCCCTCCAGCTGACCTCTCCACTTCCCCACAGGCCCCCCCACTCCCCCAGCCAGGGGACAAGGAGCTCACACTGCCCCCCCTCCGCGCTTGCTGGCATTTACTAAATTTCATTATATGAAACAAAGTTATTCTCACAGAAATTATTTCCATCCATCTCGATGTGGATTTTTTTTTTTTTTGTTAGATTTGGCCATCATTCCGGGCATTTATGAAGTTGCACAAGCTGAATATATTGCTGGGATTTTGGAAAACGCCACCATTTCTATAAGAAGAAAAAGAAAGTGTGTTTGTTTTGGATGGAGCTTTGCTGTAAGAACTAATTAACATTTCAAAGGGCTCCTCGCAAAGTTTTAATTTTTATTTTTCCTCTCAGATTCCTCTCAACAGATAAAATCTCAACAGAGTAAGAGATCAGCTGATGAAACATTCTGATTTAACTTTAATTTATAACATTTTCCTCAGCTGTTGGATTTCCTGTAACTTCTTTAGCTCTGACCACTTGATTAATTTCATCCATTGAGTCTGATTTGGTGCAGTTATACAACATGCAATGGACCCCACATTTTGGCTGAACGTGCCACCTCCTATGTTTTCTGTGTAGAATATGTATAAAGATAAAGGTTTCCAGCTCCATCACCACCTCTGTCGTTAGGTATCAGGGCTGTTTCAAGCAGCTTTTTTCCCTTAATGAGGTTTAGTTAAAGAAGCCCAGCTTGGCAAAAGCATTTTTCCATAATCTAGTAAAACATTTAGCGAGTACAATCTCAGCCTGGTTACTGCTGATGGTTGCCAGAAATGTCTGATAACACCACGTGACTATAATATCATCTTCTATACATTTATAATGTAAAAAGTATGTGATGCGTCCAGCCCGAGGCAGCAGTGTGCAGCTCCCATCCCCTGTTCTTTTCAGGTCCACCAGATCCAGGCTGGAAGTCGAAGCCAACCACTCCAGTCCCAGTTTTTTTTGTTGTTGTTTTTTACCTTTCCACCTCCCCTCCTCACCCACATGGTGGCTCATTCTGTTTCATTTCCACCAACTGTCTTGCATTTTGCCCCCTCAGCACTGGCATGGTTTGGCGTGTGGGTCCACCACCCTCCTGTGCTTGGCTGCAAGCCGACTCCCCCAACCACCCTCACCAGCCTCCTCCTGCCCCCACCCCGATTCCACCTGTCTCACTTATTTCCACTTTTTTTTACCTCCCCCTCCATCTTTCTGTCTCTCTACTCATCTGTCTTCACAGCGGATTTTGCATTGAAGTAATGAGCGCGCTAACTGTGCTTGTTGCATCAAATGTGGGCATCCCAATAAGCTCCACCCACTGCAAGGTATTGGGGTCATTGATAGTGAAGCCGTGGTAAAGGGTTCTCCCAGAGCTCCTCTTCATCGCTTCACCTCTAGCTATCAATCATTAAAAAGAAAAAAAAAAGAATCACAACTCCTGAAGTTGGCGTTTTGACTTCTCATGCAGTTTTCCTTCAACAGCAAAGATCCCAGTAAAGTTTTTAAGTTTGATGTGAGACCCATTTTTAAATCACGAGTTTGGAGCCGTTCAGTCAAGTTGTCTTAAAAGCAGTTAGCTGGTTTTACCATTATTTATTTATTTAATCACTATATTGTCTGATATTTTTTGGAAATTAGTTGTTAATTAAACTGAATTGAAGTGACGTTTTTTATAGAATTACAGATGAGAGTTTGTCTGTTTTGTTTTTAAGTTGTATGTAGGGGCAAGTTGTCAAGTTTGGTTTAGCTTTTTTCCACTTCATATTTTCTAGCCTGTATTTAAGGGGGACACAGAGAAATGAAGTTACTGCATAGTTATAATTAAGAAACTTTAACAACTGAAGGGAAACTGCAGAAGATTCAAAAGAGTTTATTTAATTACTCATGATCAGTATGTCTAAACATCAGCATCACCACCCATTCCATATTTCCTCTCCTCACCTCCAAATACTCTGTTTTCTCTTCCCTGTAACCTCCGATAATCACCTGCTATGCCAAAATGCTAAAACCTACTGATGGTTAGAGGTCTATGACTGTTGTAGTGACTTCAATGATTTGGTAACAGTGGAGACGTACAGATGTTTTTGGATAAACCTGGAAAAAAAGAAAATTGGTTATATTGAAGGCTTTTGCCTTTTTTACACTAATATATGCTGATTATTCTCAGCACTTTTCAGACGGTAGCCAGCAGCATCTGTTGACGTCTCTGATATAGATGTGTGTGTTTGTGGGGATGAGCATTGATGGACATTGATTTGGTTTTCATTTACTCCTGTAAGGTCAATGAGAGCATTTCTCTCTTACCCTCCTATTTTCTTTTACTACGGTTGAATCAAATCAATGCCCTGTCCTGGTGTGTAAATCACTATAATGTGACGGCGCAGTGACTTTAGGTTTCAGCAGCTCTGTAGGCAGCTCCAACACCGAGGGCACGACATTCTTTACATGCTGCAAATGCCTGCAAACAAACTCTGCTGCCACAGATGTCAGGTTTCGCTTCCCGCAGGCTGTTTTTTGAAGAATGTTTCATAATAAAATCTGAGATGTTTTAGACAAAAAAACAAAACAAAACAGCAGCTGTTCACATGAGAATTTCCCATCTGGGAAATGTGATCAGATACTTGACTTACTAAGAGTAAGACTGACCTTTTCAGCCACAAACGTGACTGACTAAAAGTGGAAAAGCCGAAGCTGCCAGGCTTCTCGTGTTTCTCTTGCCGTATAAGTGCACACGACCTCGGTGTCTCTCCTGTCCTACAGTAGCATCACAAACGCAGCCGAAATCAGTCACTGCATTAGTCACTGAAATAGTGGAAATATTGGAAATTCTCAGATGATTTCTCATTCAGTTTTCTTTAGATTTGGTTCTTTTAAAAAAAATATAAAATCCATTAGTGGAAGTCTGATATTTGCAGACGTTAGACTCATTTTAACATGTAACTCTTTTGAGATTCATAGATAAATAAAAAGGTAAGTAGTTAGTTTTTTTATGCATTAATCTGCTATTTTCAGACTTCCACGTGTAAAAATTTGAGTTGGTGATAATTTTTATGATCAGCGTGCTGGAACTAACAAACATTTGAATGTGACACCTGAAGAGCTGAAGGCTGCACAGGCTTTTCTGTTCAGCTGCTACTTTCTTTACGTTCAGCTGAATTGAGTTTAGTCAAATAAATATTTTATATGGTTATACTTTTAGTAATACCACCTTATTGCCTCTGTTAGAACATTTGTACCAGCTGAAATTATATTTGCTGGTCTAAATGTTTCAGGTGGCACTTTATTTAATCTGCTTTTAGCTCCATTTGAACAACGAAAACATTGGCTTAACATAACTTCATAGATTATCTGGACAATGAAACCGATGCCTGGAAAAACCCAGAGAATACAAACGTAAAACAAAGTGCAGAGCGTCCATGGTGAGGAACGCATGAGCGGCCTGCAGCTCTTCGCTGTTTGCACAACTCTGAACATTGTGTTCTGTGCTGCTGCTGATTGTTTTTTCTCTCTGGCCTGCGGCCTCCAGGTGGGCTCAGTCGTGGCCGTGGGTTGGATCCGTTCCCAGAAAGCAGTGGACTGGCACCTCTTCAGGAACATCTTCCTGGCGTGGTTCGTCACGGTGCCCGTGGCCGGCCTGTTCAGCGCTGCCATAATGGCCCTGTTTGTGTACGGCATCCTGCCCTACGTCTGAGGGCGCACGGCCGGGAGGGTGAGCAGAGGAGGAAGGAGAGCGTCTGAGAGGGAAACTTGAGTTAAAAAAAAAATGAGGGGAAAAAAATCATAACTCGAGTGGCGGCGTTGCAGATAAGGAGAAGGAAGTGGAGATGGAGAATCTGGAAGAATGAGGAAGCTGCAGAGGTTTACAAATTGGATGTGGTTGTACTGTGGATGTGAGGAGGGTTGGTTCACATGCTGCCTGGCTCCAGTGTCCAGAGATCTGTTTGACTCATAAGAGTTTCTGATCATTTCTTTTCTTTCTTTTTTTTATTTATTCTGTTTTGGTGCATAGGAAATGTACCTTTCAACCTGCTGTACATAAGACAATAATAGGGAACCTTTTAAGAAGAATTGTTTGGAGAAACAATTTAAGTTTTCAGGCTCGATTAAAAAGAGACAGGAATTAAAAAATGACTCAAAACTAAAAAGAATCGAACGGTTAAATCCGCAGACAGACATTCTTCCCACAATACTAATTCATATTGTCGGTAAAGTGCTTATCGCAATTAATATTCCAGACTGAAAAAGAACCCTTGTACATATTACTATAATGGATCAAGTGCGATTTGTTGTATTGCAGCTTGCTTTAACACAAAAGAAAAGATGTGCGTGCGGTCAACCAACCCAACCATCTCACTTTCAACTCGCTCGCCCGGTACAGCTGGGGCCAAACGGAAAGGACACCTCAGACAGAGTGGTGCAGTCATCGCTCTGCTTTGTTTTCATTTTACAGAGAAACCATAGAAACCCTAATTTACGAAAGAGTTGATTTTTTTTGTCCAGAACTCCAATATGTTTTCAGAGATGGTTCTCATATTTTTAAATGATGTATTATACTGTAATTTGTACTGTAAATACTGTCCTTAAGGGGTTTGGGGATCATGGTTTGTAATGTTATAGTGCGGGTGGGTGAGGTGGGGTGGGGGTGGGGGGTATCATTAACATTATGTTTCCTATCCATAAAAATGCTCGACAGGTGGAAATCATTTTGATTTCAATGAATCTCTTCATGGTACAGAGGAGCTGTTCAAGTTCCTTCTGGTTTTATTGCTTTGGTAAATTTAACAGTATTTATGGAAAAATGTCTTAATTTAAAGTTTCCCTATTTGATAAGGAATGGTTTTAAGATAACCGGAGAGAGAAAGAGGTGGCTCTTTCCATGCCAAAGTTAGTTGTGTCGTCACCATTTCAGCATGACGGTGTCAAATAGGAGAATTACGTTGAAGTGCAACAGATGCCAAAACACTAAAACGGAGCTGAGGCATACCATTACATATCTATACGCTCTCAAAAACCGTATGCCTTCGTTTGAATACGTGAAGCTCACTTACTGGAGTCACTTTGTTATATCAACCTCTGCGCTCTCCATGCTGGAGTTCTCGTATCATCCATGACATAAAACTGGTGTCTCAAGATGGAAGAAGCAAACAAAATAAAGCAAAAGCAAAAGCAGCTCCGCATCATATCAAACTTTAAAATAAATTGGTGTGACATAACCCGGCCGGCTGTGCAGATGAGGAAAGGAAGGGGATATAATAACCCCGGTCACATGTAGCTCTTTGTCACAGACCTGCGGATCAAGTGCTAAAAGTTAGCGAAATCTCAAACGTCAAACTGAGAGCCGTTAAAGTCCGGAGATAGACTTTTGTTTTAGAGAGAAATAGTATTTTTTGAGGGTGGGGGGGTTAGGAGGGAGGAATAGTACCGATCATCACCAGCTTTTAAACTGGGTCACTTGACCTGAGGATGAACAGTCTCAAGTTTTAGTTGTTTTTTTTTTCCATTTGATCAAACTCTATACCAGATGATGCAAGTTCTTTTTTTTTGTTCTTGTGGTGTCTATTTTTAGTTTGTTTTATTTTCTGTTTCCCATGAACAAATCTATGCTTACGTAGCCACATGCCTTGTAACATTGTGTTTTACTTTGTGCAGATACAGTTAAGTAATTAAGTACTGTGGTGTTTACATCGTAACCATATTGTAGAGTATTTGTAAAAAAAAAAAGAGAAAAAAACCAACAACTTCTGCCTAATGATGCCAATGAAAGATGAATTTATTAACCATGAATTTTTAAGTGCAACTAAAAAACAAAAAAGGAAAAAAAAGAAAAAAAAAAGAACCAGAAGTGTCTAGAAAGAACGAGAGCAAGTGTGTGTGTGTGATGACTTGTTTTTCTTTTGGTTGTTGTAGTAGTGCTAATCATGATCCCTGTCACTTTACACTACTACAGTATGTTAACACTACATGTATGGGTGCAATTCAGTAATGAAAAGAATAACTTAGAGAAATTTCATCAAAACTATATATTTTTCTACCATATCTGAGTTTTAACCTGGGTGAGCTTCCAGACACTTTGGAGGAGACACTGAGGGCTTGACGAAGGGAAGCTGGCCGTTGTGGGGAAAGGAGGGGGCTGGTTGTCAGGCCAGTGCCGTGCGCCGCGCTTCCCCGAAGCTTAGTGTGCTCCTCCAACACGTAGACGGACGTGTCGGTTGCCAGTAGATCAGATTTTTGAAATTTTACCATTTTTATTTTTGAACTTTAGATGAAAACACTTTGTAATTTTGTTTCCCTACTGCTTCCATCATGAGCTGCAAGGAGAGGACGGCCACGCTGCTGATTCTGAAAACTAGAAGCTAGATGTTTGTAGTTGAGAAAAAATTCAACTTAAACACTAAAACTGGACTGTGAGCTGAATGGTGTCGTTTTTTCTCTTTTCTTTTGGCAGCTGGCCTCTCTTGGAGCTCATGACTTTTTACTTTGCCACAGGCTGTGTTACACAGGGGGCCGCACAGAGCTTGTGTATTCATATCCTCTCTCTTTGTTGGGAGGTGCCAGGAATGAGGTACTTTTTAAATTTTAATAATGCACAAGAGATCAAACCTTCTTTCACAAAAATGACTTCTGTTTTTTTTTAAAGGGAGCCTGCGTAGCTGCTACCATGTCACTGATCTTCAGTCGACATGTGCAGGATGATAAATGTGCAGAAATGACGTTTACAGCAGTATCTGTCTGAAGTCTGCAGACATCAGCCAACAGAAGCAAAACTTACCTCACTGGGCCACATTACATTTACTTTTTCGGTCTGTTTTTAAACTGGTGCATTTTCTAAAGCTAAACAGCGTTATGCTTCTGGAGCACCAGTCATAGCTACGAATCTGTTGCCGACCTGATGGAAAGAGTCATCCAGACATAATAAATACAAAACTGCACATTTTCTCTTCTTTATATATGCTTTTTTTGATAGAAGATTAAAGTTCCTCCAGGTTTGTGTTTATCCCAGCAGAGTTCATCATGTTTTGGGGTACAATTTAAATCATTAAATGGAACATTTGAGCATCCTCTGATAAATATAACTTGAACACAAAAGTTCAGAAAAAATCTATCTGTGAAAAACAGGAGAAACCAATTGATTAATAAAAGAAAAAAAAAAGAGTTATGTTTGATTTTTTATAACTTTTTTGCAGCCAAATGTCAAAGGCTCCTGCCAAGTTGCTGCTATTGTGTTTTAGAAACATAAAATGAATCTACTTTCTCTCCTTCATCTCACAAATTGTATTCTCATATCCTCACCAAGCTCTGTGGCCCCCCTCTGTGATTGACACTGTCATATTTTTCTTCTTTTATTTTCTACTCCATGCATTCTGAGACCTGGAAGGCCAAAAGGGGTGCACTGCTCAAAATAGGCAAGGGAAATGAAAACTGTCTTCTGGTGGCAGAAAGGAGGATTACTTTTTAAACACTTATTTGAGCCAAACATGGGAAAAGTTGAGCCAAACATCCTCTTAAATTGTAAAGACTCCTGGAAACACAGTAAATAAATGTTTGGACAAAAGTTCAGTTAGCTGAAGCAGACCTAGACAAACGACCCTCTGCTTGTCGTCACACTTATACGGATGTTTCCATCCATTTTTCTCAATTGAGCTAATTCAAACAATAAAAAAAGCACAAATGCAGACATGTATTTGCTGATGTTCTTAAATAATCAGCATTTTTTTTAAAGATGCACTTCTGAGTTTATGCCTTGGATCTATGTAAAAACGTGACCATGACAGTAAATTTGATCAGGGAGTTAAACATGGCCACTAGGTGGTGCAGTTTGACACTTTCTTCCCCAGAGGGACTACATTTTAGACCAGACCTTTATTTTTTCCTCCAAGTATAAACCAGTGAGCGGTGGAGTTTCCATTGCGGTAGTTACTGTGTTTCTACTGCGTTATAACCATTTCACAAAGAGGAATTAAACAGAATGTGCCATTTCTTTCTCCCTGAATGTGCAATAAAGCTGTTTGTTCTGAAGGTGGATCTCTGTCACTCTGAGGTCACCACCAAGGCGCTGTTACACCTACCCTGGTGTAACAGCGCCCTCTGTTGTTTGTGTGAAACTAACACCTCCCAATGAGGCAGGAGGAGGTGGGGCAATAAGTTCAGACCTTCATCTGGATGTGGTGTGCTGTCTTCTCTAGTGTTCTGGTCTGTTTTGTAATAGAATGTGCTCCTTGGCTGGCCTGCAGGCTTTACAGCTCTATGTCGTCTTTTTACTGTTTACTGCTGCTGTCCGGTCCTCTGAAAGTAAATGATTTAAAAAAATAAATACATAAAAAAATAAGCAGATTAAAAGAAACTAGCCTGCTTCCGCAAAATCCTAAAGCTCTTCTGATTTACATATATTGTAATGTACTGTTTTATTTAAGATTTTAGTGGAAAAATGTCTGCATTTAAACAAAATTATGGGAATTAAAATTACAAAGAATACTTAAAATCTACTGCGTTGTGTCTTTATTGTTTGGGGAAGGATTTTTGTCTTTTGAAGTTATGTATATTTCAGGAAGCAACTCTGGAAAATAGGTTTTCACACTGGATTGCTTAAATGAACTTTTCCATGTCCCCAGCTCTGATTTTTAAAAATTTCTAATTGAGGCCCATTTGGTTAACTAAGCAATATATATATATATGTATAATATTTAAATGTCCTAAACTTAGTTTTTGGTAGAAATTTGTATTAAAAGCATTTGAACTTTTTTCCAAAATTAAGCAGGTTACGTAAAATTGTTGTTTTGCCAATGCTGGTGGTTCAGTTAACACTATACATGCAGATTTTACCGGACTTTTGCATGAGCTGTTGAATGACACTGACAAGGATTATCAATGAAAATAGCAGACATTTAGACTTTTTCATATCATGAAATGCTGAACACCAGATCTCATTTTTGCAGATGTAAATGACAAGCAAAGACGATGTGTTTTATTTGACATCGACTTTTTCCCTCCTCACTGTGGTTTCAGTGTGTAGAACTTCGGTACAATCGTTATCACAGCGTAAATAAGCATTGCATAATATACATATATATGACATAACTGAAGTTACTGACAGTAAAACATCCTGCTTTACATTCCATTGCGGAGAAGCAGCCCCATAAGTACAGCCCTTGTTCTGAGTGTTGGGCCTTCCTGACAGGTTAACTTGTGGCTGTGCCTCTTCTGCTGCATGCATTCTTTTTCCTGCAGCAACTGGCCTCCACACAGACTCAGTAAATCTGCCACATCTTTTCAGGATGCTGTCACTGATTACTGCTCAGATTAAAAGAAAAAGTGTCTTTTCACAGTTTGCAGCCTCAGGTTCCCAGCAGTTCCCTGCAGTGCCGTTGTCTGTGTTGGATTTAATCTAAGAAGTCTTTCCAGTAATGATAAAAGAAAAAATGGTGGATTGATGCTTGCACACAGCGAGTGGATAATGGTTTCTATTTCAGTAACAAAAAAGAGATGGAAACCATGACCCCCCTGCAGAAAGGACCTTGCAGAGTTTCAGTAACGGAGGGAATGTTCATGGTTTTTGAGGTATTTGTTCATTTATTTGTGGTTCTTTTCCTCATCTTAATTGACAACAGAAAACCCTAAAGCTACGATGAGAACTAAAATATCTCCTGTACATCATTAAAACTCCCTTTCCTGAACAAAAATGGCCTCACTAAGAGATGAAAATGCATGTGCTGTTTAATTTATACTTTACATTTTTATCTCCCAGCAGATCCAGTAAAACCATCCGATCAGTCTGACATTCCCCAGATTGATGCTTCCTTTGTTAGATGTCCCTTTTGTCTTCAAATCTAACATTTAGATGACAGATTTCTTTTTGAATTGCCTGATAAAGACCACGACTCACATTTGTTTTAAGTTTTTGTGTTGTTTTTAAAAAATATATATATTTTTGGCATCACCATTATTAGAGTGAAGCGGTGGGATTAATTTAAATGGGGAAACTTGGTGGGAAGCATTTTCAGTGCAGCATGTGTAAATCAGAATTTCTTTCTGATGCTTGTGTGGATTCGTTCCTTCCTGTTTTGCTTGTTGTAGGAAAGCAACTGAGTTCTACAGACTCTGGACTTAATTCAGTTTACGTGGCTATGCATTCTTACTGATCCTGCAAAACTAGCCCAACTTAAAATGGTGTCAGGATCACTTTTAGAGCAACAACACATCAGACAACACAAAACTGATATTTTAAGCTCCAGGTGGAACTTATGATTTTCTTTCTCTACATATTCTCAAAGATCAAAAGTGACATAGCTTTTTCTAAAACCAATAGTTACTGCAGGCATGTTATGATTTCAGCTCCGCATGTTCTGTTCACATGACTGCATTTCAAAAGATGTGGCTGTTCTTGCTCTCTATTGGCATTTTATGAAATGCATGCAATTGCATAATGTTCACCACAAACCCACCAAATGTTCCTCTTGAACCCCGTCCCCCTCTTCTTCAGTGCGAGTCTTCCTGTGAGGAATAACACAGCTGTGCCCATGTCAAAAAAATAACAACCTGAGGCGAAGAACTTGGCCGACTACTTGGATGTTTTGGTCATTTGAGGCCTGATTTAACTCTGTCCAACCTGCAGTAAGACGAGTCCACAGTTCAGCCCCGAAAACGAATGGATATAAATCAGTGGCGGATTAGGCTGGGCTTTTAGACATTGGGCTGCTGATTCTGGTGTCGGTCCTCTTTACAAAACCTCTGAAGTCTCTCCCTTTCTTTTCATTCATCTTCCTATATTAAATAAGAATGGTTAGTATTTATTCCCATTTTCATGCTGTATTAGCCTCCAGTTTAAACTGCTTCATGTAGCTTTAGCTTAGTTGGTGCAAAGTAACTTAGTTATTACAACACTGAGCATTCTTTATTTGCAGCTCGTTTTCATCAACTTGGCTTATGTACTAATTGAAAACTATGACGTGGTTTCCCCACATTTAGTGCTGCTATATAGATTAGTACTGCTATGCAGGTTCACGCTAACATCAGGCTTTTCATAGCATTAGTAGCTGTTTTTGCACTGCGACAAAAAATCTCTTCAAAAAATGTCCAAAAAGTTTAATAATTAACAAACTACTTCAAACTGGTGGAGACACCACTGTTCTTGTCTTTTGCCTTCAGTGACCCGTCAATCAACCAAAATACTGTAGCATCTAGGTTGCCCAATCAGATTCAGATTCTAGCTCCGCCCCTGATTTCAATCTTTATTCAACACTTCATCGCCCTTAAGTTAGTCAAGTGACTTGATCTGATGCATAGTGAGCTCCTGTCATGAATGAGATTGGTGGAAAACCGTACTCTGTACACTCTGGCCAAGAAGTTAGCAACGCAGGAAAATAAAAACACAAACCAGAGATCAGGATTGGGTTAGTTCATTTCCATCCAAAAACACTTTTATTGTCCTCCAAACTGAAAGGTTTACCCTGTCGTTTGGCTTGTCTGAAAGCCAAAAAACATACATTGCATTTCTTCAGGTTGCAGTGGAGGCATACAAAGATCTGCTTTGAGAGAAATTAATGGAAAGAGCAATACAGGATTCTCTCCTTCAAGTCACATGAAGAGTAATCTTTGCATTCATGAGTAATGGAGAGATTAATTTCAGATCGTAGGAAGCTTGAGGAAGAAGCGTCTGTTCCGGGGGGAAAAAACAAAAAAACAAAAACAACAACCGTGCGAAGAACAGTGTTGTTTTTCCTCCATGCTATAAAAGCCTTGAAAATGGTCACACCGAAGAGACTGTTCATCTCCGTTTGCCTCCGAGTAGCTTTCATGTGGAGCATCTGTAGTGTACACAAACGGACACTGGATATGCGATTCAAAACCAAAGTGCCCACAGTCGATATAAAGCAAGGTCACATGACCCAAAACAGGTGATGTCACACAAAGGGGAGGGAAGGGGCTTAGACCGGACATGAAGGTACCCAACCACAGCCGTCAGTCTGTGTGTGAGCGTGTATGAGTGTGTGGTGGAGATGCGCCAGTGGCTGGCACTCAGCACCATTCATTTACAGTTACTCAGGTGTCCCAACAAGAGAAAGACGTCCCCGTCTAGTGACTGTGCAGTTAAAAATGGGCACATGGTGATTTAAGCTCATGCTCAAGTTGTGGTAAACCATCCAAGCACTTTTTTAATTTATAACTATAAATACACAGCAGCGTTTTTTCCCGGAGAGGTTTCTGTCAGCCTCCTCTCCCTCGGCAAGTGGGTGAACAAGTTCGTCTCTTAAAACGGCTAACTACGCTTCGCTCGTTTGCTAGAGAAAACACGACTTACGTGGGATTGATTATCAGCTTTCATATAGATTTTTCTATAATATATTTATTATATAGTTATTTTTCCTTTTTTCTCTCACGCACCCACCATGCTTGCTTGCTTTCACATTCTCTCGTCTCACTACTTTTACTCAATGTACACAACGTAAAACATGTGGAGTGGGGGGAGCGACAGAGCTGAAATGACAATCACTGAGAAAACGGAGAAAAAAAAAAAGCAAAAAAGATCTGCTGTCTTTTTTTGTCATCCATTGGCAGTTAGACTGACGGAGCGGTCAGCCTCGTTCACAATGGTGGTTTTTTTTTTTAGGGGAGGGAGCGGCCATGTCATCAAAGGGGCGGCGCGGGGGGCTCTTTCTTCGTTGGTGCCGTTTTAGTCGTGGTTTTTGTTGTCTTAGTAGCCGGGGTCGCCTCCTTGAGGTTGAGGTTCTCCAGGGCCACGTCTAAGGTCATGACCTCCACACAGCCCATGGCCTCGAAGTCAGCGAAATTCCTCAACGGGCCGTTACAATCATCCTCGTCCTCGGAGGAGGAGGCCGAGGTGTCCTCGTCGGGCAGCAGCGTGGATAGCAACAGCTCCGTAACAAACAGACTCCGGTCGGCCCACTGGGCCTCGCACGCCTGCCTCTCTGCCTCAGACAGCCGCGGTTCGCTCAGCCTGCGGGGGAGACGGAGACACGGAGGGTCGCATCAGGTAACGGAGGGGAAGTTACAAAAAAAAATCTACACACATTTTGGATAGAAAATTTTGAAATACTATTGATCTGACAGAGATGGGAAAAGGAAGCACACAGAGCTGAACGGAGACCTGGTCCTACCTGCTGAGTAGAAACTGGGAGCTATGTGCAGGGTGCTGTGTGCTGGGCTCAGACGGGCCTGGGTTTGGACTGGGGTTGTTGGTGTGGTTGGCGCTGGGGTTGGGGTTTGCAGCGGCAGAGTTTGTGTTGAGAATTGCATTGGCTCTGCCGCTTCCTCGGGTGGCGTTGCGGGCCGTCTCCAGCTGCTGACGCGCCGCCTGGGCCTGCTGGCGCTCCAACTGGAGCTGCATCTGAAGCTGCTGGAGCTGGGAGGCAGAAGGGCCCGAGCTCAGCTGGCCTCCCGCCGAACGCCGCACCCCGGACAACTGGGACAGAAGCTCTAGGGCAACAGAAAACCAAGGTTTCTCGTGAATAGATGAGCTATTACGACAACTGAAGTCCATTAAAAAGGACTGATTACAGAGAAAATACAGAAGCAAAAATACAATCTTAATATGAAGGTAACTCAAACATCCCCTTTCCAATCGAACGAGTAAATACAAACAACTGTTCACATTATTTATCTGTAAAAAACGGGCATTTTCAGAGCTCCAATATTAAACAAGTATGGAGACATTCAGTGATTTCTCCGTGTGGAAGTCTAACCAGTCGGATCAAGAGCTCAGCAGGTATAGCAGGTCATTAGAAAGAGGCTGCTCCTGTGTTTGTGAGGCAGACTGAACATGGACCCTCATTATGGCTCAGCTGGAGCTGACGTGGCGAATGCCAAGCACTGAACCACATCAAAATTGAGCACAGGATAAACAAGGAATTGCCACAGCAACAACTATTCCCACACATAAGCGTAATATCTGCAGCCTTTTCATCCAGGCTGAGCGTTTCAGGCATTTACTGATTAAGGTAAAACTGAGCATCGCCTTTTCAAAAAACAATGGACGTGTTCAATATTCATTATTATCAACATCCATGTTTTGCAACTAAGAATATTGGAGCTTATGTGGCTTTAAAAAGGCCAAGAAAGAGAGAATAACAATAAGAAAAATATACAAAGAAAGTTCATCCAGCTATGGAGTGGGGGGGGGGGGGGGGGGGGGGGGGGGGGGGGGGGGGGAGGGGGGAGGGGGGGGGGGGGGGGGGGAGGGGGGGGGGGGGGGGGGGGGGGGGGGGGGGGGGGGGGGGGGGGGGGGGG
>JBBBVT010000012.1:4525256-4549434 GCA_037177035.1 Craterocephalus eyresii | reverse complement strand
CGGCAGAATATCCCACTAAAACAGGGGAAAATGAGAGTTGGAGACCGGTACATCCCTCTCTGAAAGCGGCATGTACCACTGTGGAAGCGGTACATGCCGCTAGCCGAGCGGTACGTACCAAATGCCACTTTGGGATCTCGGCGTCACTCGAATTATCATTGAGGATGCTACTATTGGAGCTATAAGAGCAGGCCAGCTCATTCTCCTCACAGAAACACGTGTTTACGGACCGTAACATCTCAAACAGAGAATGGGAAACTGACACACAAAAAAAGAGAAAAAATGAATCAATTATACCTGCCTGCATGACAGCTGGCAACTCACTCCTTTTCAATGTGTGCAGCTGATGTCGCAGAGCACTCAGAAAGAGTGCACTTGTTTAATTATGTCAGACTTGTGCTTATCTGACACAGCAGTCCGACATAGTCTGCAGACACAGGCGATGTCAACCCCTTCATGCTGCCATAGATACAAACCAGTCTTCTGATAGTTAATGGCATGCAGGACCAGTTCTGAATAGATTGTAGCCCTCAGAGATCAGAGGGCTAAAATACAAATACTGGAATCATTAATTGCTGTGTGCTGTGGGTGTACCTACATTTTTACCTGTTAAAACATGCTACTTTTAGCAAACAGCAGCTCATTTACATTCACATCTAACAACTTTGACATCTCTCTGCAAGCACCTTTATGGGAACTTTTTTTAATACAAATGCAACATATTTATATAATTTACATAATATTTAGATGCTGTGTGTAAAAGGCTTAGTGTGTGTTGCTAAATCAATGGACTATAGGATGTCAATTCAAAAAATGAAACCACACCACCCAATTAGAAACGGTAACACATTCTACAAGACTTCTGAAATGCTCTTGCTAAGCACAGATAAATTAAACCAAAAGGCCCCAAAAGCGTCTTGAGCTCAATTAAACCGAACACCGCCTAGCCAAGCCAGTAACCTTCCATTAGAAAACAATAAACCATGCCTACAAAAGGACAGTACACATCATTTTACTCATATGAGCTTATCAAAACCACTGAGGACAGGTTAGCAAAGACTGACTGTACTCAAGCTTAATCCTCATTATCAATCCAACACTTCATGTGTGAATGGGCTCTCGAATTTTTAATGTAAAAAGAAAAACTAATTTAACAAGATCTACAAGATTTGTGTAAGAAGCAAGTCTTTTCTCCATTCTTCCAAGACAGGCTTATAACCATTAAAAAAATCACTGAGTAAAGATACACACACCGTTACAAGAGGTCTTTGACAAGCCACATTTTAGTTTGATTTCTGACTCAAACGCTCCGATATTTCAGTGATGAACCACTTTGAGAAGCTGCTAATAAAGACAAGCATGTTTTTCTGTGTTTGTTTATAGAACTGAATCTTGAAGATGCACAAATATTCATATACTAAACTTGTACTTCTAACACTTTCAATAGAAATAAGGACTTATAAAAGAAAAGACTGGATCAACTGTACTTACCAAAGTCAACTCGTGTTAATATACACTGCATGGGATGCTCTGTGGTGTGTCTGGTTGTGGTGGCACCACTCTCATAGCATGATGCACACAAATCGTAGTCGTAGCAAATTAAACATTTGTACCGTCGGCCTCTGAAGTTGCCCTTTAAACATGCATCGCAGCTCACACCTGAAAGAGAAAATGAGAGGTTATGAATGGGTGTGCATGTGCCAGCTGATAGATGTTTAAATATTACGTACATAAAACAATTCTCTCCCATGATCCTCAGTCTTTATCATCTTCGACCTACTCAACAAAACTAATTGGTTTCCTCTGTGTAAATATTAAGTTATTAAGTTGCAATATAAACTTCATGTGCTCTCATGAAACAGGATTTTCAGTTTGACGCCATACTTAAAATAGAAGACATAAAATGTAATACACTATTTTCATTCAATAAGCTTAACCTTATATGTCATGTGGTGTAAACTGGACCCTGTATGTGGAAGATTGGCTGGGACAGTCTTGCAGTTCCAGTCTATTCAGTGACACATGACTGCCTTACATCCCTCATATCCCCCACTCACAGCCAGGAAGCTGTACAGGTCAGTGTAAACCTGATCACGCTACTAAATACCAGAGACTCCAACAATGGTAACCTCTTACATCTTAGAGGGAAATAACCTGAGGACAACTGACAAAGTTGACGACAACAACAACACAAGCATGGAAGAGAGGCCACCCAGGCCGGACTAACCTTTTGCATTGCTAACCAATTAACAAACATATCAGCTGCAGTTAGCTCAAATGTTAGCTGACAAGCTAGTCTACTGTAGTACACTTTGCTTGTCAATTTTTAAGTGATCATTCAGTTGAAATACTTATACACAGTGTTACTCGACACTGATAAGGAACTTCCAGCCCAACAAGGTTGGCCACAAGGACGAGGTGAATGTTAAGTTTGCTATTCGTTAGCTTACGGAACTGGTATGGACAGGCCAACTTTCACCAGGAAGGAAGCTAAAACTAGCTAACATGAATCATACAAGCTTCGACCCTATAACGCCATCTGGGAATCGCTACCCTCATTTGTTGCCTATTCTCGGCACTCCCCTTGCGCGTCAACGATTACCTACATTACCAGATAGCTGGTATGCTAGTTAGCATTTAGCTAACGATAACTAACGTCTTCCGCTTATATCATAACGGTCAGTGGTGTTAAATTATGATTGTTTAGCCAAATAATAACAGTGAGTGTAAAGTCCGTTATATTGTGTACTAAATTTTGCGGCCGACATAATGCGTCTCCATGAAAATGTCATGCAACAGTGCTCCTTTTACTAGCCAACGTTAGCTAGGATGAGCTGCAAAATAAGAAATTCTTGGCTAGCCTGCGTTAGCTCACGGTGCACTGTCAACGTTTTTGTCACAAATCCTGAATCGCTCACAGCTCTGTGGTTGAAGCCTGCTCTTACCTTCATGACGGGACATCCTATGAACACTGAAACAGCCCCCTGCTTGGGCTCCCGGGCTTGCAATACAGAATAATATGAGAGAAGAGAAGAGAAGCCGGGGCTGGCTGGCTGTCCCTGGCCTCTTCCCTCATGAAGGATCCGGTCTGGCTCATTGCATCCCTCCGCCTCCTGCTGTGTCACTGTCTGGCGCACTGCCACTCCGTCCGCACAGTGGCGCTGTTTTATCACGCTTAGGCACATCATGTTCGGTGAATTATTGAACTGTAACCCTTGTTTCCTTTTAATTTAGTTTTATTTGTTATTTTAGAAGCATATGATCCAAAGGAAAGAGGTTTCTCAGGTATTTCTGTGAATTGAATTATTATGGACTTATTGCATGACCCCTGTGGCATTTGAATGAAGTTTCAGACATCAAAACCATTTTTAAATCCAAGTGAATGTTATATTAAAGCTCTCAAAGTTGATGATATTTTTAGAATAACAAAGAAAAACCTATGCTAATTAATTTGAGAAACTGTTCTCATCAACTAATAAAGCAGTTTTTTTGGCGAAAATATATATAAAAAATACCTCTGGAATAAGAAGAACTTTTATATTGCGTCAATGTTAGGTCTTTGCTGAAGGACAGGTCAGCACAGGGTTCTTAGTTGGCAGCTTATAGAGGTGTGTAAAGGAAAGGATAACTGCATCCCAGGAGGGGAACTACTTTATCTGTGAAGCTGAACATAACTAAAGTAAATCGCAGTGCATCTGACATCTGACTGATTCTGGGAAGTCCTAACATGGAGTGTGATGGAAAGGATAATTGTCTCCATTCCTGGATTGGAAACTACCTTATTTATGAAGCAAAACAAAACTAAAGTAAATGGATTGGAAACTATTACATCTATGAAGCTGAATGTAACTAAGTAAATGCTGGTATCTGACATCAGACTAATTATGGATAGTCCTAGGGACCCTTTTTTTTTAAAATATTGATTTTTGGACTTGAACACTAAGAAAATGCAAAAATCTATTGTATCTATACTGTTATTTGTCATTCATGCCAAATAAGTAACATATTTATAGCCTGGCATGCATTAACATGCAGTTATGCTCTAAAAAAAACTTCATAACCTGCCAGAATAATTTGATTTGTTGTTGTTTGTTTCTGAACTGTTCTTAAAAGTACAAATGTCTGTGATATTAGACTTTGAAACCTTGAATCTCCTTTTTTGTTTTGGAAAGTTCTACATAAACAACACCTGTGAATTGACAAAACAGCAGCTCAATAATTGTTAAATAACTCAACAATGCTAAGCTCTCAGGATACGTGACAATCTGGAATTCCTTTAATCCTTATCTTTATGTTAATTGCCAGACCGGAATGAATTTTCAAACAGCTGCACACATTGTTGTCATTTCCCTTCTATGGTCTTACGGTAAATCATACTGTTTCTAATGGGCTTCTCACAATAATGTCTTTAATCTGAATATGCCATAAAAAATTTGCACTTCCACATCCTTTGAGGAATGTGAAGTGTTTGACAATGTACAATGACAATGTACATAAAGAATATAAGACAGACATAAAGCACTGGCACATCTCGCATCACCAACCAACTCGAACCAAGTTTCAAGGTGATATGATCACATCTGTGAGATTCTTAAAATGTAAGGCTTGGGAAAGTGCCAAAATCACAAGAAAAAAAATGCTATAATTCCAAAAGGCTGACATCCTGTCCAATTTAGCTTACAGGGTCAAATGAGCTTTTTTGTAGGTCTTGGCATGTTATATGTGTAAGAACTTTCATCATGTTGCTAAACGTATTAGGTCAGACTGAATGATGTTAATATCTTAAGAGGGGCTTGTAAACCAAATCCCTAGATACCAACAGAAGCAATTTAAAGCAATATTAAAATTCTTTATCATTGACCTTCAATTTTGTTACACGTTGCACCTTTAAAGTAAACATTTTGCATGTTCTTTTGGCTGCATCTGCAATTTTAATGGCTCATGGTTTTACTTGCCAGCTGTTTAAGTTGAATATTGGTAAGTCAAGTGTCTTCAATTTGCTTAAATCAAACAAGCAAAGTACGACTTTGCCTTTCTTTTCAAATGCACAAAGAAGCGCCACTCAACCTTTAATTATTATTTTCTTTACATTATATCAGTCAGGTCACCTATTTAAAGCTTTATGGAAGCAGTAACTTAGTTTGCTTTGCTCAGAAATGAACTCCTCAAAACACTCAACATGATACAGCTGAATTAAAATTTATAAAGTAAATAATGTCTTACATTTAAAAGTATTGAATGCTGGAGATTGTGTGATGAAGCAGCAGCCACACCCTTGAAATTTTTCCATATGTCTTCGAAGGAATCATAACCACAGAGAGGACAAATTGCGTCATCTCATCTTATGAACTATAGTACCCTTCTGTGACAGTGTCATGTAGCCTACCAATACCTCAGTGCTAAAATTAGCACATTATTTTACATGTTGCCGTGTCCTACACAAGAAATCTAATTAAAATGATACTTCACGCATTTATGGCAGTTTTTAATAAACTTTGGGAGAGGGAGACTGGCAAAAGGTGGAAGAAAGCGGTGCATATCAGATAATCATTGTCAATATTTGGGGTACGAACACTGACTCGGTGTTCTTGTTCAGGACAGTTTTTACTCTTTGTAATGTGTAACATATTAGAATCAGTTTGTCCCGTACATCTGCGTCAAAAACGTTTCGTTTATATTCCAAGAGGTGTTGAAATTTTACTTCAACTATCTGCCTCCTGTTCTTCTACCTCCATAGAGAAAACCAGCAACGCCAGATCGCATCCAACAAGTGAACAATCAGATGCCTTTGTCTCCTGTTGACCTCACTGAGTCATTAAACCTGGTGACCCAGTTGTAAACATGCTGTAAATGTTCCTGTTTGCGGAGATGCGTAAAAGGAAAGAAAGTTGTTTATATGCCAGGTACCAGGAGTTGCTGGGGTGGCAGGTGTCACTTCCTTCTGGTGGGCGCTGATGTATGTACACTAAACAGTAGACTTATTGTAGCGGAGACCACCTTGCGTGAGTGCGCCTATTCTTTTCCGCATCAATTGAAACCGGTGGGTGAGCTAAGCTGATGGTCTGGCTGCGCGCCAGGAAGAGGGGAGGATGCGTTCAGTGCCCAGCCATCCCCCCACGCAAACATGATGTAGGCGTACAACCTTTAAAATATTCTACAGTGCTAGACTGTGGTTTCCTTCGTAAAGTGAGAGGAAATTACTTCATGGTTTGTTTATTTTCAAGTCAGACGTCTGCGGGAAGTCATACTTCTTTAAACGTCTCTTTCGGAGTCATATAACTGGACCGTTTTTAAAAGATAGTCTGAAATCAGGTTGGGCGACAAAAGGCAGGCGTTCCGTGACCTTCCCAACACAATACTAAGCAACCACGGCGCTTGCGTAGCTTACACACCCGGCAACGTGAGAATACTACTACTTCATTCAACTGTGCCACGCCTTCAACGTAAACAAATGGGGGCTTGACCAATAAGATCCACGATAGATCAGCCGATGATCAGATGACTGAAAAGGAGAAACTATTTAAAACTCAAAAGGCACGCTAGAGGCAAGTTAAGCATTTCTGGTGCTCGCACAGAGGCGCGCACCGAAAGGAAAACGTACCGGCTTTTTGGTGGGCTTTATCACCTCTGGACTCAAATTCACTGCACAACAAGAAAGAAGGAGAACTACGTTTTAAATTCCCGGATAGTTTTTTATTCGCTCCTTCCTCGTCTGTGACAGAATTATGAATAATAAAATTCTTTTAGTGTGGATTTTCCTCCAATGTTTTTCCGCGCTCTTCTCATCCGCTGTTGGGGAAAACGCTGTTCTTAAAGGTAAGAAAACGTTTTTCATTCAAAATATGATCGTTTATTTCTTTGTCTCAAAGGATAGTTTACAACACGGGGGATGGAAGAGCATTCAATAGTCTGTGGAGTTACAAAGGAAATGCGCAAATATGATGCCGTAAAATAAAACGCATGATTGGTTTTGGATTTTGAGGTAGTTATTCCAAAGATAAGTAAGCGTGGCAGGCAAAGTAAGCCGGAGGAGAAAAAAAAATCATCTCTGGACTTGTGAAGCCTACAACGTTTCCTTTCTGGGAGAGCGGCGAGAGCTTTAAGCTCAAAGTGTTGGACACACCACGCCACGTCTGTGCGAAGTGTTTGGAAAGATGTTCCGCTGAAAGTGTTGGACACACCACGCCACGTCTGTGCGAAGTGTTTGGAAAGATGTTCCGCTGAATCTGCGTTTTGCCCCGCGCAGCAGACCAGCACAGCTGAAGTCATTTTTGTTCCGTGTGGCCAATTATCAAAGGGTGTTCATGTCGAACAAATTGTAGAGCGGGGCCCCTGAGGGAAATCTGTCACTTGGTGTTGGGTGTTAACATTTGACTTCAGTTTAAACTGCCACTTGACATTTCAGCGCTTGAAGAGTAATTAATTTTCAAAACCTGTTATCCTTCATTTTATTCAACTGAGGGAATCAGTTTGTCACATTGGAAATGCATCCCAAAGGCTTTCTACAATCATGGAGTTGTAACCTCACGCCTGCGTTTGGTCTGACATGATTATGAGCAGCAGCTGCGTCAAAGAGGAGATGAGAGTTGGGTGGCCGTGACACTTTGGCTCTGAATCTTCAGTCTTCCCCAGTGACATAGATGTTTGAATCGGTGCTCTATTTGGATAAAAAAAAATTGATTTTAAATTTGTTTTTCTTCCTCCAGAAGATGATGATGCAGACTTTGATGAATTCCCACTTGGAAAAGCTCTCCTCGGTGAGATCAAGTACAACATGAGGAAGAGTTTGGATCTAGACCAGGAGGGCTGCAATCTGGAGGTTGGCAAGCCGACACGTCTAGAAGAGTGTGGCTTCAACGCAACAGCTAAGAGCATCTTCATCATCCATGGCTGGACGGTATGAACTTGTTAAGCATCCCCATTTAAGCTGTTTCCTCATGCTTCTCCACCATTTATCACACTTTGGAGTCAAGAAAACTTGAGGTTCCAGTGGAGGTACTTGTCTAACTGAATGCCTTTCATTTCGTTACAGATGAGTGGCATTTTCGAACCCTGGATGAAAAAGCTGGTGGCTGCTGTGATGCAGCGTGAGCAGGAGGCCAATGTGGTGGTGGTGGATTGGACGCCCATGGCTCAGCAGCTGTATCCTGATGCAGTCAACTACACAGACAGTGTTGGTCTCGACATTGCCGCCATGCTCAACTGGCTTCAGGTAAGGATGGCAGCTTTCGCCCATCACTTCCTCTTGTGTTGAAACTGAACCAAATGTCAGTGCAGCTGTGGGTTTCTATAAGCATGCACCTTTGTGTTTCCGTGGCTTTGAACTTCTTGAAACGTCCCAGTACCCACATGACTGGCTTAAAGCTTTATTTTAAGCAGGCGAGGTGTTTTTGTAGTCACATGAATGGGTTTCTAGACGATTTTTAGTGGGTGGGATAGGATCACTCTGGCAGGAAGGAGTAATGGCAAGAGTAGCTGACATTTCAAGCATATAAAACTTTTTTTTTTTCCTTTCATCTTGTTATACATGATAGATTTGCTTTAATAAAATCAACATTTAACATCTGTCAAGAAATCAGGCCGCAGAGGAAGGGTTCAGGCATCTTGCCATGTAGTTGCAACCACAGACAAAGGGGTTTTCACAGAGACAAGCTGGGACAGATGGTGAAGCACTGTTTCATGGAAGGAACTCGTAGCCTGCTCGGATTTAACCGAGTTTGGCTCAGCCGCAGCCACAACTCCGTCCTGGCTAAAACCCAGGGCGAGTCCTCACAGCTGCTGATACAGGTGAATCTCTTTTCCCATGCAGGACGAGCTGCAGCTGCCTCTACAGAACGTTCACCTGATTGGCTACAGCTTAGGAGCTCATGTAGCTGGGTTTGCAGGAACTTATGTAAAAGGGACCATCGGCAGAATCACAGGTAGGTTAGATGCAGAATAAATCATAAAATAAATAAAATGACATTAAAGGATGGCTGCTCATTTGTCTGACTTCTTTTTTTTCTTAAAGGTCTGGACCCAGCAGGACCCATGTTTGAGGGTGTGGTGGAGGAGAGGCGCCTCTCCCCAGACGATGCTGACTTTGTGGATGTTCTGCACACGTACACTCGGGAGGCTTTGGGTGTGAGCATTGGAATCAAACAGGCAGTTGGGGATGTCGATATCTACCCCAACGGCGGTGACGTGCAGCCTGGCTGTGCTCTTAGTGATGTCATCGCAATGTCAGCATGTAAGTGTGTGAAATAACCTGCTAGCTCCTTGTCACCATGTGTTATGAGTCCCTTCACTGACCGTCGCTGTGTTCCTGCAGCTTTCATGCAGATGATGAAGTGTGAACATGAGCGAGCCGTGCACCTGTTCGTCGACTCGCTTATGAACAAGGACCACATGAGCTTCGCCTTCCAGTGCACCGACCCGCATCGCTTCAAGAAGGGAATCTGCCTCAGCTGCCGCAAGAACCGCTGCAACAACATTGGCTACAATGCCAGAAAGATGCGCAAGAGGCGAAACAGCAAAATGTACCTGAAAACGCGAGCCGAAACCCCCTTTGGAGGTAAACTGCAGCAAAGAGTCTTATCTTTTATTGCGTTTTTGACCTGTCGTAGTGTAGGTGATAAGCGGCTCATAACTTGGAGTCTTTCCCTCAAGTCATGTTTTATTACTTGTGTTCAAATGGAGTGCAACACCAGTGGATTAAGCATTAACAGGTTTTTTTTTTTCTCTTGGTTTTAGGCTTCCACTACCAGATGAAGATGCACGTATTTGACCGGAAACAATCCAACAATGCGGATCCCACCTTCTACATTAAGCTGTACGGCGCTCACAATGACACGACAAACATCTTCGTTGACGTGTAAGTTCTAAATGCATCCCGCCGAACTGGTCGTGAGATCGCCCTGTCATGACTGTGTGGAATGACTTGGCAGCGTGTCTGCGTGCGGCCCGGCAGCGTTAGATGCGCTAAAACAGCTGGAGTGTAAATTTGGAATCTGAACTTGCGTCTTGTTTGTTCTGACCTTTTTTCAAAGTGTCGGATATAGATTTGGGACGTGCGACAAGCTCTGACGGAGGAACTCTACCTGTCAGTTCAAGTTTATGTAAAAGCTTAGCATAGCATGGCTAATGCTTTAGCCATCAGAGGCTGCGAGGAAAGGTCTCTTATGGACGCCTGGCTCATCTCTTTCTCCCCCCTCACAGCCAGGATGAAAGCGTTGGTATGAACGCGACGAACACCTTCTTGGTCTTCACTGAAGAGGATATTGGTGACCTGCTAAAGATCCGCCTGACCTGGGAGGGAGAAGCCGAGTCCTGGAACTCTGTTTGGAAGAATATCAAGAAATCCTTCTGGGCTTGGAACGCCAAGCCACCCAAACCCATCCTAGAAGTTCGGCGGATCCGCGTGAAAGCTGGAGAAACTCAAAAGAAGTAAGCGACATAGCACGGAAGCTGTGTGTTTTGGTACATTTTTTTTTTTTTTTAGGGTGGGTGCAATTGGGTTTAGTTTTCTCTGGGAAAATTACAATTTCTCCTTCTTTCCAGGTTTACTTTCTGTGCACAAGACCCTTCAAAAACTGAGATTTCACCAGGGGACACGATAACTTTTGTAAAATGTCGTGATGGCTGGGAAGTGAAACCAAGAAAAAGGTAAATTTATATAAGAACTTCTGCATGAGTGTCATAAGACAATGGCATTAACGGATTATTCCTCTGATCGGCAGGCTGCCCATGTAAGAACTCGGCAGCGCTAGTGACCAATGCACCGTCACCCTGGGGGACCCAACGTGGATCAGGAAGAAGCACGCCCTTCTCCATTTGAGCACTTTTTTTTGTGGGAGGATTGATCGGCACATGGGGTGGAAGGAGGGAGGGGGGGTCGTTATGTCTTGAACTCTGGAATTTTCCCATTGGCTTACTGAGGACTGTGGTGTCTGTCTGGAGAACACGTGGATGAAAAAATGGTGCAGAGGCAGACCAGCATGTCTTCATGCCTGACAAGTTACAGAACGTTCCTTTTTTGTGCGTGTGTGGAAGCTTGAAGAAAAACTGATCTGTGCCAGTGAATTTACACCAGCAACTGTTGTATTGTTTTTTTTAAAATATATTTTATTTATGAAGAAAATTTGAAGCACTGCAAGACCAATGTTATTTATCAGCACACATCCCATTATGAAGCACATGTCGACTTCCAAATGCAGTATTTGTTAGTGTGTTCAGTGCGTGTGTGTTTGTGACCAAGAAGAGTGCCTTTCTGCCGAGAGATTATGAGACACTGTAAAATTGAAGGTTAATCCGTTTTTAGATGTATTAATAAAAAAAATTTCTTTGTGCATAGTGTTAGAATATGTGACTTAGTTTTGGGGTGTGTCTGTACATATTGTAAATAATTATTTGTTTTTTTTTTTTTGGAAAAAATAAATTCACCTGTTTGTAAAGTACTGCTTCTGTTCATTTTATTGGTAAGCTGCTTGTTTCACAGCATCAAATGCAGTTGGTATTCTGAAGTGCTGATTCTGATTGCAAGCAGCACTGCTATCTTTGCAAGTGTGTGTGCTCTCAAATGAGTTTCAGAGCTCCATGCTTAGTCCTAAATCTAAAAATGTAAAAGTAACATTTGTTTACCATTTAGTTATTTAAAAATTAATCATTTAATCTTTCGCAATTCCATCCCAAATGCATTCAAGTTAATTCTGCCTTTTTCTGCTTAAATCTACCTTGCAACGGCAGACTAATCCTCACAGCGTTGCTGAAGTCACATTTGCAAGAGGTGACGTGCAGTGAATCAAGTTAAACCGAGATGTCATAATTTAGCCAAATTATGGCTGGCATTAAATGCCTTGAGGTTAACGGAATAAAACTGACTTAGTGTTGAGGTTTTTGTCAGTTGCTCACCGCTGACATTTGTTTTTTGACACTAGAAATCAGACTGTTGTAGTTATTCTATTGCTTGATCTGCTTCGTCCACCCATCTGTCAACATAATGAAACCTCTGCCCTTTTTTTTTTTGCCCTGATACCGACTAGTTAGTCATTAATGCCACTTCTTCTGAAACGGGAAGCTTTCAATGCCAACAATTTCCGCCTTCTGTCCTATCAGTAAGACACATCTCAAAGGTATCCTCTCACATTCCATTCAGATACCTGTAGGATTGGTTAGAGAGGTGTGTCATGTGTGCTGAAGCCAAGCTCCCAGGTGGTTCTCCACAGCTGGCTTTTTCGGCTTCTGTGCTGTAATTATCTTGATCACGCCTTTGTGTTGCTGTTTTGTGAATGTGATGACCTACTTTCCTAAATAAAGTCAAACTTTTGTGCGACAAGACTGTTCATGACTGAGAAGCTGTTGTGCCCCCTGCAGTAACCAGTGCAACCCATGCGCTTGCGTGCGACACACACTAGTTCCAGTATAGGGGAGTAGGAGTATGTTAATTCTCTCAATACCCCCAGTTTTATGTAAGCAACCACAGACACTTTAGTCACTGTCTGGGATTCCAGCACTGCTTATTTTCCATTACTGGAACTTCTGAGTGTTATTTAGTCAAACTACAGTGTAAAAATCACACGTGAAGCAGGATCTTAATCTAATTTACACACTTCTATGACTCAACACTGACAGAGGGATAAGTATCCTTGACACTTCAAAGTTAAATTGCATCCAGATTGTCGGTTTAATGTTTATGAAAGCTTTCTCATAAATTATGTTTATTGCAGTTGAAGGTTGATTCTGTGCAGTTTTATTAGCATAGCACCAAGATCAAATAAACATTAAGACATTAAGGTTTTGGAGAGTACCATGAAGGGATTACTTTAGGATCATTGCTGAAATATATAGATTTGGATATTAGTTAAAAATGCACAAATTTATTCTTTTTTTCTTTCCTGTAGGTTTTACGAGTTGTAAAATTACTTTATATTGTTTTATTTCAAAGGCAAATGTAATTGTATAGTTTCAACATTTTGGGTTGTAATTCATATAAAAAGAGGCCGTAATTAGAGATATGCCATTTAACAGGACCTCTTTCATAAACACGGTCTGTCACATTTTAGAAATGAATATAAATTGAAAAAAAGTAATCAGCAGGTTTCAGGTAGATTTTTCATTAAGGAAGTCCTTTTTAAAAATAAACGTTATCATTGTAAATAAGTGCAGCCATAATTTTTATTGAATTATTTGCAGTGCTTTATGGGCATTTGGTATGCATTTCAACCCAATCCAGGGATAAATGTGACTGTGAAACAGGAAAAGAACACAAAAATCCAGAAAACCGCAACACAAGTACTATGGCATTTTCAAGATAATGAAGCAGACAATCATCAGGAGCATTAACACAGACAGATTGAACATTGGTCAAATTTATAGAAACTTTTGGTCATTTTAATTGGATGAATGCACTATGACATGACAAAAACTAAAATATTAGATTGAAAAATCTCCTTTGGTTCTGATTGGTTCAGTTCTTGTTGAGTTTGCATGATGTATTTCATTCGTCTTGGAGTGCATGTAGCAGATGACCTCAGATGGCGCACCAACACAGCAGCAGTGGTTGGCTAAGGGAAGAAGAGACTGTATTTTTTTCAGACTGCTTAAAAAATGCCATCTGGATGAAAATCTGCTGAAGACTTCACAGAATGCCTGCTGACATTCTGCGTTACAGCGTGGTACACCGGCTGCAGCTAAGGACAGAAAAGCCCTGCAGGGGGTCATAAAGTCGGCTTAGAAGATCATTTGCAGCCCCCTGCCCTCCCTGGAGGATATTGCAAACTCTCAGGGGTTAAAGAGGGCAAGGACCATCATATTGGACACATGCCATCCTGGCTGGTGCCTCTTTAACACCCTGCCTTCGGAGAGGAGGTACAGTATCAGGTTTGGGGAGTCGAACGAATCGTCTCAGAGGCACTTGTGGGTAATAAGACTCCCAAATAAAAAACTTACAAGGCATCTATGTGCAGATGTGGGAATGGCCAGGGCTACTTCAAAACCTATAAGTTTTTGTTATTAAATATTTATGTTAAAAAAATTTTAGTATCTGTTTTTATATAGTCTTATTTCATAATATTATTATGCATTTATCTTGTTTTATCTTGTGTTGCACTTGCGAGAGAAACTGCATAACTTATTTGTAGTGTGTGTACAATGACAATAACGGATTTTCTTTTCTGTTCTATTCTGTCGTCTTTTCTGAGTTTGCTTTGTGTTGGTCTTACTTCCTGTTTTCTTGCATTTGGGTCTTTCCACAACGTCTCTATAGACCATGGACTGATACAATGGATTGTGACACTAAAATATATGTAAGTTCAACCTCTTTGAACAAACCCCACACTAGATTTTGTGGGTTTCTGGGTTTAAATTAGCAATTTTCCAGATGATTTAGAGACCCAGCTTCTCAGACTGAGGGCCTACAGGCACTTTAATTTAAAAACCACTGTCTGAGATGTTGGGATAAATGCAAGTACTGCTATTGTTCTCAGATTGGAATAACAAGTGTCTCTTGTCCAGGTTTTAGATGTTAATATGGGTTTGATTACTATGGTGACATAACAACAGACAGCATACCTTCACCAAGCCTGAATGAAAGATCCACTTGGATGCACTTCTAAGTTTGGTCATGTCCCCTATGAGTCAAAGACTTTGCTGATTATAAGGCCAAAAGGTCATGAGTAGTCCTGCGACCAAATGGAAAGAAAACAAAAAGATAAAGCAACCACATGAGCTTGCAAGCGGAAGTGATGACCCACAGGCCCTACATCTTTTTAGAATCAGATTCCGGTCTTTAAAAATAAATAAATAATACTTATGATAAAAATAGATAAATAAACAAATTATAAATACACAAATAAATAAAAAAGATTCTGATCTCCTTATCTTGTATAATGACTAATGATCATATGATTCATAAGATGATTTGTCAGCATTAGACATAAGTTAGGAAAGTGCAACAAATTGCCTAAAAGTGCTTCCAGAGAATTCCTTCTAAGTTTCTAATCTTGACTTTGACTCAGCAATTATAAAGACACGTAGTTGATGTAGCAAACACTATCAGGTTTTTACCCCGTCTGCTGGAAACACAACAGGGATCAGGGTTTACCATACCAAACTGCAGCAAACCAACCGGTATACTATGACATAACAAGTATTAAAATCTACCATGTAGGTACAGAGGCATATCAATTACATTATGGATGTGTCATTTTCCGGTAAAGGCCTAAAATATGCTCAGAGAGATCATTTGGATTTGTTGCAAGTTTCCCATTTCTTTGCAGAACAGTGATATTCTCTTCCTTCCTTGAAAAAACCCCACAACACTTTCTCAAAGCAATCAAAACCCCCAGAGACGATAAAAGTGTCATTAAAGGAGCTCTACCTGATATTATTTTATTCTTTCTAAGAAAAATAGTTTCTACATGGTATGTATGTCCATAAAAATTAATGACCTATTGATTGCACATATGTACAAGTCCAGGCCAATTTAGCTAGCTAGTTTTTAGCTTTAGCATGACACTCTTTCCTAGCAGATTGGGTTAAATTCAGTAACTGCCGGATTCCGATCAGCCAGTAAGAGCGTTCCCCTAGGAAATCCAGAGTTACGGAAGTTAACCCCATTGGCCGAGAAAGAGCCGCACGTCAAAGCTAAAAACTAGCCGCTTTCACTAACTAAAATGGCCTAACTTCATATCAGGTATAGCTCTTTAAGACAGTTTCTTCTTGCCTGTCCCTAAATGATGCAGGACTCCTTATGTCTGCAATAAGAAATCTTTAACAAAGCATAAAATTATTTCTTTGGATACAGCAGATTTAACTGAATGCAAAGAGGTTTGCAGTTTCAAGAGGCTCTTTTTTTTTCTTCATGCTCCATGCATGTTCCTCATAAATAAAATCCAACAAAACGGGGAATTCCAGTCATGAAGTAGAAACTTTGCAATCCAAAGTCTTGTTTGTCAGCTTTGCTTGGAATTATAGTTCTTTTTAAAAAAAATAATGCATCTGCTGCATAAAGTACACCTTTTCTCTAATTTCTCACTCAGCACTACGAGAAAAGGTTCTGGGTCTATATTGTCACCACAAAGTACCAGTTGCAGATGTGGTCTGATTATTCTCACCACAGGTATTTCGGCATTCAGCATGACCGAGAAGGAGCCTGCTGCTTCTGATACTGTTGTTTTTTTCTGTTGGCAGAAAACAAGAGAAAATGAAATCTGTTTCTCTGCTCTTTGTTCCAATGCTTAATAACCCCCTTTTACAGGACTGACGGATGCCAGATATACTGCATCATCTGTTTGGCAGCCTTCTGACTAAAAGTGAAAATGAAAGTAATGCAAGCAGCTGGCAACTAGTCTACACACAATTAAAGTAGCCAAGTATCTTGTCTCACCAGGTTAGAAGCATTTTTGCAGGAATTTTATCATAACTATATTTGAGGATCAAAATATTGTTGGTGGCAGAAGACAAAACATGTCAGACAATTTACTGCACATCCAAGGCCAAAAAAAGTGTGTGGGGGTGACAACAAGAAACAAACAGGAAACACTAAAGCAAAGTTGTCTTTATGTTTCTAAAAAAAGATCTATTTATTGGTGAAATATTGTAGCCAAACAAATGTAAGCATGAGTTTCCTGTTAGAGCTTAACGGGACTGCACATGGTTCTGGGAAAACTTTCTGTCACATTTCTTGGAAATCTGCATCAAACTCTCAGTGTGAGACCGCATATTTTATTTTCCCCATATCTTCCTCGTATTTATTTTTTCAGGTTTATCCGCCTGCTCCTGTAGTGTGCTGGTGGAAGATTATTTCAGACAACATTGCTTAGAAGTAAGAGAGTCATCCTGTTTTAGGTGAGAAGCATCACGGTCCTATGCAGAACAGCCAAGGTGGTGTATGCCCAACCACAAGCCACGCGTGTTTAGGTCTATGTTTACAGTTTATTTTTCCAGTGCATGCCACGTTTGTTCTGTAGGTTATAATTACACCGGTCTCCAAAGCGTTGCGTCATATGTCATGGGTTTGGAAGAGATTCGGAACAAACTTGTCCTACATTTGCAATCCAGCTGTAAATTCCTTTTTGCTTGTCTGGTGATGAAAGAAAATCCAAATCCAAATACTTCAGTCTCACTGCTTCTACATCAGTGACTGCAACACACCACGAGCTGATCCGTGTTGCTGGTTACTCCAGAAGCACGTGCCCCGCAGATTAAAGGCGGTGGTGCGCACATTGCCACATATTGGGATGTTGGCTCAGTTTCAGCACTATAGCAGTTGCCATGTGGATCAGCTGCAGAGAGAGGAGGGTGGAGGTCACCTCATATGATCCCAGCAGCCTGAACATATGCTCATCTCTCGGCCGAGAGAGGCAAGTGACATAAAAATTCATGACATCAGTGGTCATTTACAGTGTTTAGTGTGACGTTGGCTGAATGGTATTGGCATGTCAGTCTGGGAAGAGTTGAAAGCACCGAAGTCAGTTCCCTCTTCCTTTACACATGAGATGTCTTTTTATTTTTTTACAGGAAAGACAGAGGCCGTATATCTGTCCTAAGAATCATGTTTCTGTTCTGTGATGCTTGAAACTGAAAGATGGGAAGGATTATTTTTGACACATCAGTGGGGGAATACCTGTTCTTAACAAGTGTTTTTGGCTATTTTAAACCTGACCACAGCTTTCTCTTGACCTGGCAGAGCAGCTTCAGAAGAAGAGACTATTAAAGGGCATTAGACTCAGAAACAACCATAAGGAAATGAAAACAAGAACTTGGAGCACGGATACTCCAACGCCGGTTTCAGAGTTGGATTTCGTCTTAAGTCCTGTGGTGGGTGTTTGATTGTGACATGGGTAGTTTTGTTAGGCACTGATGCAAAAACACACTCTGCGTGTCCCTTAGAGACATCACTCACACGCATATCACTCCCATGAATACAGGTTGGCCTAAACACTGGTATGTATAGATTGAATAGAACACAACTGTAATTTATGTATCAATTACTGTGTGGCAGTAATGTAACACTGGGTTTATGTCATTTTACAGTATCCTGGTATAAAGGATTACAAAATCAGCTTCCATTTAATTTCTTTATTTACAGCACCCCATTTAAGCTTAACAAATAGTAATTTTATCAACACTTTACTATGTTGTAATGAGTAATCTCATTCATTTCAAATCTCGTCTAATTGAACTCGACTAAAACTTGTCATGCCTTCATCCTCCGAGGCCATAATGACGATGCAGTAAATAAACACCCCGAGGGTTTGATGGGCAGCTCATTCCCTACTTTTCATTTTTACTTTGCTTGAGAAACAATGAAAATCTGAATGTTTAATTGTTACATTCTGGCCAACACTGGGATTGCTGTCAGTTCAGAAACCCACTACACTCTTTCTATTAGTGAAATGTGGTTTGGCTGTGTCATGCTGACTGATAAGAGCTATATTAAAGTCCATTTAAAGTATTAAATATTAATTTATGTTCAAGATGTCTCTGCTTAATGTTAAAATGAGTTGCTTTTTATCTCTGTGGGGGAACTTGCTTAACTGTGTTTATGGAGACCAGTTTGATAACAACTGAGTTCCTTCACTCAGTAACACAGATGTTAACCTGCGTGTGTGAGATGACGTCATGGCGTCAGTACAGCCAGATGGATTCTGGGTAATGCTTTTTCTAAATTTCATGGAAAGCTGCTCCCTTAATATTCGTGTTATTATTTACTGTTATTTCCTTGTACATGTTCCCTGTAGAAGAAAAGCAGCATGCTCACATGTAGAAGAAGTGCAATACACTGTTATAAACCTCTCATATGTCAAGATGAGTATCCAATCAGATGCAACATGCTTTAAGTTATGAGTTTGTTTGGCAACTTCATGTTTGTTTACAGGAGGTTATATTTACACTGTCACCAGGTCCCTGTGTAGGTACAGTATGTTTGTTTATTGGCATGTGAGGGTGTGCAATTTTCCACATGAACCCCTTAGCCCTCATTGGTGTATGCGTCAGCACTTGACTCCACTGTTATGGTGTCACATTGTTTCATTTGTGCCCCCCTCAACTGTACAAAGTGTTTGGGATCCACCATGTTGTGACTGGCTGAGAGATGCGTGAGGGTCTCAGCTGATGTTTCAGTCGTCAATTTTGTCTTTAAAGAAAGAATTCCAGGGGTCAAGTACATCACCAAAGGCACGAGTTATAACTGTACCCATTGTAATAGGGAGGGGACAAGCTAAAAATGAGTCAGTGAATTGTCTGATTTTTATTACTTCAATGATTTTCAGACATTAGAGCAGAATGAGGCGATCAAAGTAAAGTCTATAGTATGATGTCTGCTTAGTATAAAAGAGTGCTGTAGAAAAAAGCATAGCCTATAAACTCAAAACTAGTCAAATGAGGCACAAATAGTGCTGTGGGAGTAACCAAGTATTTCTTCTGATCGTAATAGTGACAGATTAATCATGTTTTGGTTTTGGAAAAGAGTCTCTGTTGTTGGAAGAAGGTCCTTTCCTGTTACCCCACACGTTTTTTCTTAAACTAAATAAAAACTTGATTTACTGGAATTAAATCTTATCTATTTGATCAAACAAAGACAGGAAGCCAAGGCCAGAGGGCAACATCCTGAGCTTTTACACAGTTGGACTGTTTCACTCTGAGTTGTTCACTCTGGATGCCCCTCAATGGCCCCTGTAGGTGGAGTATTAAGGGCCGAATCCAACAGTGACTACACTTTGAACAAAATATGAAAAAAATACAGTAAAAAGTGAAGAGATTGTTCCGCCGGAGGATCTGACCATATAAAGCTCTGCTAACACAGCTGTGGGGCCTAAACCATCTTCACTTCCAAAGACTTTCTCTCATTAATTTACCTTGTTTTTATTTTTTTTAAATCATCACTAAGCTTGCCTTTTAAAATACACAACCTGGCAGTAAGATTTTAGGAACAGGGTCACAAAGCTCATATATGTAATGTTATGTTCTGCAGGAAAATGCGACAGAACTCCAGACACTGATGGTATTTATATGCAAAGCTCAGCATCGACTTCAAAGCAGACTGTTTCCATGGTTTTAATTAATTGCCTTTTTTAAGGCCTACTCAGTTTTAACTGCGTCCTGCCTGCCAATCATCAAGTCTGCCAATGAGAAAGTATCGTCAGATGCATTATGTTAACACTGTTGAGTTTTTTCAGCTCAGAAATAGCTCTTTCCAGCTAAATGGATTGGAGATGGTGCCATAATGGGAAATACAGAAATGTAAAATCTGAGTGGGTAGCAATGAGAATCATTGGGACATCAGTGGAACAACTTGGGTTGGACTTTTTAAGGCAAAAATAATAGAAGGACTGAGTTGGTTTGGACATGTGGAAGAATGATGCAGGTGAGATCACCAACTGGAGGAAATGGTGCAATGTGTTGATAAACAATTAAATGAAATTATCAGAATATTAAATTCACTTAAGTGAGCAAATGAATGTGACACATTCAATACAGTCTAATGACTGTTACATCTTTTTATAATCTATAAATCTATAATCTATAAATCTATAAATTCTTTGGATAGTTAGTCTTACCGTCTATTTAAGACCAGCGGTGTTGCATTTTCAGCATGGTAGTATTGATGTAGATATAAAACATTTCTGATCAAACATCATGACATGACAGCACATATGTCTCTCTGAGGTTCTCCAATAAAGTCAGGAACACTTGCTTGAGAAAAGACTGGAGGAGAAATCCATTTTTTTCTTTCTTCTTTTCATAACATTGTTTTACTTTACTCTTGAAAAATATTCCATGTCAAGCAATGTGAAAATCTTGCAACAAAAAAGTAATACTCTTGATTAAAACTTCAACTTAATGCATACATTTGAGGTATAGTTCAAATACTCTCATTTAAACCCCTAAATGTGAGTAAGTGATGTCATTTCTTCCGAGAATTCTATAAGATTAGGGTCTAGTCTAAATCAGGGCACTCGGAGATAGCTAACATTGGATGAAATCCATTTTGTGAAAAGGTTTGTTTTTGTCCATGTCTGCTCAGCTTTCCTGCATTCCTTACATGAAAATGTCTGATTCAGATTTCCTGCAGATTTATCATAGTTGGTAATTGAAAACGAAACAATTTTCCTGAAATCACCACCCACTGCTGTTCAGGAAGAACCTGTAGGTGGACACCCTAATGTTATCCTTGAGATTCTTTCCTTTCGTGATGAGCTGTCCAACCTCCCATGTGCAAAATAAAATGCTAAAAAATTCTCACTAGCCCTGACAATGGCGACTCAGTAAGAGCCAGAAAAGACAACAAAAGAAAAGAGAAGAAAAAAGCTGAACCCATTCTGTGGTGTCATAGGTTCAGACTTTCTCATGGGAATGAAACCGGCGAGTGAGAGGAACTCAAAGAAATGGCATTATAGCTAAAGCAAGGGGGGAAAAAACCTGATCTGCTGATGAAGGGATTAATGTAATTCTTACATGTTACATTCTTCAATTCTCTCTTGGTGGTGAGGCTTTAGGGCTGGCACAAAAATGAAGCTTAATTTTTCCGCCAACTGTGTCTGAAATCAGCTTACACATTTACAGTCACGTATACTGTCTGCCCATTAGAAAACAGGCCAAATGGTTTAAAGTCTTGTGTTTATTCTTAAATTATGTGTAAAACCCAGGTTATTCTATTTTTCTGTTGTCATTGTTACAATTAATCATTTCCTACGTCCATCAGGGCAAACTTAAAAACTATTTGCAAGCCTTATATTGGGCCTGTCAATGGGCCTAGCTCTTGACACATCTAGCCTAAGAAAACAAGAAGCTAGCATGGGTTGTAGCTAATTGCTCAGCCTTCATTCTGCTTTGGGATAGAGCTCACTGTTAGCTGCTAGGATAAACCGGCTCCCCTGGACCTAAAGACTTGCAAGGTTAGCTGCCTTTAACCAAGAGCAAGTATGCAGAATTGTTTGCATGCTGAATGTTGAACACTTCTTTTTCAGCCTTGCTTTTGCTTTATTCTCCACTTAACCTGTAAGCTACTAACCTTGCTCTCTAGTTTTACAGTCACAAACAAACAAATACAACACACTGCAGGCTGTAGGCTAGATTGTCAAAGCCTACCTCTCTTAGACTTTTAACAGTGTACTACGGATTGAAAGAAGAAAAAGAAAACCCAGTGTCTAGCTATACCTTGTTATTTGGATTTGGATGGTACAGTTGGATGTTACGGAGATATTCCTATCCACTGATACCACTGATTAATTATATGAAGTAGCTAAGAGAAAGGGAACAAATCTTTAGACACCCTACCCATTATCTAAAGAAACACATTTGATTTAGTCATTATTCATTTAAGAAAAGGGGTAACATGATGTCCACAAGAGAGAGCTCTTTAAATTTCTCAAAAATATAAACATGCCAAATTTAAAATGTGAACATCTTTTTGTGTGACAAAGAAGAAAAGACTTTAAATTGGCACAGATTTTTTGTTTTAGATAATCCCCAAATGGAGTACAGCCTTCAGTAAAGGCTGTCTGATGATGTAATTCTGAGCATTTCATTGGCAGACGTCCTCCATCAGAGCATTGATTGCTGATTAAAAATCTTAATTCTTAGCAAAACTACCAGCGACATATACCACAGGAACTGCACAAAACTCGTCTCCATGACTTTGTGGAGGAAAGATCAGGGATTGGAAGAGGAACTCTTCTATCCCCAAAATCATGGGAATCATCAGAAAAGAGAATGGGAAAAAAATGACATACTAAATACTGATATTGTCATGGAATAATGACAGCTCTAGCTTTATTTATTTATTTATTTGTATCTGGTTCAGTTCTGTATAAATATGCACAACATTATGTCAGTTATTATGTGCTTTGTGCTTGATCTGTCTAATGCTCACATATTTACAGTACCCGTTAGCCTGCATAACAGAGTAATCAGCTTTATAATGAAGGTTTCTAAATTAGTCTAATCTCCACTTAGGTTTTTGGCCCGCTTTGACACATTTAAGTTCAAAGAACACACATACACTACATCAGCTGTAATTCAGTCTTTTATGGCAGAGATTCAGGTCATCATACTGAACCAAATCCATGAAGTATATGGCTTTGATGTCACATGGTTTGATTCAAATTATTTTGAGATTGATTTGTACAGTAGATCAAAAGCAGGTTAAGGTTTATAGCTCAGCTGGCTGCAGGGGCAGACAGATCCCACCTCAAAGGGAACTTCACTTTTCATCACAGCAATACAGTTATGGAGTCAGGATTTACTGTTAATCTTTTAATACCATGTAACAAACCTCCCCAACCTTGCACCCCCTTTTGGGATGATAGTAGGGAGCAACAAGTTCATCCACACTATCCAAAACCGTTTTCATCTTAACTGAAAATCACAACTTGAAAACTCTGAAGTATGCAGGACCAATCTTTCAAAATTGTGCCAAATATAGGAAATAAGTTATCCTTCCATCAAAAAATAGATATTTTTTCCACATTGAACTCTAAATTTGTGAAATTGTTTCTTCTTTCAGGGTTGCTAGACAATGTCCTCGGTCATAACATCAGTTAAATATCTCTCCTGAACATGGCCAAACCACCTAAGCAATGTCTTTCTTTCTTGGCTCTTGTCATGGAACTCTCCCTCTCTTTTTGCTTTTTCCATCCTATTTTCACTCTCTTCCTCACCTCAATATTAAACTGCTTAAATCTTTGGATGGTTGATACCATATGTTAACTTATCTGTTTTCACTATTTCTACTACTTGCATATCCACCGTTCCACCTGCCTCAATTTCACTCTCTCACATGTATTCCATCTGATTTCTTTTGACTTTCATCCCTTTTCTCCTATCCAACACCTTCACCTCTCTTTCCTACTATGCTCACTACAGCTCACAATGCCATCATGGTCCACAGAGTCTCTTGCTTGACCGCATCTATCAACCTGTCCATCGCCACTGGAAACAAGAAAGGGGTCAGTGCTCACCCCTAAAGTAATTCCACCCACACCTTGAACTGATCTGTCACCACAGCCCTACCTCTCCCCACCGTCGCCCTATTCTTATATCCTGCACCAGCACCTCTTCTTGCACACAGGATGTTTCTCCCTTTCACTCAATCCATCATTTCAGACTCTTACTTTCTTTCTTTTTTTTCTTTCTTTCTTTCTTTCTTTCTTTCTTTCTTTCTTTCTTTCTTTCTTTCTTTCTTTCTTTCTTTCTTTCT
>JBBBVT010000012.1:4498457-4514880 GCA_037177035.1 Craterocephalus eyresii | reverse complement strand
ATAATAATAATAATAATAATAATAATAATAATAACAATAATAATAATAATAATAATAATAATAATAATAATAATAATTGCACTTTTTATTCAGAAATAAATCTCAAAACTATTTATACTGATAATTTTTAAGTACTGACTGCTGATCTCCTAGACATCTTACCAGGGAAATACCTGTTTTTTGCAAGGAGTCTGAGTGTATATGGCATGTGTGTTCCACTTTAAAGGTTACAAAACAAAGTGAATTTATTTACTAACCACATTCACTGTTTGTAGGAACATTGTTTCATAATAATCCAACATATTGATCATTCCCACATGTTGCATATACATGTTATTGGAATATGTTCCCTGACACTGTCCCCTCTTTGCACTCCAGTGGAATTCAACACTCATGAGAGCTTGTATGATACTGCAGATCTTCTCCAAAGTTCCCATATGTTGTCACTGCAGGAAGCAGATTCTTGTAAAGTGAGTCTTAAACAATATGTTTGGGTTGGAGCAGTTAGCACAGGTTAAGAGTTTCAACAAAAGCAAAGACTCAATGGATTCAGTTGCTTGCAGGCATGATCTCAGTTGGACCTATCTCATGTCAAAACTGAATCAGCATCCAAGATAGATGTGTAGACATCAAAGAAAAATACTTTGTAACTGAATGTACAAAGAAATGTTGTGCACGGCACGGGATTATTTCACACAAAGTTGGAGATTTCAGATTTTGTGATGTGTTTGTCACCAAACAGGTTCAGGGTAATCAAATCTACACCATAAAGCCCCAGCTAAAATGAAGAACAGTTATTAAAATCTTTTGTTAAGTTTTGAATTGTTATCCTGTTGTTCTCTAAAGGAAAGAGGCTTTAGTGTGTTTCGGTTAACATTGTTAACATTGTGGCATGCCTACATGGTTCGTGACTCATGCATAAAACACACCCATGTGTAAAGATGTGAGCTTCAGGAGGTTTCACAGCATTTGAAGACTGTAACGGAAGAGAAGACTGAGCTGTGGATGGTTTACGGGACAGCTGGCGAGCATATGAGCCGACAGCTGTCCACCTCTGTATGATGCCAATACTTCCTACACACTCTTCATGCCATTCTGAACACAGTTCATTAAACATATTATTGTAAAAATAAGCAAGTGAATGATTGCATTTGCTTTTTTTGATTGCATGATTCTTTTTAAAATCTAGAAGGAGTTTTTTTTCCCACATTGAACTGAATTGAGTTTTGTAGTTTTATCAAAAAAAGAAAAGACAGCAATGTGCAATTCTGAAACATAACTAGTATTGAAATAAAGTCATGGGCTGTCCTATAAGTCTGGCTCAATATAAGAAATTTCTGAATCCTAATTGCTTGAATCAAGGGCAACTGGATTCACTCCAACGGACCTGTATACAGCTATCAGTGGGACACTCAGCCCTTTTTATACATGCAAACCTACTAACTCTACTAACAGTAAGGCTGGGAAAAAAAACCTCCAAGTATGTTGCAAAAAAAGAAAAAAAACTTTTTGAAAATGTATTCGATTTAAGCTTGTCTAATTTAATTTCATTTCATTTCATTTCATTTCATTTATATTTTTTTATTTTATTTTTAATTAATTTTATTTTTCTATTGATGATTTTTTTTAATCTCTTTTTGTCCACAAGTTTTTGCTGTTAGTTTCACAGCCTCCAGTTTCTGTAAATTCCTCAGTTATCTGATTACTGCATCTTTTATGTGTTCAGCACTTTCACATTCCACTCAAGTTTCAAGAGTCAGATCATGCTAGCTAATTTGGAAAAGCCTTATTAGCTGGTCAGAACAATAGAAACCGTTAAGTGGCGAAACATCTTCAGAAACCAATATTACAGTTGACTACCACTCAAGCGTTTAGCATAGCATGATCTGGAAAACTGAAAATCTACAGAAATTATGAAATATGCATCAGATGTCTAACATTTCTTTCACACAAAAAAAGCACCACAAAGCGAATGAGAGCTGCTACTGGTATCTGTGGGATCAGTTTCTAAAAGAAATCAGTAAACAGTAAATCTAAAAAGATAAAAACCGAAAAGCAAACATGATGATTTACATAATTGTTTTTTTGTTTGTTTTTTGCATGTGTGACAGCAGGGGTCACAGAATGAATCCTGCCTGGGTCCTCCTTTTTTCTGCCAAAGTAAGTTTAAACTAAGTAAGTTAAAAGTTTGCCAAATATAAAGAAGATCTAGAAATGCTAATCATTTGGGCAAAATATATGAAGACAGCCAATGATTCACATGTGTAGAATATTTGCATGTTACTCTATGCTATTACAGTACATGCTTGCATTCTGAACTACATACATTTGGCTTTGAGTGATGATCACCAAGTCATGTCGCCATTCATGATCCATGATTGCATGGTTAACACCTCCTGTCTGCTTCTTTGTAAATGAATGTTTTATTAATGTTGCTGAATTCGTTGGTAAAAAAATATCTGTGTTGAGCAGGTGCTTTATCAGGACAGCTGCTCAGACATCCTGTCCGCCTCCCACTTCCTCAGATCTTTCTGGGGAGACTTTATCCAGACATTGAAATTGAAATAAAGATAGATAAGCCTGGTTCAGCCTACAAAAGCTTTATCCTGTAAGGAATCTAAAAAGATTGATACTGTCAATTAATCTGTAAAAGACACAGTATTTAAAAAAATTGTGGAAAAATGACATTTACTGTGATGCATTTCAGACTCTGTTGTCTCTGTTTTCCGCTTCATCATGTTTGTCTTTTAATTTTTGTTGCTTTATTTAATTTAATCTCTCATAAAGGAGTAAAAAGCTCTGTAGAAACTGACAGATCTAACCGCCAAACAATGTCTCATTTACTCAGGACAAGCGTGACAGGACAAAACCGTATTGTCCCACCAAGGGAAACAAGGTCCGTTTATTAGATCATGAAATTATGTTCTTGACCTTGATAATGTAACGAAAGCAATATGCGCAGCGGGAAGGAACATCCTCATCTGATCAGACTGTCCAGAAACGTTGGCGTGCTCAACACCTTTGTTCTCTGTCACAAAAAACAAAACAAACTTGGCTGCATACGAGAGTTCCCAGAGACAAGTTATCACAGCGCGAGAGAGAGAATGTGTGTGTGTGAGAATGTGTTCAGCCATCTGAAAGATAGACTGGATATCACACCACTCTGTCTCTCTGTCTGTCGTGCCACATAAAGCCTCTTATGACAACACCGACCAGCACACCGCTGCACATTTAACACTATCACACCTTCTCACCAGCGGTGCATCAGGAAACACCCAGTAACAGGTGTTTTACTGATGGCGACTAAATATGACACAACCCCATGAGGATACACAGACAAACGTGCACATATGATACATGATACTTTAAACAGAAGATAATCGCAATGTTTGAATGGAAAGATGTCTTTTCAAGCTTGAACATTTTTATTTTATCTGACTTTTTCTATTTTTTAGCTGGACATTCCCACCATCATTTTTCTTTGATGCATTTTAAGGTGTGATTCACTGCATTACATCCTCACAGTGTGTAACTGAGGCAATTCACAGATGTTCAGAAGGTTTTGTTTTAATGAACTCTGTCCAGTCTCTCTTTTTCTTACCACTTCCGTTTCTTTTAAACAGCTGAATCAATGAAGGAAAAAAGAAATGAAGAAAAACAACTTTCTTGTTGCCCTTTTCTTTAAACGTACTGAAATTGACTTTCCCTGGAACCGTATTCACAGACATTAATGCCTCTTTTGTTGAGGAGTCATTGCAGACAATGCTGAGTGGACAGGTAATCCCTGCCAGTTTCGGTGGAATTAAAATCACAGATCAGTCCCAGTCTGCTAGATTGCCTGGTTGCTTTCAGGTTTTCAAAGCAAATTAAATGTTGGATTGTGGTGTCAGAGTTTTATAATCTAATCCAGCAAAGTTTTGGTCAGAACAACAAATGTTTCACTAAAAACTCCACAGAGGGATAACCTGTCAAAGACGCATCCCGCTGTCTGTAACAAGCTACACCCAAATGCTGCTACTGTACAACAATTGTGTTTTCAGAGAGATGCTCATAAAGGCATTAAGCTCATGTAGCCCCGCTGTAACTCAGTTTTCTCAAAGTTGAAAGATACACTTTCAACAAATCTCATAATAAAAATCTTCAAAATAAACTGCTGCTGGAATGCACTAAACCAGAAGGAAACCATTTTGGTTCTGCAGATTTGCAGAGGAACATTGTGGGGTCCATGGCAAAATGTAATTAGTGATTTGATACCAGGTGAAAATGTTGGCAACAGACGATTTAATTTAGGTGGCTACTTGTCAGGCCAGCAAAGCAATGAAACGTGTTTATCAAAATGGGGAGCAAGAGGCTGTAGAGAAGATACAAGAAAAATTTAGAAGAGGATGAACAGAAGGTATGTAGGATGGAGGAGAATGAGCTGATGGGTTGAAATACCGTGAAGCCACCTCCAAGTTGTTGATACACTGCATGATTGTACAGACTGATTTGGAAAAAATGAATCATCCATCCATCCATCCGGCTCCATATCCCACATTACTTTGTTTCTATGTTGTTGTTTTTTCAGTAAGACACTTTGGATTTTTGTCCTGATGGATAATGAGATGTTTGGCAAAAACTTTTTAATATTCTTTCTCTTTTTTCTTTTAAAGATTGGCTGATTGCTGATCATTCTCTTCGGATGGATGTTGTTCTTCCTGATTTTAAAGTTGCTCTAAGCCTCACTTGAGGAGAAACAATACAAATCCATCGATATAGATCAGTTTCTAATGTACCATCAGAAACCAGTTTATCATGCTCTACCAAGATTTAGACAAGGTTGCTTTCAATCATTTATGCAACAGGTTGCAAGTGTGATCTGAGACACAATGTGGACATCAATAAACCTTCTAACCTCTGCTACTTTGATATATGTCACACACTCAGCGGCATCTTTGGCATCTCATGGAAAAGTTTTATAAACATGGATCTATGTTCATCTAAAAGCTATAGAGTTAATTATGGAGCAGCTGCCTCAATGTCAGTTAATGTAATTTAATTTCTAATATTACCCCTAGAAAACAAAATTAAACGAATAGTCATGAATCTTTTTGAATCCCAGAATATAAACGCAACAAAAAATGTATGATAATACCTGCAGACCTTAAAGTCCAATATTTTTTTCAAGCCAATGAAGAGACTGTTATTTTGCGCATTTATAATTTTCAGGGTTGATCATTTTAACTTTTGACTGATTTCTTGTTTCTTAAAAAGGAATATTTAAAAATCCTGCAAAACCCTTCAGCACAAATGTAGACAAAGACCAGGAACGTCCCACAGAAGAGGAGAGAGATGCAGCCTGACGAAGCAGAACAGGAGCAGGTGTCTTCCTGACCAACACAGCCCTTTTCTGTTGTGCTGCTAACTGTAAAATTCATTGCTTTGCACCAAATCCTGCAATTCTTTCCCATAAGAATTAAAATGATGATTCTTTTAATGAAGGGATGTGAAATCCCACTGATCCTTCCCTATTCAGATCTTCAGCTGTGACGTCCCTGTCAGAACGATGGTCTCCCTGTGAGTAGTTTCTTGGTATGCGTGTGTGTGATATGCTTGTACTGCTCTGACATTTGAAACCAGTGACACCCCACAGAGAGGCTGCTCTTAGTTCCTCTCCTCTCTTAACGCAGTTTGGCTTTTCTCTCTAAAGGGGGGAGTTGCATTTGAGTGAAAACTGGCATTTCTCTCTTCCAATACGTGAAAATACATGTACTGGAACTGGAACTTCACCCATCCTTCCATCCATCCTTCCATCATGCTTGCCTCTCCCCAGCTCCAGCTCGTCAGAGCGAACTTGGGATTCTCCCAAACCGGCCCAACGAGCAAGTCTTGGCTCCGGCCGGAGGCCTGTCCGTGCTCCTTGTGCTCCTCGTGGTCCTCGTGGTCCCCTGGGAGGCATTCAAAAGGCAACCTGATCAGACACCTGAACCACGGGTGGCAGCCCGTGGTGGAGACCTGTGTATAGCACATACTGTACATGTAAATTCACTGTAGGATCTGGTTGATATGCTGGACAAAACCCATGGCTAGGCTTTAGAATTTCATGTGTCTGTATGGATGAATGAACCATTTCCTATTATTTGATTTCAAGAACATCCATGACACGAACAGGAAAAAGTAAGTAATTTGGCACATGGTGACCCTGACGTCTGAGAGCATCAGCAAGCAAGACGCTATCACCTCATTTATTACACATTACGCAGACATCCCTGAGGGAAATGTGACGCTATTAATAAATGCAGTAGATCTTATTTCACATATACTTTTTTAAGCCTTTAGCTGACGCGCATCCAGAAGAGCTTAAGTGACTTAAGAGCCCGTCAGCATGAAATGAGTCTCCTTAATCATCAGGTTTTAAAAGTGAAGTTGCATTAAGTTTCATTAATTTAGCACAGGAATTAATGGCAAGGCCAACGAGTTCAGGAGGACCTGGGATGCAGTTGGGAAAAGGGCGGCACTTGTAAATGCAATGTGAAACCTTTAGCAAAAAACATATATTTTAGCCAATAATTAACTTTTTAAAACAGTTAAATTGGAAAAACAAAAGTCAGTTTTCGTTTTTCTTTTTCCTTTTTTTTTACCAACAATTATTTGATCTAAATGTACCCTTATGTTTTTAATCACTACAGACTTGATAAACGTACTGATTATAGGAAAACCAAATTCCATGGGCCCAGAAGTTTTAGCAGTGAGGATGTCACATCAATTAACTTTGTTTGCTGTCACATCATGTCCTTTTCATAAAAAGTAAAAAGTCTGGGGATTTTGATGCTATCCATGCGCAGAAATGTCTAAGATGAAAATCTGGAAAAAATGTGGTGAAAGGGTGTGATCACCTGCAGCCAGATGTGCACATGATTCCAGCAGTTTTCTTAATTTGCTAATATGGTTCGTTCTACAGTGAGTTTTTTTTATTTAATCTTTAACCAAATCAAATGACCTCATATTTTTTCTTATTCTTATATTATAAAAAAAAGGACATATAAACACAGCTGTGTTTTATGCACTTGATAGCAGACACAGTACATGTTCTCTGAGTGGATTACATGTTGTGTATTTTTGTTTTCAGTTTAACTAGTGGAAGATTTTCTATTTGTAGGCTATTTGTTTTAAAATACACGCCTGCATCTCAGTGTTCCTCCTATAATGCTGCTGTAACACTGCATTTTTCTTGTGCATATAATGAAATTCGCTGTAATACACACTATAATCCTATTTTCATAAAATCACTGGTGAAAGACTAACCTGGCTTAGACTTTGTTATGTGATGTAACGTGGCCTTTCCGGTTTTGAAGATGTTTCTACTGATCATACAAACTCCCCTGGTGTTGTGAACTTTTCAGAAAAGTTGTGATTTGTTGCCCCTGAAACACATTCAACTTGAACTAGATCATCTGATTTGACACACTCTGCTTATAAAACCTGTCAGACTGCTTAAACATGGATGTTTTTCACTTCACTCTGATGTTACACAGTGACCACAACAGGAAAAACAGATGGAACCATGAGAAGCTAATCAACAATTTTCCTGGAATGCTTTCAGTTTTAACTCCTCCAGCATGTTTCATGTCATATGTGAGGCAGATGAGCTGCGATTCTTTGTTTTTTGACTTCACTGAACTTGAAATATTTACAATGTTGTGACCGAGGGAATTCCAATTTTAACAACACCTGAAGACATCATTTTGTGACTGTCCTCTTCACCTGGTTGTCAAATAGATAAAAATCTACATACTTTTTTTCTTTAGCATAATAAAGCATTGCTTAAAGGGAATTCTTGCTTCATAGTGTTTTCTTTTTGCACAGCACTTTTTTTCACCCAGAATAACTCAAGTTGCTTTCAACACTTTTAGAAATTTGCAATGCACAAGACTCTTAACTGACTGACCTTTTCATGAAATGTCGAACATGACGTGGCAAAAGATTACTTAAATCCACAGGTACTTTAGTGCGGGACACAAATGTGTGACATTCCAAATCTGCAGGAAACATCCAGAAAAGGTGCCACAATGAGTTTACCTTCTATTAAATAGTTACCTTTGTTTAAGGGTTTTGCAATAATCTTATGCAAGATTAGGTCTGCTGTTAATCTCTATTCATTTCCCAGTAAAAAAAAACAAACAGCATTTGTCCTTTCAGAAATGCACTTTTATGCTGAGAGACAGTTTTGTAATCATAGATATTTGTGGATTTATCACCAAGACAAATGTTCTACAAGAAGTGATGGGGTCAAGTCAACCTACTCCGTTCACAACACACATAATCATTCAAATCTCATTTAAGATTTTGATTGGGGGACTTTAACAGTAATTTCTGTTGACACTATGAAGCTATGCTAACAGTGCTATTATTGATCATTCATTGTGGATTTCCCATAAGATTTCTGAATAAACACTACAATTTGGGGATGGGTTGTAAACCTTCTGGACAGGATATCGATTCTTCAAAAACTTCTGTCATTCATTTAAAGGCTAAGCTACTATATCCAATTTACTCCACAGAGTTACACACTGCTGCACTAAGAAGTGGATAACAATTTAATCGATAGCGCTCTAGGGCTCCAGGGAACGAGCAGAGTTTAAAGGGTCAGCAAGTCTGCAAGTTTGGGAATGCAAACTCTCGCACACTTTTATCATTCTCAAAGTTAAACAGTACAGTATTTACATCACAGAAAGTTTAAGGAGTGTTAAACTTTGACACAATATGTCTTGTAACACATGGAGACTGAAGAAATGTTTTATAATAATGTTCATACTGCTAATTTCTGCCTAACATGGCATGTATACCAGCTATGACAGATATGGTCAGAGTATGAAGCAGAGGTTGGCCTCTATTAGAACTGGGTAGATCCATCCTAATATCGATATCTTTGATATTAAGGCATGTGTTGGTATTGTTCGATTCCAGAGTGATGTGTGATAGAGACTTTTCTTTTAGAGGACTGTTGAGTAAAAAAGCCAAAGAATGTAAATAGGAATGATGTAAATAGCCAACCAATTGTACGTTGTCTTTGTTTCACTTATTTGCTCCGTTGACTTTATCTTTATCAAACAATTGTGTCTGATAAAGGAGAATGACAGTTATTTCATAATTTTGCTACATTGTTGTTATTTTGAGCTATGTTCAGCTGTTCAGTTTCTTAACTAAAAATATTGTACTTGACAAAAATCTTCAAACTGTTTTATTAGGATTATTTTCATGATCAATAATTAAAGGCAAAATCATTAAATGATTGTGAAATTTCAAGCAAGAGGAATTTGTATCAAAATCAGCATTTAGATTTTTATCTTCGATACATACCTTGGATTTACTCGGTATCCGATCGATACCAAAATTTGTTGTATTGCCCTGCTGTAGCCTCTTCATGAGCTTTTATGCTGGTGAGGAAATGGTGAGAAATCCCACAGGGAGGAAGCACCGTGGAAGACAGAAGTCATCTTGGAGAAACACGTCTTCTGTGTAACCTGAGCAAGTCAGGATTCCTATCGTCTGGATGAGCAGGATGGAGCTGTCAAGTAGAACTCCTTGGCTTTGCTGCTATACCCGATCTCTGATGCATGGATGATGGATAGATAGGAGCTGCTATAATGACTTGACTTACAAAAGATGGATAAAACTGCCTTTTTTGTAGTTTTGCAAATAACCATGCAACAAAATTATAAATATTTAACATGAACTTCAGAATCTTCCCCTATTCATCTTTGAGTAGGCAGATGTTCTAGCTTCAGTAATACAGAAGCTTCAGTGTTTTAGAGTTCAAACAAGCACAGGTCATTATTTAAGCATCTTTCATCTCTATATTTAGTACACTCAATATGATGGAATCTCATCCTTTTTTAGACCCAGCAGTAGACTTCAAGTAGCTGCACCTTGTAAATTAGGACATCTGATTGTTCTTTCAGTCAGTCAGAGACATTTTAGTTCAATGCTGAGACAGGCTCCTTTTTGCCCTGAGGGAGCCTCATGCACATACTGTAAATGTCAGCATGCCTGAGGCACAGTTAAGTCTATAAAGCGTTGATGCTGTCTCCAAGACTTTACCATTACAATGCAGATCAAAGAGTACAGTGCTGGAGTCATTAACCTGCTCCTTCAGACACTTCACTGAGGTTTCGGTTCCCATGGAATCTTGTAAGAAATCTGGACAAAAAAACTAAAAAAACCGGACAAAAAAACAAAAAGCAGCCCTGATTAACTTTCTATGAAGCAGTCTGAAGGCCAAGCCTGAGTAGTTTTGTGGAAAGCAAAGCCTGTATCTCTGCTGGAATATTACTAGACAGAATATACACAGCAGCTTACCTCAGTCTGTGAGGAAATGTTTGTACTCCAGTCCCATATTTGATGCGAGTGCATGTTGTGAAAGGAATTACACAGAAAAAACTGAAAGGCAAACAATTCCAGGTTGAAGAGTAAAACCTATTATTCTTAGTGGAAGTGTATATGTGAGCCTTTAAACTAATTTAAAGGAATGAAATTAGAGGAATGGAGAGGAATCCTGACTTTTACAGGTTCCCAAAAGACATGTTCCTCCAGGATGACTGCTGTGTTCAGGTGTTTCCTCCCGGTGGGATTTATCACCACTTCATGTGAGGTGTCGTGTTTGGCTGAAGATGGCTGAGTCAGATCCCAGCTCGATGTAAGAGGTGGAGTTATTCCATAAGGACAGAAGCGCTCTCTGTACAGTCCCCAGCTGATTAATGAATCACTTTGTTGATTTTTTTAGTTGCCTATGCAAATCTTACATTTCCATAGGAAGAAGTGGTGGGAAGAGGAAAAATCGGACAAAGTATCAGTCACATCTTTTATGGGGTCTAAATCTTTCAGAGTTTTGGAGCAGCAGCAGAAATATGTGGACAGTCTGAATTGTGTGTTGCTCTTGCTTATGTTGATTCTTTAGTTTTGCCATGCAGCAGATCCATAGTGTCATCCCTGGGATCAGTTGTTGGAAAATTGTACGTCTGTATGCGTTTTAAAAACACACACACATCCTTCACTCTGAAGGCTGACCTCAGAGTATCGATACCTCTGTGCCGCCATGGACGGGTTGAGTGGAGTGGCAGGAAGGACTCTGACACTGAAAATGATTCAAGTTTCTACAAAAGGCTGCTGCATCTTTCCATGGAAATTGTGTACGGAAAAAAAGGTTGCGTAGCAGGTTTTTAAATGACTGGGGACAGTGTGATCTATAGTGAGCGTTCCTCCGCTGCATGAACTCATATGTGTTTTTAGAAGGAAAGTTTTGCTCACATGCTCTACAAGAGAGGACGTCATTGATTAGATGAGTAGAAATATAATTGTGTGATTATGGGCTGACCCATCCAAGTTATAAATCTGAGTATAAAATCAGCATTTAGTGCACAAACAGATACCTCTTTAAAAATGAATTATCTTTAAAAAGCTGCTTCCCTTCTCTTCTCATGTTCTTTTTATGGTCATAAAAAGCAAAACTGCTCAAACTTGTCTGCTGAGCTGGCTTTCATGGAATTGGTTTTGTTCAAATGTTCAGAATCATTATACAACCAAGCCTTCAAATTTATAAGAAACCATTTCAGCCTCTTCTCTGCCATATAGTCGACTGAACATGCTCAGTTTGTGACAGTAAATCCACAACAAAAACAAGCCTGGACTGAGTCCAGTCCTGAAATTTCTCCAACACAGCTGAATCAAACAGCTGAATTCCCTCATGCATGTCGTTCAGCTCTGCAGCGATCTGGTAATGAGCCATTCATCTGATTCAGGTGTTTTACAGAAGGGACGCATCAAAAAGTATCAGGATAGCAGCTCTAAAGGACTCGACCCAGCTCTATAATGTACCTGAAAGATAATGAAATAAATAGCTCTTCCAGGATTTGCAATCTTTTGGGTTTGATTTTTCTGTTGTTGTTGTTGTTTATCTGGGATTTTGTGCATCATTTTAACAGTTCAGCTAGAACATGCAGGATGACATCATACTTCAGATGGGACAAATTAGCATTGAGTTCAGTCTCACCTAACCTGAATGTCAGACATGATGCCTGTCAATCCCAGACTCTCTCAGCTGTCATGTAGTGCTGTGGATTGACAGGAAATCAGGAGCTTGCAACAAAAAAATCACCTCAAACATTCAGCTCATTTTAAACATAAATCCTCTGATCAGCTTAACGTGTTTGATTGTTTACAAGGCTTCACATATCTTTGTTCCTGTCCATTGATACTGGGAAAAAATCCACGTAGAAGCACCAGTCCACTCCATGAAAGGGAGTACACAGTGTAATGCCGCCGCGAGACATGTTGCAGTTTGAATACAGAACAACCGCAATCTCAGAAATGTAGCATACGCAGCTGAGCTGTCAGCGTCTGCTTTATGATGCACAGCTACCGTAGGCTTGCTTTTGACTTGAAGCTGTACGAGTGTTTTCTGAGAAGACTGTGAGAATTCACGGTAAGGTAAAGGAAGCTGAGGTAAAGGAAAATGAGACAGGTTTGAAAGCAAGTGGACCATCACATTACACACAGCAAAGTTTTAGTGGGTAGATTTTTTTACCACAAAGGTTAAGTCAAGTCTTTGTCAAGCCAAAACAGACTCTTTAATCAGTGTTTGTTACCAAAAGCAGACATGCCGCATGAACTCTGTAGAAATGTTTGATGTCATAAAGATGTGCTGTTCTACATTCAGCGGGCCATTTGCATCCTTGCATATTCATTTTTTTCCAGGCTGGTTAAAAAGGCTTTTTTGTCATGTCAGGTTCTGAAATCCTAACGGCTGCATACTGGACTGCAGCGCTTACCTTCTGTTGACTCAGTTGCAGCTAGAAAGAGACATGACGCACTGAAACTTGACTCCATGCACTCAGCATAAAGCTGGGACTATATAAAGATAAAACTCTTACCTCTGAACCCCTCAACCTGCACGCACGCACGCTCACGTGCAGAGCTACTTTACATCTACTTGCTTGGTCAGTTTCCCTATCAACTCCTAAGCCTTGCCAAACTCCTCCACTCTTCTTTTTTCTGAAGAATGCATCCTTGAGCATCTTCACACTTGTTTGCATTCAAGACTGCATCTGACAAGAATGGCCACACTGTTTCTCTCCAATCAATCAGAGGGCCCCTTTAAAAAAAAACTACACTGCCTCTGTAGTGCCAACACTTCTGTCTTCGCTGCTCTTCGGGCGTCTGTGGGACTCCTGATGTGATTCCAGGCACTGGGATACCTAGAAACTGGGCCTTGTGGTCAGTCCCAGTTTCCATGGCTTCCCCTCAGTCAAAGGGATGTTCTTTCTGGGCCCGGTGTGTTTGTGAAGTCCCCGTGAAAAGATGGCTCTGTGTCCAGAGGTCCCGAGAGCCTGGCGCGAGTAGAATTCCACTGTGACTGTTAGAGGAGTTAGAGTTGTGCAGCACAGCGGAGTGAAGGAAAAGTGGGGGAGAAAACACAGAAGTGGCATGTTTAGACCCTTGCTCCGATCAGAGCATCGGTGAGGAGCCCAGGGGTCACAGAGGGGATTCACAGGAGGGAAGTAAACAGGCTTGTGTATACACAATTACACCAGCAAACACATGCAGATGCACTGAACTGAACTCCTTCAAAATCACATTTCACATGTTTGATCTTTTAAAATTATGCACAACTAGTGCAAAAACAATCATTTCATCAGATGAACAAAATGTATTCATGTTAATGGTGTAGGAGCAAGTGAGAGGAGCTGAGCTGGTGATCAAAATTCCAACATGATGCATTTTTTTAGAAGCAAATGTCTGACAAATGCCTGAATGTCACCTGGTTCATGTAAACACCTTTTTTTACAGAATTTTTTTTTTTTTTAATCAAAGGAATGCAATTCTGTCAGCTAAAACCGGCTAAAAACTGTCTACGCGAGATAACAGAACAGCTCAGAAATGCCTGAATACTCAGTTGTTCGCCAGGTCTAGCCGGATTTAGTCAGATAGAAAATTTCCGGAAGGTGTGCGACTGAATTGGATTGGAGATGTATTTTTTTGACATTTTTGTCTAAACTGTTGAAGTTACCCTTGAAGTTAGTTTGAAGCCACCTAAGGCTTCTGCTCATCTCTGATTACATTTTTGTTTTGGAGAGTTTACATATGACTCATTTCCTACTGATACTATTGACACTATGTCTGTACACCTCTAAACAACTGCACTGACTCACCTGTTTGAACAGAGGACGGCTTCCTTCTGAGGCATTATACAAATAACTTATTTAATGAATCTCTAAAAAAACCCAAGTTACTCTTCCAGGTGTTGGTTACGAGCAAGCATAAATCAGAAAATATAACCATGACAAATTTATTACCTTGTTTTGACAGAAAACAGTACATACCACAACCATTTATCAGTTGATATAGCCATACAAGAATTTGGAGAGAACAAACTTGAACTGATAGCCTGAACATGTATGTAATAGACAGAATAACCAGTCCCACCTGCCTTTCCAGAAAGTTTTGTGCACATACTCCTTAACCTCAACTGGCATTGCTTTTTAGATAGAGTCATTTCAAAGAGCCCATTCATAGAAGATTTTTTTGTATTTTATAAGTTCATTTGGATGTTTTTCTACAGATTGAATAATTCTAAGATGTATATGACAGTTATGAAGCATGTAGATCACTGATTGCAGCTTTGTTAGTGATCCCATGCTTTCTGTTTTGACACTGTAGCTCAGTAAATCACAAACAGCATGTCCTGAGTTACTGTCCAGCTGAATTGTATCAGAAAAAGGCAGGATCCTGCAGAGTCCTGAGTCATGATGGCACAACGTCAGGAAGGAATCCCTGATTATATCTAAACGTCCTGCAGAGGGAAAGATATGTTGACGTCAGAATTCATACATTCTGTTTCTCTTTAGACTGACAGTTGCTGAACTCAGCTGTTTCACAACTAAGACAGTTGATACCGTTTGACATCTGTATATTTTTTCACAGACTCTAAGATATTTGCACATAATACATTTGTGTGAATGCCAAATGGTATCACTTTAATACCACAATGCATAAAATTATTGCTCAAGGATGATATGATGACGAGCAGGAACAGGAAAATGTTCTGAATTTGAGCCACAGTGTTTAAAATGGGCTGATGCTGCTCATACTGCCAGCTGAATGCCTGGCTTTCACTCAGCGACTGTATTTCCACTGTGGCTTAAGAAAAAAAACAAACACCTGGGACTCCCCACAGAGTGGCAGATGGAAGAATTACCACACAACCACACCGGGTTGGATGCTCCGCGCTGTGGGGCCAAGCATAACAATAACCCTTGGGAAGGTCAGCACTGGTACGCTACTCTGCTTTCCATGAGCGTGCAGTGCTGAATTCAAGGTTTTCCATGGTCAGATCCGATGAAATCCCTGCCTGCCTTGTGAGTTTACAGAGCTTTGGATTTGCTTGGTAGGCTTTCAAAAAGCAAAGAACTATGACTATAGAAAAAAAAGAAAATTCCACTTGTACAGCTAAACTTGACTCATACGACCCAAATGTTGCATGTTTAAGACAGTTTTATTGAAGACACACTGAACCACATTAGCATCACATTGCTGCACTCATTTTAAAATCACACAAATATTGATCATTTTTGATGCTCCCATTGTGTTGAAGCCAGAGTTGCATGAAACTAACAACATCGACAAATACATTAAATATTGGCAAAATATTACATGAAAAAGTTAAATGAATAGATCAGCTGTTTTTGTCTTTTGAGGCACTGAAACATCAATAATTGATCTATATATTTTTGGAATATTAATAATTAATTCCTACATATTAGACTTTTGGAATATTCCAGAATAGGTAAATACTACCTTGCTGAATTACTAACATGTTGAAGAGAAAAAAAAGAAATATGGAAACTATAATTCTAGATATAAATGGTAGAAGTCTGCCTCCACCTGCTGGACACACGCCGACCATGCTACCGTTTTCCCGTCAAGTTGCCGGCTGGTTTGAGAAAATTTCCTCATTTCTGAATATTACTATTTATTATCATCAGAATCATTTATTTCATCACTGCTGGATTATTCACAGAACCTTTCAAATAATCTTCCCTCCACTCTAATGAAGGAAGTGTAATTGGAAAAACTGTGGAGCAAGCTGAACAAACCTGGTGGGGCCAAAAGTTCCCTTTTCAGTAGGCCTATAGTTATAACTCTTAGTAATTTTTGTAGTAATGTTGTGAAAAAGAGAAAAATAGATTAAATGTAGGTTATACTTATCTAGATTTTCGGAAGATATAGACAAAGGGGTGTAGTAAAGTCAATTAAAATTGAATTATCTTTGATCTAACCTGAAATATTTTCCACTGCGACATGGAAAATTCCAAAGTCATTTACTAAAAGTAGTTTAGGATTTGTACTTCCTTAACTAAAAAAAGTTAAGGCAGGCAGACAGACAGAC
>JBBBVT010000012.1:4486419-4496853 GCA_037177035.1 Craterocephalus eyresii | reverse complement strand
GATATCTCCGGCTACATGATGAACATCAAGAAAGTGTTCCAGAGTGTTATTCAGCATGAGGGTGAGTACAAAATGAATGCACATCATTCGGAGGGCGGAGTATTCCTTTAACTTTCCAATATAGCTTTATTCATCTAGAGTTGTGTGTTTAATTGTCGTTTTAATGTTTGGCCTCTCAATCAGGCGGATCTTTCATTTGACCATAGCTATGCTGGACTTTTTCAAATACCTGCAGTATGGGAGACTGTATTTCAAGCTAAAATCCTGGTATAAAAATGATGAAAACCACAAGCATTATGACAAGGTGAGTAACAGAAAATTCCAGTTTTATTTCCAATGGATCAAGACAAATAGTCAAATATGTGTCAATAACCTTTGTCTACTTTTTAAAGGGGATTGTTTTTGGGCGCAGAGGCAACAAGCTGGACTTGTACCACCCCCAGGATAATTGCAAAGACCAAAATGAGCTGGCACCTCTGGTGGTTTTCATCTATGGTGGTGCATGGGGTTCTGGAGAAAGATCCATTTACTGTTTACTGGCCAGGCAGATGGCTAAAGAGCTGAATGCGACTGTCATTTGTCCAGATTACTCCATATATCCAAAGGTAAGAGCTTTAAAATAAATATCTAAATACATCTGGATTGATGATATGTATGGCACATGTGGAGTATACATTATTTTTACTCTATTTTACTGCAATAAGGCACCAGACGGATAAGAAATTTAATTTATAAAAGTTAAGCTCACAAGTGGTCTCATCTGATTACAGGGAAATGTTTTAGCAATGGTACAGGATATTGCTGACTGCTTGATCTGGGCTCAAGAAAATGGACAAAAGCTCTACTTTGACAAAGTAAGACATGTTCTTCAAGAAAGGGAAGAAACACCCAGTAATTACAGCACCTTAAAAATTGGCTTATATTGTCTGAATTATTCTATTTTACTGAAATCTTCTTTTACTATTTTTGATTCATGTTGGTCTTGAACTGTTGAGTTTGTTCTGATTCATCAAAAATTTAAGAATTATAATGCTGTACCCTTTGCTTTTATGTCAAGTTGAGCTTCAAACCTCAGTGTCTGCATTTACATGTCCTGTTGTCCTGCTGTTATTTTCCTTTACTCTGATAGGAAAACATTGTGTTAATCGGCCATTCAGCAGGTGCACATTTGTGTGCACTGACCGTACTGTTTCTTATTGATACAAGAGAGGAGTTGTTCATAGAGTCAAAGAAACAGCAGGACCTTACACTGTCAATAAGAGGAGTTATCGGTAAGTAGCTGTGCACAGGTTCAAGATCTTAAAATTATGTGTCACGGAAAGATGAGCTGCGACCTCCTTATTATTGTTAGTTTATTAGATGGTGGCAAAGATTCTGAGGATCTGGCAGTTCCTCAAATAAAAAAAATCTCAAAACAAACAGTCATTAAGATAATTTCTATCATTCTTTCTGGGAGGTCTGATATGCGAAAAATGCCGTGGTTCGTAAGTGGTAAACAATATTTCACCTATAATGCGATTGCTCCACATAGGACTGCATTATTGAGGGTTTTATTCAGGAGCAGCACTTATTTAATGGAGAAAAGCAAACATTTTGGAAGATGCAATCAGAGGAATGATAGAAGACCTTATGATCAGGCAGCACATCCTGTTTAATGCTCTAAACAGCAGGCTGACAGATGGCCGTGTGTTGATTTTGCCGTGGCAGAAAGACTGGTGTTACTGACAGGAAAATGAAATGCTTTGTCTTCAGATCATTAAAGAAACAAAAAACAACCTAAAACAAAACATTGTGTGTGGTAACAGACCCTCTGGTCATAAAACTCATGCTTAGTTCTCTGCAGGTTTTGACTTGTGCTTCCTAAAGTGGAAAAATCATGCCATGCACTTTTAGAAATAACCACCATCAGCCGTTTTATTTCAGATCTTGAACAGTCTTGTCTTCTTTCTGTTGTCGTCTCTGAAAAAGGAAATTGTTTTTTTGCCGTGACAGGTCTGAGCGGTGTCTACGACATCACGGACCATTACGAGCACGAACAAAAGCGAGCAATTGAATATGTTTCCACCATGCACAGAGCTATGAACGGAGTGGAAAACTTTCCGTATTACTCACCAATCCAAGTCGTGAAGAAGCTCAGCCGGGACAAGCTCGATAGGTGAGACCCAAAGAAGCGTTTAGAAATCTTCTGCATCCCTTATTTATTAGAAACACTGTTATTTTTACAGTCTTTTTCGGACTTTCACAGATTACCGCCGTTTGCTTTGCTCCACGGGACCACTGACGCCGTCGTTCCAGTTGCATCCTCCACCAAGTTTTCTGAGATTCTCACCTCACTGTCTGTAAAGGTGTCAGTCTACCTGCTTCCTGAAGTCAGTCACACCGAGATCGCCACTGACCTCATGCTGTCAGACAGACGCTTCTACCATCTTATCTTCAGCTGTATCAAGCAGGAGTTCAGGAAACTCACAGGTGCCTGCTGACATCTTGCCAATTTATTTCATCAGAGGAGAGAAATACCTGCAGCATTTTTCTAAAATCATTAATAGCGTCAGCATTAAAACATCAAATTGAACTTTGAATAAAATCATGACATAACAGTTTTATGATGCTGAGTAAATGTGGAATTCACCGAATTGTTTGTTCTCCTGATAATACTGAAGGTTTTTGTGAGTTATCTTCAGATTTGGTAAAACTCCCCCTAAATTATGAAAAAGTCTTAACTTTTATAGCATGTATTCATCTGAGTGGCCTTAATAGAATTCTTATTCACCGTTCACTCCCCAGTGGCAGCAGTCTGCCTGTGTCACCAAATCAGCGCTTCATAGGTTCATAGCTGGGGCTGTGGACTGAACCATGAAGCTTAAGATTTGTGGGGAACATGCTCCACCACCTCAGCCGAAGCTCAGCTCTTATGTAATCAAGACTAAAGTTCATTTCATTAAATAAAGACTAAATGAAATATTTGTTGAAGCAAGAACTGTTTCACTCAGAAACATGCATATTAATTGCATAAAATGTGTTTTAAATGTCACATTTTCCGTTAATTTGTTTGTCTAATAAAGTGAAACAGTTCTGGATTTATTGTAGCTTAATACTTTGAATATTTTCTTTTTAATGCCCGAGTACAGGTACTAATCGGAAAAATTACATGATGGAAAAGTTGTTGTATTCAGGCAATTCAACATAAAAGGTGAAACTTAATATATTAAATATACTAAGTACAGATGCAAGATTTAACTTTCAGAGGCCTGATATTTTTGTATTTAAAACCCTTTTTTTGATTGAATTCAGGCGATATTCTTATTCTTGAGTTTTTTAATTTGTCAGCAAAATCTAACCAAATAAAAGCTGAAATATATTGATTTGCATACTATACGTCTATACAGTATATGCACATTTAATTTTTGCAGGCAAGTTACAGAAATGCACGCACTTTTTCAGGATATTCTAATTTTCCGAGTTGTACCTCTATAGCAATACTGCGTTAAACCTGCCTAAAGAAACTCATAAAACCATTCAGACTGTGTTTGCCTCCTCTTCAGATCTCTCAGATATCCGGAGATTATCCCATTTTCCAGTTTCTACACATTTGAGTCCTCATCTCTTCTAGTTGCATCTAAGTCTCTCGAACCAGACATGAGTAGAGGAGGCAAAGGCACAAGGAGAGAGAAAACCACGTCAAAGACATTTAACCCAGTGAGATGTAGCCTTCAATTTAAACCCACAACAGCCAAATGTATGTCACAGCTGCATCCTTGAAACCTTTTACTCTGCATACTACTGTAATTACTTTAGCTAAAATTAGCATGTAATTAATTGGGGACACCATACTGTACTATACGTATTTAAGCCTTTTCCACCCAATCTGTCCTCAGCAACATAAAATGACACTTGTCAACTCACAAAGGATCCACCAGTTTCCCCTCATTGGTCCTCCAGCAAGTTTCCATTGTCCTTGCTTCTCTGTCTTCTGGGTGTTTTATGGAAACTGGGGGGTCCTTCAAAATATTGCCACTGCATAATGTAGTTTTATACATTAGGAAAATAGAATATTTCTTTGTAGATAACATGCACTATTTATGTCTGACATCTTTTATGTATTTAAAAAGTGTTGCAGTAATAGTTTGGAGCTGTTATTACAGCAACTTTTACTGGATAAAACATCACACTCATAAACATCTGTACAAAATGTAATTAGACATTGGTACTGAGTGCAAGATAATTTGACAACATATTATTTTAATGGAGTCGAGAATGGACTACGAGCAGAACAATATTGTGCAGACTTGTTTTTGGATGCTGACTCTTGCTGCATTTCGCCCCCCGGGCAGAGAGATGAGAAAGACCTCCCACTTGTCGAACCAAGGAGTAAGAAATCCAAACTGAATAAGACAAAATGCCATTTCTAGTTTCAGGATATGTATGTTGAAGATGTTTTGACATAATTTTGTGTGAATTTGTGGTTATGAAACCTCTGTGTGTGAATGCTATTTATCTCACTTAAGTCACTTTGTATCTCTGTGATTTTTTTTTTTTTTTGGGGGGGTCCATGTTGTTTCACATATTAAGTTCTATTTTGTTACTTAACTTTTTAACAATGCACAGTTGTTTCATCTGTTTGTGGTGCTTTGGATTTCATTTATGTTTCTTTTCAACGTGATTTTGCATTGAATTGTTTTCTGTGTCTCGACCTAGTGTAAGCATGGGTGGAGCCAGAGGGGTGGGTTGGGGGCGCCCCCTCCTTAAAATATGATTGGCCTCCTCAGCGCAACCCCCAGAGCAGAAGTTCAAATTTTAACAATTTTTATATTTAATGGAAAATTATATTTATCTGTGTAAATATTTAAGCCCAAGTGCGAGGAAATTCGGCTTGTAAAGCACTTTTATTATTGTACCATTCTGAGACCCGAGCTGTATTTTCTTTTGAGTGTTAATTTTTCATGCTTTTCATAATATTTGGAAAAGGTATGATCACAATGAAAATATGAATGAATTTAGAGAGATATGTCCTCATATGTGGACAATAGTTCAATGTTGATGGATAAATGTAAAAAGTTCCCTACAATTAACAAAGGATGAAGTTCATTTTTATTTCCACAAAGGACTATTAATAAGAGTGAAATTAAGTTTCATTTACTGTTGAAGTTATAAGCTTCCTTTTTTTCCTTTGGTTTTTACAACCTTTTGCATGAGGAATATTCTATTTTTTACGTCTTTTTTGTCCTTCTCTTCTCACTCATCACAGGGCTTTAGAAGTGGGTAAGTAGCCTGCTCACTTAAATGATTTTAGGTTGTGAAGGAAAGGTGATGTCCAACATGAGAGATGTTTAATAAGGCAAGTTTATAGTTCAGGGTAGGCTACTTTACACAAAACAGAAGCATCAGTGCGGGGTGAAGAAGATGCTTTGAGTATTATGGTGTTCACTTAAAAACAAACTTTGGGGGCAAAAAAAGTCCCAACAACCACCTAAGGAGCTCTGCAGCTTTCCCACATTCTTCCTCAGCTTTTGTTTTGAAGACTCGCATTAAAAAGGGCACGCACTGGTGCGCGGGCGAGGCGGGGTTTGGTGACGGTCTGTCGCATAGCTGCATATATATACACGATCGCACGCTTTCTCTCTCCGTTTGGGCAGTTTTTGAGCCGCTAAACGTCGGCGGAGCGTGAAGAAGTGAAAAGCACTGTGAAAATGTAAGCGGGCTGTCCGCGGAGTGCCAGCGTTTCCACCGACACCGCAAACATGGAGTCGGTTGTCAACAACACCGACAAGAAGTTGAGGCTCCGCGCTCTGCTTTGGTGGTCGCTCCTGGTCAAAGTGGCGTCGGGAGGCAAGAATTCTCACTTTTTCTGTCTTTGTACTGTTTATAGTCAATGAAAACAAATTATAGAAGATCTTTTTTGTTGCTGCATCTACGTTTATGTGTATATATTTGGGTTTTATACTTAAACGAGTGAACTTAGACGACTTTTCCTCTTTAATAATGCTGATTTAACTCTGAAGACTACTTTGGTTGCCAGCTGAATACCGTTGAAACAAACGAAACTACTCAAACCTGAGTTGGAACTACATCTGTAGTACCATAAGTGTGTTGTTATCGCATTACTAACTATTATTAAACAACTTATTCACGTGCTGCTGGATAACATAGAGGTTAATAGCAGTCAAAATGTTACCCTGAATAGAATTATATAAAAGAAATGCTCGTGGCTGGTTATGGCTGCAGTGTCACGATTCCTTCCAGCAACAGCAGAATGTCATTTTATCCTTGTAAAAAAATCACATCTGTTATTTTTATTGTTATTGAATCTGATTATTTCCCTATTGCTAGCATGAATTGATTGCAATTTGATGATTTTTGCATGCATGCATGCATCACGCATGGATACCCACAGTGCTCCCACCTTGTCAGAAGCAGCAGCAGTGAGACTGTAATGCCCACTGTGCTGGAAAATCTCTGATCATGGCTCACCCAAATCAAAGAAATGGGCAGTTGTTGCATGCAGAGATGTGCATTAGTAATGTCTTGGTATTCTCAAGCTTCTGTGGTTGATTTGATCCTGAAAAGTGTAATCTAACGTCAGCTTTTGTGCAAGGCTGTGCCCTTAGGGTTTATTGGGAATTATTTCACAGTGACGAGTCATCATTTTATCCAGTGAAGACAAATGTATTGTAGACATCTTTAACTTCAGTGCCTTTGATTTTTTGCGTCCTGTATATTCCCTTCACATGATGAAAGAAGCCGTTGCTAGAAACATTAACATTTCTGGCTTTGACAGTGCATCAGCAGCAGATAGGCAAGACAGAAAAAACCACGAGGCACTTCAGTCAAGTTGCATCTCAGATTTGTCGTGTAATGTGAATTTACAGGCAGTGACAAGCACTGGTCTCGCTCCTCAATTGAACTGTTAGCCGGTGTTCACTAAAAAGGCTTTGTTGTGAAAAGAAAGGGTTGTGAAATCTCACATAAAAGAAAAAAAAGTGTCAAAACAAAGAGAATTGCCCCTGACATGCAGATTACAGGACAATGTTTATAACACCTCCTGTTTTATGCTTTTGAAGGAGCACATACAGGTGTGTATTGTTTTCTGACTAATCTGCTGTGCTCTTTCATTTACATACCGCTAAAAATGCACATCTTCAGCACTCTGTCAAAAAGCTGAAGCAAACATTCACCTCCCCACATATTTTCATCTTATGTTGCCCCATTTCAATGAAACGCTATGAGGAACGGAGCCTTTTCTTTAAGCCAAACACAATGTTTGGTCTCGATGACACAGATACACAATTAAACACGCATGTCTGCCCCGCTGAATTTCAGGGAATTTCTTTATTGCATTCCTCTCGAGCAGTTTTAAAAGCTTCATTTTTGTTACGTATATTGACGCAGTAAAATAAATGAGCATGATGGGTCATCTAGGATAAGTAATGTTAGATGATGTATGCCTGCAGGCCGGTCAGCTTTGTTTAATTCCACTCGTTTCTAAGAGTGTCTATATGACGAGGATTTCAAATGAAAGTCATTGTAAATTGTGATTTGATGTTATTGGCCTTGTTCGAGGCAGTGGTTAGCAATGTTGCCCCGCAGCAAGAACACTCTGGATTTGAACCTGCTGCTCAGCTGGGGTCTTTCCTTGTGGAGTTCACATGTTTTCTCCTTTTCTGTGTTATCTTCGTTTCCTCTCACAATTCTAACACGAAAGAGACTATTTTTGACCAATTTGGGATTCTAATGTGTTTTTTGGCATGACTGTAAATACACCCTGATCAGAATAAAGTCTAGAAACTGGACTAATTTGTTCGAATGGACAAGAAAAATGCCTCTATCTAACCCAATAGATCTAGTTTCTGTTTGTCTGTGGCCATCTTTGATTATTCAACTTGACTTTACAGAAGAGCTGGATATAATGAAATTATAAAACCCTAAAAAGCACGGGTTTTTATACCTCATTTTTGACAGGACTGAGAATTAGATGGAGAATTAGATTAGAAGGAAAGTGAGTAAAAAAATCATTTAAGACAAATATTCAATTGTTTCAGCTGTGTGATTCATGTGTTAATTTGACAATCCACAAAATTTGGAGTGATTGGAAATTCCCCAACCTTTTCGATTTGACAATTGTGAAAACAATCTGAGGGAAATAGTCATTTACAGTATTAGATTTTGTGCAAATGCAAAGAAAGGCATGCTGAGTGTTTGTCTCTGGTTTGTGTAAGTTTACAGAACAAATACGAGATGCATCTGACAGATGCTTCTCTGCAAGGGTGCTGGTTCAGGAAGAAAATAATTTAATGTGTGTAGCTGAAGTATTTTTGTTTTGTTTTCCTCTTGTGGAATATGTTATTTGTATTGTTTTGTGTTTCCTTCATTTTTTCATGTCAAATCCCTGTTTTTTCTTGTCTTTTGCCTGCTCTGCAATCAGCTAATGTTCTGTAATTACTGCATATTGACATGCCTAAAGTGCCAATTTACATGCTTTGCTGCTTTGATGGTGATGGATACAGCACAGCCAGACAAATTGACAAATTTAAGAGTTAAAAAACAGCACATGCACTCACATTAACTTCATCTAGCCTTTCCTGTGAGTCACGCTGTCCCATTAGCAGCTTTGCCTCTGGGTCATGAACTACGAATATATCAAAATGAGGAAGGGGCAAATGTCTTCAAAGATGCAAAGCTATTTGTTGACCTTTAGACATGTGTGGTGCTCTGGAGCTTGTTGAAAACTGGTGGTGAGAATGCTTCAGAGTGTGTTTGTGCAGATTACAGGGCAATGCAAAATGGCAGGGATGTGAGGTAGGAGAAACAGCTGGGTCCGTCCTCCGCGCTCTTCCTAGAACATGAAGCCACAGACGATGTGAGGATGTCAGAGGCTTTCATGTTTAGGTTGACGGTTCCTGTCAGGGCAAGGCAGGCCCAAACATGCCTGCCTCCCTCCAAGCCAGCTCCCAATCCACGGTCTGAGTTTGTGTACTGCTATTATGGCATTATAGTCAAATACCCTTAAACGTCACATATCATTCTTACAACTTTGGACAGTCTGTGAACAACTTTCTATAAGAGCTACAAATGACCAGAGACTCAGGGCCTGTAATTCTGTCACAACATACCGGTTTCAGTTTTGTTCCCTTGTAAAGGTGCTCAGATGATGACTGTTCATGCAATATGTTAGTCAATATGTTAATTCATATAAAGTTGGCATGATAGGGACACCGGGAAGTCTAAACTCAGCTAATACCGGCAGCCTTTTAAGCATTCTTGTGAAACAGGTGAGATATCATTTATGCACACTGTGAGAGTGTCCTCCCCACTTAAACAGGCTCTGCTTTACTTCTAAAGAACAACTAGATGATAATTAGCCTGCTTCTCATATCTAAATGTCACATGTTGGCTATATTAAGACCGCAATGCTTAACTTGACTTGCTCTTGGTTTTGCTGTGGTCCCTCTTCCTGTACTTTTTCTACTTCAGTTCTTTCTTAGTTCTTAATTAGCTTGCAAAAAGATAATGAACATCGCATTTGAAAACACTTACACTCAATTTCTTTCTATATTTTTTGAGTACTTAAAACCTCTCCCTCTATAATGTCTCCCTTACAGCTTCCTTCTATGGTGATGGCTTTGTGCAGCTCAAGGCAACGGAGTCGTCCGACCATAACGTGCTCCGCATTCGCTTTCGAACCTCCAGCTCCAACGGGCTGCTGTTTCTCGCTGCTGGCCAGGCCAACTACTTCCTACTAGAGCTGAATGCTGGTTGCCTGCAGGTGGGTACATCCATGGCCGCAGCGCAGAGCATATGTGTTCATGCATATGTGAGAACACACATGCATTTATATGCACATACAGAACATCCATCTTTGTGCTTGGCTACAAGCAGTGCAGACACATTCACTGGCCACTGTGAGCTGTTACTGACACTGTCAGTCTCAACACACAGAAGCACACATCATTAGTGTCATCTCATGCTAATCAGGTGCTTTTGCACTAAACCACAGGGGATTGTTGTCAGATTTTTATTTCTATTTTTTTTCTCATGCATTTAAGTCAGGATTGTTCACTTTGATAAGTTCATTCATACTAAATTTCATTGCAATACACTCACTGGCTACTTTATCAGGGTTACACCAATGTAAATAATTGTTAACACAAATGGCTAATCAGCCAATTACATGGCATCAGCTCTATGCATTTAGGAATAAAAACACAGTGATGACAGCTTGTTGAAGTTCAAATTGAGCATCAAAATGGAGACAAGAGGAGATAATAGTGACTTTGAACAGCATGGTTGGTGGTGCCAGAGGGTCTGAGTGTTGCGGCTGTGGCTCAGTGGATAGAGCCGTCGCCTACTAGAACAGGAGGTTGGAGGTTCGATTCCACTCCGGTACATGTCGAAGTGTCCTTGGGCAAGACACTGAACCCTACCTTGCCTCCCGATGTG
>JBBBVT010000012.1:4466000-4486043 GCA_037177035.1 Craterocephalus eyresii | reverse complement strand
TGCCTCCCGATGTGCCTATCGGGGGTATGAATGTGTGTGAATGTTAGTTTCTAAGCACCCAGTATGATTCAATATAGTTGCTGTGTGAGTCCATTTACCATGTTTCAGAAACTGCCGACATGCTGGGATTTTCTCACACACAACCTTCTCTTGGGTTTACAGAGAATGGTCTGAGGAAGAGGAAAATATCAGCAGTATTCTGGACAAAAGATGAGAGCAGGCAGAGTGATTTGCAAAGGAGCTCAAATAACCACTTGTGACAACCAAAGTGTGCAGAATACCATCTCAGAGTGCACAACACAGCTACAGCAGCAGGATACCACGCCAGCTGCCCCCCCCCTCCCAGCTAAGAATAGGAAACAATTCACATAGATTCAGCTGTACAATAGAAAATAGAAAAACTGTCTGAGGAGTCTCCATTTCACAGTGCTTGCAACCACGGTGATGTGGTGGTTAGGACAGCTGCCTCGCAGCAAGAAGATTCCTGGTTCAGGTTTATCATAAATCTTTTAAATGCTCTTTAAATGTTGCATCGTAAAGCAGCCCAGCCATCAGCGTGCAAAATGAACAACCACCCAGGAAGCGAAAAGTGATAGCTGCTTTGCCTGAAACTTGACAAATCCTCATGACTAAGCTCAAATTTATATTAGATTTTCACTTCTGGGAATGAATCACACTGATAAATGTGTAGGATTTTTGCACTACTGTAAGCACAAGGAGACAACTGGCGCTGCTCACCATTTATAAAGCTTGGGGTTGATGTGTGAGTCAGACATGAGCGCTGCTCCCTGGAAACCCGTGCATGCTTAGTTCAGCAGCAAGCCTTGACAAGCATGTCATCTAAATGCAGCATTAGTCTGAGATAGTGACGCTATGCTCTGTGGACATAGCTGAGGGCAAAGAGATAACTTTGTCTATGATTGACTGTCGACAATCATAGACAAAGGTTTCTGTTGTAACAACAGGTGACATCACAAGGAGTCAACATCCTGTTTCTTATTCCAGGTGTCACAGTGTTAACACTTCATCTTTTCTCCAATTCATACAAGTCGTAATGTTACAAGATAAATGAACAATTATGTGTTTGATAAGATGAAATGGTTGAATCTTCAATGTGAAATTTCAAAGAATTCTTTGGGCCTTTATGGTTGCATTGCATGAGAAACCATCGTGCCACAAAGATCAATATGAAATCAGGAGTTTTTTTGGAATACCATTTTATCTCAACATAGCCTGCTTCTGCATTATGAAATGTCCCCGATACTGTTCTACATCAAGGAAACCCTAAATACAGTGAGAGCTTTCTGGAGGCAAGCTCATCTCTCTGATGCCGAGGACTTCATGAAAAATGAGTAAGATGTAAAAGCCAGCATGCGGGATGGTATGGGGATGCATCAGTGTCCGTTGCATGGGTGGCTTGCAAATGTGTCAAATTAAAATCAATGCGAAGTGTAGGTGGTGTGTAGGTGGAGATGTTCTACCATTGCGGCATCTGTTCCTAGGAGGTCCATGGTGATTTTAGCAGGACATTGCCAGACATCATTCTGCACGACTTCCAACAGCATGGCTTCTGAGACACACTGTTTCTGCCTCAGTGACCTGCCAGCAGTCCAGATCTGTCTGCTATGAAGTATGAGGCAAGAGGAGAATCAGAGAGCAACCACAGACGGCTGAACCGTGGAAATCTTGCACTCAGCAGGACTGGACGCTGATTCTTTTTCTAAAACTGCAGCAATATTCCTCATTTCCAAAAATATTAAAGCGTAATTAAAAGTGAAGGTGATTTATCAGTGCTTTACATGCCTCTACCCCAGCTGGAGTGTAAATTCTACACATATTTAAACCTGGTGACTTTAGTTTCTAATATTAACAGTAGTTCTGCTTATAAAATGAAGAAAAGGGGGGATAAAATATCAATTCTAATCTAAAACTAAATTTAAACACCAACTGCTCTTTGTGAACTTTGTGGTAGAGGATATTTTGTAATGCACTTCTTTCATTGCTTCTTCCAGGTTAAAATGGACCTCGGATCAGGGGAGCAGATGTTACAATCAGAGCCGGGCGTCCAGCTCAATGATCTGGCCTGGCACTCTGTGGAGGTCCATCATGTGCAGCTTAATCTCACTCTGACTGTCGACAAAAACTCACACACAAGCGTGAAGATGCCAGGTCCCCCTCACAAACTCCACATTGTAGATGGCCTGTACGTTGGAGGCTCGGGGGGCTTGGACAGACTCTATCTGCCTAGAGACCTGAGCGGTTTCCGAGGCTGCATGGATGAGGTGATCTTCAATCAGCATGACCTGCTGTCGTCCCTGAGGCCGTATTCTCGACTAAAATATGTCCATGAAGTGTCTTTAGGCTGCAGCCCCGAGTTCTTTGCTACTGAGGAGGACCCTATCAGCTTCTTCAGCTCCAGGGCTTACATTTCTCTTCCGCCGTGGAATGCCCAGCAAGCAGCGATGTTTGAGTGTGTTGTGCACACTTCAGCTAAAGAAGGAATTATCCTTTTCAATTCAGCCAGAGAGGGGGATTTCTTAGCTCTGGTTATTCAGGAAGGTTTTCCTGTTGCTATTGTTGGGAAAGGCGGAGCCAAAACGGAGCTGCGTGGGCTCACGTTAATCAATGACAGAAAATGGCATTCGGTCAAACTGCATTTCAGTCCCAAAAGCCTCGGGCTGACTGTTGATGGAGAGATGGTGAAAAGCGGCATCAGCTCTCGCTCAAAGGGGCTTCAGCTTAGGGGCAACATTTTTGTAGGCGGTGTCGATGATGGAACTAGATCAGAAGTCATGAAGGTGGGGCTCGTCTCTGTATCAGGAAAGTCTGTCAGAGGAGGTTCCTTCAAAGGATGTTTGAAGAACATCCAGGTAAATGAAGTGTCAATGGGCCTCTCTAATGCTTTAGTTACCAAAGATATTTCTGTTGGTTGTGAGCCAGAAAAACCACCAGAGCGATCAACCGTTCTGAGTCCAACAAATGCTCCGGCATTCCCTTTTCACCCCGTAACACCAACACCATCTCTTCAAACATCTACCCTTGCTCATGGCTTGGACAAGAGGTATGGCTCAAATTTTGTACAGCTTAAAAACCTTGTCGTTCAGGAGGGCGGTCGAGCATCTCTTGACGCCAAACACATCAAAGTTTTCTTGGACTTCAAGAAGCTTGGCATTCGTCAGTCTCAGATTATGTTCAGAATTCAAGAGCAGCCGATAAGAGGTCAGATAAGACTGGATGTGGATCAGGACCAGGAAGAGAACACCTTCAGCATGCTGGATCTTTGGCATGGGAGAGTGATGTACGTCCACGGAGGATCTGAGGAACCAGACGACTTCTTCTTGTTTTCTGTTTTTTCAAGCAGCCGGAGGAAAGTTCCTGAATATTTGAAGGGCAACAAGTTGTACCGCTACAATATAACGGTGTCACCCACTAATGATGCGCCAGAACTGAGTCTGCCTGAAGGAAACCTCTTCGTTCTGTTGGAGAACTCTAAGAAATGCCTCTCTGCAGATGTTCTGAAGGCCACAGACATTGACAGTAGCTCCAGCAGCCTTGTCTTCTCTGTGCTTGGGAGCCTGAATGCTGACGCAGGGTATTTGGAAATAGAGAGCGACCCTGGCAAGGCGGTGGCCACGTTCTCGTATGTCGATTTGGACAAATTAAGAGTGTACTATGTTCACACAGGGGTGAGAAACTCAAGGATAGTTCTCAGAGTTAGTGATGGGGAAAAGGTCAGCAACACTGTCGTCTTAAGGGTCATGGCTGTTGCACTGGAGTATAAAATTGCCAACAATACTGGACTTCAGATCACCCAAGGAGAAACGGCTATAATTGGTTCAAAGCAGTTGGCTGTGCAAACCAATGCCATGAAACAAGTAGTGGACATCCGGTTTGATATAACCGAGCCCCCGCAGTTTGGAGAGCTCCAAAGGCTTCACTCCAGCGGTGAATGGAGGCACACTGACTTATTTTCACAAAGGCTTCTTGAAAAAAAACGCCTCAGGTATGTAAGCACTTTTCAAGATATCCAGACTTCAAATGTCACAGATTACTTTAAGTGCAAAGTTACTGTGGCTGCCAGGGCAACTACTGAAATTACTTTCCCAATAACGGTTAAGTGGGTGAGCTATCACCTGATGAGGAATTTCATGATCAACCTGGATAAAGTCAGAAAAGTGACTTTGAGCTCAGAGTATCTAATGGCCACCGTTCAGGGCACGGCCCTCTCAGACGATGAGCTCTTTTTCCGTGTTCTCACCGTACCAAAGAAAGGGAAGCTCCTGTTACACAATGTAGTCTTGACGAAGAACTCGTCCTTTAGCCAGAGAGATGTGACAGGTCGAAAAGTACATTACGAGCTGGTCGCCAGACCTTACGAAGACACTACTGACAGGTTCAAATTTCAGCTGGTTTCCAAACACGCCCAGTCTGAAAACTACGATTTCCACTTTTCTATCAAAGCTGATGTCAACAGTGTTTTTATGAGGAATGAAGGGCTTTCCCTTCAGGAAGGAGAAAGTAAACTTATCACAAAAGATGAGCTGTTCGCAGAGACTCTGAGTACGAAGGACATGTTTTACACAGTCACAAGCAGCCCCAAACATGGAAAGCTGGCCCGCATCACTCAGTCTAACTCCAATGCCAGCTATGACAATATACTAACTTTTACAAATCAAGATATATTAGAGGAACGGTTGATGTACATCCATGACGACAGCGAAACAACTCAAGATTATTTTACCTTCATAGCTTCCACCAGCCAGAGGTTCAAGTCAATCATTGAAGAAGATGAAATTGGCTCCAAAGAAGGAACTTTTAACATAACTGTTGAGCTACTGAATGACCAAAAGCCGATCAGAATCATTGACCAAGTTTTCCACGTGGTAAGGGACGGGCAGAAGCTGCTCACTATAGAAGATTTGCGCTATCATGATGTGGACTCTGACTTTGACGATGGACAGCTGCTGTACACTCGCCGAGGAATCCCAGTGGGAGACCTGGTACTGGTTAATGACACCACTCAGCGACTGTTCCAGTTTCGACAGAAGGATTTGGAGGAAAAGCGAGTGTTGTTCATTCATAAAGGCGCCAGCACCGGCAGGTTTGTGCTCTTTGTCTCAGATGGGAAACATTTTGTATCAAGCCTTTTAGACATCAGCGCGGGGGAGCCTTTTTTGAAGGTTGGCAGCAACACTGGCTTGTTGGTTCAGAAGGGACAATCAGTGAGATTTTCTTCCGCCAATTTCAGCGTCAATTCAAATTTGGATATAAGAGATGACCGGGAGGTCGTCTTCAAGTTGGATGAGACTCCAAAGTACGGAGGCCTTTTTCATAATGAGACAAAGGTGGAGTCATTCACACTGTCTGACTTAAAGGATGGACTGATCTCTTACCGACACAATGACAGCAAACATCTGGCAGATTATTTCAATGTAACGGTGAAATCTAAAGGTCTCACACATACAGAGAGAGTGAATGTGAAGGTTTATCTGGAAAGTCATCAGAGGCCGCCCATCGTGCAGCATCAAGACATTTTGCTAGTGGAAGAGGGAAAACCAGTAAAGATTGACGAGACTAAACTAGAGGTGAGTGTTTCCGGAAAGTGGATTTCATGATGGTTCAATTTTTTTGCTTAGAAAATAAAGGAAATTGTTAGAGAATCATCATAGTGGTAACTGATGTTCAATTATTTCTTTTCCCAAAAAGACGCCATTAATCTTTACTGCTTTAGATGTTAATGGCTCTGATTTGGGTAGAAACTGAAAACTGCCTAGTTTTTGTTTTCACAATGTGAAAGTCACAGTGAGAGCATGCAGACGAAACAAAGCATCTGACATTTTAGATTTAACCACTGGGTATTTTCTGCTTCGTGGCAGGTCACCCATGAGGACAACCTGCCATCTGAGATTGTGTTTACAGTCAAGGTCCCCCCATCTCATGGCTTTCTCCGGCAATTTGTCGAAGCGGAGGAGCGCTACATCGGAACCAAGCAGTCCCCTGTCAGGATATTTACCCAGGACGACATGAATAGCGGGAACATCCAGTATGTGCAGGACGAGCCAAACAAAATCAACGACACCTTCGTCCTCGATGCCACCAACGGGGTCACCGATGTTGGCAACATTAGGATGTCTGTTGACATCATCCCGCTGCTAATCCCTCTTCGTGTCTCTAATCTCACTCTGGACGAGGGCGCTTCCAGGGCGCTGGCACAAGATGTGCTCAAAGTCACCAACCGTCACTTTTCCGGGATCAACTTCTTTTATAGTGTGACTGAACCCCCGCAGCACGGTCACATTGAGCATTCCCGACATCCTGGTGTGGCCATAACCACTTTCACCAGGAGGCAGGTGAGACATTGGGACAAACACACAAAACCAGATGTAAACAAATGCATGGACAGAATAAATTTTAAATTTTACTTGCTCTTTGAATATATAGAGGGTTAGGAGGATCCAGAATGAGATTATTATTCACATTGAAGTTTATCCTTGTTTTCAGGTTTGAATATAGTCTTTTTGACCTTACACTCTTAATTCGATTATCTTATTAAACAGAGAGCATGACCTGGGTTACATCTCCCCTCATCTTACCTGGAATACCTTAACATTGCTTTATTTTCCTGTATGTCCTGTTTTTGTCTGCACAAGCATATGTCATGTGAAACGTCCCAGTGTATTCAAGCTTTTTTGCATGTCCAGCTTGTATGATCTCTTCTGTGATCTTTCATCAGGTTGAGCACGAATTCATTTACTACATCCACGACAACAGCGAAACCCTAGCCGACAATTTCACTGTGGTGGCGAATGATACGGGCCTGAGGAAGCAGAGTGCCGCCCAGACGGTGTACATCGAGGTTACAGCTGTCAACGACGAGCCTCCTGTTATTACCGCCAACAGAGTCCTCCGGGTGAGTCTGCGCTGCTGCTCTATATTTAAACTCTGGACACTTTTTTTAAACCAGGTCTGGCACCACGGCTAACTGTCAGAAGACTTTTCATGGGGGCAGTGTTGCAAGTTGCCATGAATGGCTTGCTGGCTGGATGAGGGAAACTATGTTTGCAATGTGGAGGGTCCATGGGGACTCGCAGTAAAAAGCAGACACTAGTGTACATTTAAATGTGTGAAGGCCTCTTTGGATAGCCTTATATGGTGCTTAGGTGTTAAACCCTCATCAAGTAAAAGCTTATAAAACTGCCTTAAGGACTGCAGGTGGGATTAATGCAACATTTAATCTTAAAAGAAGAGTAATTTCCAGGCATTCAACAGATAATATTGCAGGTATATATTTTATATTCCAGAGTATCTGAGTATTTATTGAAGTCATGCCATGGTTTGGTAATGAAAATTTATGACATCGGTTGAACCAAATGCCTTTATTTTATATTTCTTCTTACCAGTGGAGTTGTTGTTAAAAAAAAAAGTTTGTTCTAGTTATCATAGTGTAAAACCACTTCTTCATGCTCTGATTTACTTCCAGTTCAGTATTGTGCTGCAAGTTCTTTTTTTCTGACTTACACTTGCTGGTACTATTCACCTAAATTGGATGGCTTGGCTTGGTATAGATGTGGCATGGCGGGTGATATCGTGCTGATTCTTACTCCCTGATGTCAAGCAGCAGAATAGTCAAAATGTGTTGAAATTAGTGACCCATTTTAAGCTAAACTAAATATGGAAGAATACACTTCACTTTGTATAAACATCATTGTTTATATAACAGGGAGGTTACCCTTTGCCGGAAAGACTGCTTTAAAAAAATGCAGAAGTAAGACATACATCCACTGCACCGTTTCTCTTGACTAGTTCTTTATTCAGACTAACTCTGCTTGTAATCTCTATTTGCAAGTACGTTCAGACATGAAAGAAGTTGGTAAATCTACATGTGCTGCACAACGCTGAGAGGGGCTGTTCAGTAATACAAGTACAGCTCTGTAAGCGTCAGTGTCGAGAGCTGGACGAGGTCCAGTTTGAAAGAGAGGTCAAAGTATAGGTCTGCTTTGTCTGTGCAGCTCTGCCCCAGATGCCACGAATTCCTTTGAGGTTCTGCAAAGTCAGAAAAGCAACCCTAACCCTAAAATCTCCCCAAAGAAAATTGGAAGAGCTTTAGAAATACATTTAAACAGAGGTTCTTCTTTCTTTTTAGGAAGCTCATCATTATTTCTGGAGATTTATAGATAACTAATCTGTTTAATCCTGGTAAGGATTATTAGTGAGGATGCTCAGGATTCTTTAGGAGGAAATGTTCTGTCAATGGCCACAAGGTGGCGCTCTTCCACTGCTAAGAATTTTACACGTTTGGGTTTAAGTGATGTTTTTTTTAATATTAATTTAATTTCAGATAATTCCTCAACACATTTCCTGAATCAATATTTGAAAAAAAAAATCAATAAATCTCAGTTCATCTGTTGCCCCTGAGGGGTTTTATTGTGAGGAGTGTCCCATCTTGACGACCCTGTGCTTCTTGCCCTCAGTAAAAACTCAGCTGGCACTTTGTCTTAAAAGCACAAACTGTTTTGATATAATGAACAAATTGAACATAGCCTGGTAAACATTTTCTTTTAATTTTTTCCTATTTTGTAAACTGAAACTTGTTGAGACTAAAGCCGATTGTTTGCAGTCTTAAATCCAGCATGAGCAGCATCTCCTGCATATATATATTTTTTTGTTATGATGATTTACCTCACTGTGGCAGTGCTTCTCAAACTGGGGCACAAGCCTCCTTGGGGGTGTGGATGACTGTGGTAAAAATATAAAGTCAAACAAAGTTAAAGCAAGGTGACTTGTGTGTGGAAAATACATAAACAGGAGTTAGCTGAAGCTCTTGTGCATCCTTTCTGTTCTTTGATGTTATCTGTCGTGTCAGAAGAAGTCTAAACTCAGTTTCCATATGATGAAACCCATCTTGTGATTAAATATGTGATTAATAGTCTTTTCTGCATTGGAGACATTATTAAGATAAAGACTGTTGAAAGACCTCAATAACTAAACATTTGACTGACATTTGAGGCTCCTGATGTGAGCATCTGACTGACGTCTCCTTCAGTGGCGTTGCAGTCTGATGAGCAGCAGGAATCCCGTCATGACACGAGGAGCTGAACTTGCCTTTAAGGGGCTTTTATGGCAAATTGGTGTCATGTGTCTTTGCTTCAAATCTGGTGAGTCACTCTGGTGCTGCTCATCCGTCCCGCTGTGACTTCCTGTTCAGGGATGGAAATTAGAGAAGGCATAGTCATCTCCCACCAGAACAAACACTTACATGTGTGGGGACCGTTAAGCTGTAGGGCCGGTGTGACAAGGTGGTTGTGGTTGTCAGATTTACAAGTGCTAAGTAGAAAAAAAAAAAAAACCTCAGGCTTTTGTTCCAGGAAGGAACATTTAAAACAAAGTATGCGGCCACTGACTCTCGCATATTTGATGTGTTCATAGGGTATCATCTATCCTCATATTCTTTATTCTCATATGCTTAAGTTCATTCCTGTAACTGCTATCACATAGTGCTGGGTCTGTCTGTGTTTTTTTTTTGTTTTTTTCTCCTACACCCACTTCCTCTCACCCTCTAATGCTGCACTTTGCATAGTTGTTTCTCACATTAACTTTCAGAGAGAAGTTGGAAGTTCATCAAGCATGTAACGTATGAGCTTTGCTAAGGTGTCAACACAGATAAAGTACATATGTATCTATAAGAAAATACATATGTTAAAGCTTTGCGTTTGCATGCTTAAGGTTAATCTAGCAGGAAGCACAACAAAAGCTTTGAACTCTTCAGCCACAGTAGATTTTGTGACCAAGACTAACGAACATACAGTAATTATGTCCCCAGAGATTTTTTACTCACTAATGATTCAAAAGTATTAACTTAAGATATTTTGTTTACATTTCTATGAAGTTACTTTTTATGTGAATCTTTTATATTTTTAATTATAAAAAGCAGAAAAATAGGCCTCTTTGCATTGATTGCTTTTTATACCTGTTTGCAGGTCGTTGGTGATGCTTTGATCCTGTACATTTTTATCACAGCCTTTAACTTCATTTTCAGAATAACAGGCAGCTGTTTAGGCAGTCGGTTAAAGTGAAAGGTCTGGGAGTTACGGCCTGAACTTTGACTGTTTATCTCTATGATAACTAAACTTTTATTCTCCTGTTCATATTTGCTCTTGTTTTGAGATTCAAGTGCTCCCGGGTCTGTGCCAGTTACAGATGTATTACTGGTACCTAACCGGCTCGAAACTGACAGACAGACATATAAATAATTATATAAAAAATAAAATTAGTCCAGTTCTGATCCCATATCTTCAGAATATAGGACCTAATTCCATCCTTCAGGAGGAAAACACTCCTTTACAGATCCAGTATAATCATGGACTATCAGCAGAATCAGCGAGAAACCTCAACTCAGCTGAATACTTGTGGGACCTGCTTGGCCATGCTGTATGTGTTAGTGACCAACACAACCACTCTTGTTGACTTTAAACAACTCCTGGCGGTGGAATGAGACGCCATCCCTCAGTGAAATGGGACCAGGCTCCTCCAGCATACAGTAAGGAGGAGTACCAGGCTGTTGTGGCTGAGTAGGGATCTCCCGCATGCCACTGAGTGCAAGAGTGCGATCATTCAATCCACCAAGCAACTAAGAACAAGAGAAAATCCCAACAGGAGAATATAACTGGGGGTTTTTGCACATTTCTGGGAGAGCTACCCACACATTTAGCTTTGTTCACTCCACAGAAACATGATCCTTTCAAGCTGTACCTCAATGTAAAGGTGACTAATCAGGCTTTCCAACAATGTATTACACAACACCTACCAGTGTTATTAAAGGGGAGAAATGATCCCCCAGAAACACATTTCCTTATTTTTGTCAATCATTATTGCCAAATCATTTAATTTGATTGAATGAAAATAAAAGTAATAAAACTTTATGCCCCTTTTTATGCATCATTATCACAGCAGGGCAGAAAAGTGTCTCAGCTTAGAGCTCGTTCTTCTAAATGGAGATGACAAGTCAGTGAGCTGTCTGATGTGCCAGAAAATATGGTTGAAACTTGTTCAGTAATCAGAGGGCAGAACAGCTCTTGGTCAAGAGCAGAAGATTGTGGACTCAGTCCAGAAAGACGAAGAGCAGCATCTCTCAAAGATGGCAAAATCTCTGCAGACACTTCATGTCTTAAATGTCAAACCCTCATCATGTGTCAGACATTTTCTTGGAAGGAGTTATTCACTTGGAAAGGTCATTTGTTGTTAATAGTGTCACGGTCCACTCTCCAAAACAAAGCTAACCAGACCTTATGTCCTCCACAGCCTGTTTACATAGTATATAATACATATTTAATGAGGCAAATCATAGAGTACTGTTGTCATGAATTTTACATATATTGACTGAATGATCATCAAGCTGATGAATGTCCAAAGCAACACTTGAGATTTTCCTTTAATTACATCAGCTCCAGCAATGCCTGAAGAGAAAATAGCATATTCATTAATATTTCTATCCCACTGAGTTAATTACTTGGATGGCATCTTGTCCAAGCAACAATGGTTTGTTATGCAATATCTGAAGTTTTAAAGGCGCATCCTTCATTGTCAAAAATCTGCACGGTTCAGTAGTTCTCAGCTCTGCGGTCCTCTGTTACTCCATGGCAGTCAGAGATTTACATCAGTATAGTTGGAAACATACTTTTTCAGCACATCAACAGCACTCTGAAGCATGGCCTGTGGCATGAAGCACTTTCAGCTGTTTACCATCTTCTTATATGTTTAGTACTGACACGTCCTCCATCTGGGCAGGGTTGAAGGGGTTTCTTTTCCTCAGGTTGTTGTTGTCCTACAGTCTATCTGTGCCTGAGTTCAGAACAATTTTTGTAGCAGTTGTGCTTCAGTGGAGGATCCCTACAATGATAAATCGTGAGAGAAAACTTCATGGACCTTCATGCCACACATCCTGGGTTTATTTGTAGTAAGCAATGAGGGACAAGGTCACATCAGCTCTTGGTGTAGATTTTTTGTAAAACCCTCAAAGTCTACTTTATTCATTAAAGTAATTCATTTAAAAAATCAAATTGGCTTGTTTTCCAGACATTTTTTAAGACCATTTCAGGGGTTTTAATCAAAACAGGATATCCACAAATGGAAATTCTCCAATTTATCTTCGATTTATTATCAACATATATTTTGTTGTCAAACCTTTTTCGTCCCTACACACCCCAAATTACCTCAAGCAAAACTTTCCACAATCCGATGGTCTTGGCTTTGAGCTCACCTTTTGCGTCTCTCGTTTGTCCAGGTTTGGGTGTCCTCAGTTACAGAAATCAGGCAGGAGGATCTGAGAGCACAGGACCTGGATTCCCCACCAGATGAGCTTCACTTCATGGTGACCCCACCCAGCAACGGGCACCTGGCCCTGAAGAGCGCTCCCATGAAGCCAGTTCTCAACTTCACCCAGTCCCACATCGACCAGGGTCAGCTGCTGTTTGTTCACAAAGGTAAAAACACATCTGCACCAACAGTGGAGCAGATGTTCTATTTTACATTTTGTGTTACATAATTCATTAGATTATATGATTTTGTAATCTATCGATATTTCCCAGTACTAAATTAGACCTGGAATTAAGTTCTTTAAACCTTTTATTCCTCTTGCATGGGTTGGAATTAATGCGGTAATACCAAAACATAATTCATCACTATTTTGTTGTTCCTTTTCTCCTCCACTAGAAGATGCTGTTGGCAATTACTAATGCCTGATTTGGTCAGCTCAGCGGGAAGAGAATACACCTTGCAGCATTAGCTGTAAAATTATTTGCAGAATATTACTTCACCAAGTGTGAGCTGATAAATAAAGCAGACGAGAATGACTGATGTCATGTTTCTGCTTGCTGCTCCAATTCCTGTCTACTCCTGTATTTTGTCTTCTAGCACCAGAAAAGGTTGTAATAATAATGAGGAAAAATCTGCACCCAGTATGTTGAAGAATGTCTCTCTGCTGTTCACACACATGTCGAGTAATGCTTTGAGCACTGCCTTAATGACTAATAAAGAGCTTAAGTTGTAGTTTCAAAGTATGAAGTTAAAACATAAAAACTTGGAATTCTGAAAACCAGATGTGGCTGTTCTTTTCCCAGCTCAGAGAATTGGCATTATCCTCAGATCTTTGGTTTAAATGATGGATTTGTGTCACCTCTAGGTGCCATGGCTGGTGGATTCAACTTCCAAGTCAATGATGGTGTGAACTTCACTCCCAGGCAGATCTTCAGCATCACTGCCAAAGCTTTAGTTCTCAGTTTGGAGAAAAACCGTCCGCTCAAGGTGTTTCCAGGTACATCTTTTCCCCAAATCGGCAATGTGTTTGCTCGCCTGTTTTTTGACATTTCTCCTCTCCCCTCCACTATGACATGATGTATCTAATTCTATTTTTAGATCTGAAATCCTTTGATAGAATGTGGGAGCACAACATCACACAGTTGTTACAGATCCACAATGAGAATATCTGTTCCACCACATCCCAAAGGGGAAATACTAGATAGAGAAACCAGCTGGAGATGATTCGAGCTTTGTGGCATGGAAGTAGCCATCAGAAGATGCTACGCTGTGCTCATAAAGGGATGGACATGTTCAGCAACAATACGCAAACTGACTGTGGTATTCAACCATGCTCAACTGGTACTAAGGGCCCCAGATTGTGCCAAGAAAATGTCCCCGACACAATTCCATCACCATCAGCCTGAACCATTGATACAAGGCTAGATGGATCCATTCTTTCATGTTCTTGCCAAATTCTGACCCCGTCATCTGAATGTTGCAGCTGAAGTGGAGACTGTTGCTTTCTGTCATCTCTAACCAGGCTTCCCTTTCTCTTCTGACATCAAAAAAGTTTTTTCAGCGGCTGCTCATGAACATTTTTTCTCATTTTCAGACATTTCTTCTCGCTTCTCAGGCTCAGTTTAAACTTCAGCAAGTCCCTGAGTTTCTGCCACCAGATTGGCTGATTCACTATACATGTGTGAAAAAGCAACTGTGTCCTTAATAAAGTGCTAGCTGAGTAAGTTTAACAACAAAGCGGCTTCGTGAAGCAGAGCAATTAGCTTTATTGTGCTTTGTTCACAAAAAACAGATTTGTTAGAAGAATCAGTTTTTATTGGTTTTATTCTTGTAGTAGAATGTAGAATTTTTACTTATCCCGTGCTTTCTGTGACTTATTTCCTAATTCATTTTAAATTTATTGGCTTTTGTGTCAGTCTCTTCATAAAAGGAACTGAAACAACAGTGTGACTTCACACAGACTCTTTCTAGTACTATTATCATCCAAAGCAACGTTGACTTCTTTGTAAGAGTTCAGTTAAACAAGAAGTGGAAGTATCTGTTTGACACCTTTTGAGCTTTCATCACCAGCTATATTTTTAACTTAGATAATTAAGTAATTCTCCAACCAGCCCATTCTTTAATGCAGTTCTATTTGTTAAATTTAACACGCAGCAGCTGAAATAAGGCGGGCTGGGCGTCGTCTGTGTTTTCACATTTCAGGGTTGTTTCAGATTTTCAGCGGTCTGCTCTGTAAGTTAAGAGACGTGGTTATTGTAAAGCCAGCTGGAGCGCTCTGCTGAGCCTCTCAGCCACAGGGTGAGTGGGCACTTGAAAAGCTGCACCGCTGTCTGCGCCTGCCAGCAGTGTTTGTGCTTGGTGCCAGGCGGGGTAGAGGAAGAGGGTGGGATGGGAGCTTTAACTGACAATGAGGGGTTTTGATGGGTTGAGGGGAGACCTAAAACACTTTCACACAGAGGGGTGAAGATGAATGCGCTTCTTTTTTTTCCTCTTAAATGTCTAAAAAGGTTGCAAAAGGTGTTTGCTAAATAGTCGGAAATGCCTCATTAAGCTTTCAGTGTTTACCTGAAAGCAATCTGTCAGGCATTGCCGTGCTCCTGCAAATACCACACGGACTTTCCAAAGCAGTTTCGAAATGTACGCTCCACCTGAATACACAAAGCTAAATATTTAGTGTGTGCTTATTATTTATGCTGCAGGCAGGGCAACGTATAAGGGCAAAAGAAAAATGGGGAACTGAAGGGTATAGCTTTTTGTGTTTAATCACTTCAAAAGAAATAAAAGTGCAAATGCATGTTTGTTCCTTAGACAAGAAAGCTTGTTACTCCATCTTCTTCCAAGTGAGAAATTTCCCATTAGAGACAAGGATGGTGGGAAAGCTGCTTACAAGTGATGGATGGATGTCCCCTCTTTTTTATTACCGCCTTCCATCATTTAGCTGCTTCTCACAACATTAACAGTGGTAGCAGGACTGGAAGTCTGTGGTATTCAACTCTACAAAAAGAAATACATAAATTGTCAGTAGTCCATCTTTTTGCGCAGTTGATGTCTCCTTTTTTTTACCTATGTGGAAGATTTGAGCCCGCAAGGAGTTTCTAATGTTTGGAGTTTATGTAACACCCAGCTCTACATCTGAACCGTGTTGTAAAAAGACTCTGTCTGCATTGCAGCTTTAATTTGACACATCAAAAGGCGCTCATGAGTTTATTTCAGACCCTTTTTTACTTAGTTTGACATCAGAAGGATGTAAAACACTTCCAGAGGGAAAAGAAATTAGCAAGATTTCATGCCGCTACATAAAAGTTTTAACAGTCTGGTGTCACCTCCATTTAAGAGCAGACATCATAAAAACTAATTAGCAGAATCATTGATTACTCTTTGATTTCTTGTTTTTATTCCAGGCTCCTCTACACCAATCACAAATGAGGACTTAAAGGCAGTGACCAATGACATCGGCAACACCTCAAACCACGTTATTACGTTTAGTTTGATCCGACATCCTAAACTGGGACGTTTAGTGGCGAAGCAGGCTGACAATGCAACGGTGGACATCTCTTCTTTCACACAAGATATGGTGAGTGAAGAGCTTGAGATTATATCAACACTTGTCTCTCATTTTAGATAAGTACATTACTGAAACAGAGTTCAAGAGCTGCGAACCAGAACAAGATTAAATATTAGAGCTCCTCCATCCACTTGGGGACTTGCCAAATTTCCACTGGGCTGGATGAATAATACATCTCTTCCTTCCTTGTTGGAGATATTGACTTCCTTAGCTGTCTAGACCATGTAGCACTTTTATATAATCAATTATTTCTGATGGATTTTCATGACGCGGCCAAAGCTTGCTCTGTGTTTACTGCTGAGCAGAGGAGCTTTAAATGATTGATTACATCTGAAATGTACAAAAGTAACATCTTTCACACGGATGTGGAACTTTTTAGGCCACTGACCCATTTTTACAGCTCATTCAATTTACTTTTGGGATTTTTTTTAATTCTAATTTTTTTGGGGATTGTGACTTGTCTGAGAAACTGGGGTGTTTCTGTCCCACAGGTGGACAGAAAAGAGGTTTTGTACATCCAAACAGCCACTGAGTCTGTGGGCTGGGAAGCCATGGACTCCATGACCCTCTCTGTAGCGTCTCCACCTGCTTCTTTGGACAGTCAGATCTTCAAATTAGACATTTCCTATGAGAATACTGGACCTGAACACACCACCGTCCTCCTTGCAAACACAGGTATGAATAATTCTCTGCAGGTAAGTTGAAATTAGGTAGCATTTGGTTTGGAAATGAGGACCAGATGCCATGCAAACATGCATGTGTTGAATCTGACGTTAGCAGGCTAACTTGATGTTTGCTCGCTAATAGGTGCTGAGGTGACTGAAGGGGGAAGCGTCGTCATTGACGAGTCCAAGCTGGACGCGTCTAACCTGATGTCCAAGCTGCCGACACCCCAGCAGGGCTCCTACGAGGTTTGGTTTCAGGTGACCGCGCTGCCTCTGCACGGCGTGATCGTGGTGGGTGACAGGAACCTCACCAAGGAGAAACCCAACTTCTCCCAGTTCATCGTCAGCAAATACGGCATCAACTACAAACACGACGACTCAGAGACAACTCACGATTCTTTTGTCTTTAGCGCATGGCTGAATCTGAAGGGCAGAACTGCACAACGCCCTCAGGATGAGAAGGATGTTGTTGAGGAGCTTTTTAACATCACAGTCATGCCGGTGAACGATCAGCCACCGCTGTTAAAAACCAAAGCTCCCAGTCTGAAGGTGGTGCAGGGAGACCGAACAGCCGTCGGACCTGAGAATCTTAAAGTTGAAGACTTAGACAATCCTCCAGAGGATATTACGTTCGCTGTAATTAGTAAACCAAACAATGGTTACTTAGCACTTGAAGGAAGCTTGAATGAGTCCATCGTGGCCTTCAGCCAAGCCCAGATCAACAACAGAAGTGTTTATTTTATCCACGATGGAAGTTCTGCCTCAGGGGTGTTTTACTTCAGTGTCACGGATGGCCATCACAAACCGCTGTATAAGCTCTTTAACCTTGAAGTGATGGAAATCTCCATATCGTTAGTCAACTTTTCTGGGTTGTCCCTGAAACAGGGTCAGACCTCGGTACCTCTGACCCAGGATAATCTTGCTGCTGAGACTAATGGGAAAAATATAACCATCCACTACCAGGTTACAAAACCTCCCACCTTTGGAAAGCTTCTTAAGGACAACCAAAAGGTTAGACATTTCAGACAGGAGGATTTACAGGCTGGGAGTTTGTCCTACCATATGACCTCTCTGTCTTCCTCGGAGGACAGCTTTGAGTTCACCGCTTTTACTTCGGAGGCTAATCTGAGCGGCCAAGTGTTTAACATAACCGTCAGACCTTTGATCCGGGTTGGCAAAGGTTTGAAGATTCCCAACGGGATTACCGTCAAACTCAATACGGGCTTTTTTGATGTCTCTGAACTGGTTAACATAAGTGACAGTGATCCTGTCTTTGAAATCATATCCCATCCTAACTATGGGAAGGTAGTTCAGACCAAACCTAAAATGTCCAGGACAGCCGTTCCAGCTGAATCCTTCACCTTTCAGGAAGTGATGCAGGAGAAAGTAGCCCTGCAGCTAAATGCTAACATGACTGGAGTGGAGGAGCTGAATGACTCTTTGGTGTTCGTGCTGAAAGCTGAAAACGTCCAACCTGCTAAAGGGGAGTTCCACTTCACAGTTGTGCCATACGATCCTGCACTCTTTCCAACCACAAGGAGTCCGGTTCCAACCACATCACCAGTTCCTCAGACACCAGTCCAGACTTCCAGGAGTGAAACTTCGCCCCCAGTCCAGCCTACCAGTTTCCTTTCCACCCAGCATCCAAGCAAAAACCAACAAAAATTCAAGGGGCGAAACCGCTGGGGAAACTCCAACCGAACCAGCCTTTCCAGTACGACTCTCGGCAAACCGTCTCAGATGGAGGAGTTCCCCTTTAGGAACACGCCGGTCCGCGTGGAGTCCTACCCTCAGAAAACCTCCAATCCGCTCCTGGTCATCCTGCCGCTGCTGGCCCTGCTGCTGCTTGTCATCATATTCGTGGTTGTGGTCGCCTTTCTGCGACACCACAGGCAAAGGAAGCAAAACGCCGCAGCACAACAGGAGCCTCCTTCCACCAGTCCCTCAAATAGCCAACCTTACAATGGCCAGGCTCTGAGGAGCACAACAGTTCCCACGGTAACTGTCACACCTTTACACGCCACCTGCTCAGGCAGCCCTGTTGTTGATCGGTCGATGACATCACATCAGGGCTCACCGTATAACACCATCGACTCGCATGTACTCATAAGCTCGTGGAGTAACGGCTCCCCTGCAGCTTCATGCCACATCACTAGAACGTCCACTCCCACTCTGCAGAAGAACCAGTACTGGGTGTGATCTCCATCCTGGATTTCAGATGGAAAAATGCTTATTTTGTTAAAAAAAAGGTACAATTTATTAACTGTTCCATCCTACATTGAAGATTCCTGAGACTTTTGGCCTCATTTGGCTAACACAGTACTATGTAGTTCAGTTTTATTACCTATGAGTTGTATTTACAGAAGGCAGCAGCTATCGTGCAGGACTTGTTTAAGGTGGCCTGAAACTTTGTGTATGTATGCAAAAATAGTCACTGAGAAGCTTCAAACTTCTGTTGGGACTCTGAATAAGTGCCATTTTTGATGAAGCAGCAACCTATCAAAGACTACAAGGAAGCCTGCACTCAAACCTTTCCACTGATGAAGTTCGTCATACAGGCTGTTACTTAAACAGGATTTATTGTTTCTGTATTGGTTCCAACAGATTTATTACATTTATAATTGGGGCAAGGACCATACGCTTTCCTCCTGGTTAGATTCTTTTAGGAATTTTTAGGTACAGATCCGTTTGAAATTGTGATTTTTTTAAAATATATATTGCTGATTTTCGCAATTTTTTATTTTGCTTATTTTACCCCAGACTATGTGAGAAAATTAAATCAGGAGTCATATTTCCTAAAAAAAAATACAAGATTCATTCAGCAGGAATATATTTAAACCTGCTGAAAATTAAATATTTAAATTTGACAACACAGCAGCCAGACCATCATTTTGCTGCTAATGATGCCTGACTCCACAGTTAAAAAAGGTTTTAAAAAAATTATTTTTTAGATTTAAAAAAAATGTTTTGAAGACTTCATATTGTTTTTTGTCTTTTTTTAAACATCTTTCTAATGCACATAATGCCCAACAAGACAAGAAAAAAATGGGGGAAGGAAATAATACAGTTTTTTAACAGAATTTGTTTTTGAAAATCATGAAGCAAAAAAAAATCATGATTTTTATTGGAATCATTTTGGTCAGGTCGATGTGGTCAGGTTAATGTGGTCAGGTTAATGCAGAAGGGGAGAGCTGTAAGGGGATTTTTCTTCAGTTGCACAGTCCATTGAAACACTGATTTACGTTACTTCTCTAACCACTGCTGTATGAATTTACGAAGGAATAGTCATTGCAGGAAACTCTAAACTATGTGATCAGTCACCAGGATCCTTATGCATCCTGAAGCCTCGCTCATTGAAGGTTATAATCAGGAGAAAAAGGTAACACTCATTGCAGCTTGAAACTGTGAATTACTGGGATTCACTCTGACACTGAGACTTCTGATTATCATGGCTTTTCAATTGATTGTGCAGATTTTATATTGGTTTTGTGTATTATACTG
>JBBBVT010000012.1:4445514-4456436 GCA_037177035.1 Craterocephalus eyresii | reverse complement strand
GTGTGTGTGTGTGTGTGTGTGTGTGTGTGTGTGTGTGTGTGTGTGTGTGTGTGTGTGTGTGTGTGTGTGTGTGTTAACCGATAAGACGTCACATCAGAGAGGATTCACTGTGTGAGACCTCTGAAAATGTGACAAACTCATGAAGTTGTGCTGAAAGAAAACGCCAGCTGCTACTTACTGAAATAAGTCAATAGGAGATGTTTTTCAGTCAGATGGGTGTGGCCGTGGCAGGATGCTGATTTCATCAGACAGAACCACACTTGCCCCAAAATCTCATTGTTTGCTGTGTTTGTCCTGTTATTCCAAAGCCCAGCCACGTGAGCCAACTTTATAGTATTAATACTGAATAAAACTGAGTCCGGTCACATTTTTAGGTGCAGAAATGATGTTTTTAGCACTGAAAGTAATGTTTTATAAGCAGTGTGTAGCGTGTCGGAGACTTTTCCGGGAGTGGGCAGGGTGCTGCTGCTGCGCTGAGCTCAGTGGATGATCTCATGGGAGCTGCTGACCAGGCCCGCATGTTCGTCTAATCACACTTCCTGCATGACCAAGGTGGGCTTATAAGGCCGCTGAAAGAGCAGAGTCAAACACAGCCCATGTTTTCACACACAAAGTTCAGCAACTAGAGCAAATAACACAGGCAAAAGAATAAAAAACATACTGATGTTATCAAGCTAACAGCTCAAGTTCTCTAAATAACAATCCACGAGTGTGTCAGGGTGTAAATATGTCAGGTGTGTTACGTGCTACGATGTTATCTGTGTTTTAAAAGGGAGGAACACATTTGACTTCACACAGCTGACTGCCATCAAATCTTCATCTGTCAGCAGAAAGCCACACCACTCCCATTTCCCAGTTAAATGGACAGAAAGTTCACATGACAGAAACTCATTATATTTTCACCACATGCGAATCATCACCCTCATTTTGCAATGTTTTCTTTTTTTGGTTTATATTCATTTCTTAATGATTGAGTCGTGTCAAAGTGCAAATTACTTGCTCTAAATCCTGCTCATGCAGGTGATGGGGGAAGAGGGGGGAACTTAAATGAAAAATCCACAGGAGACCGATTTAAAACAAGTCTCAGGAGGAGGTCAACACAGGCTTCCCCACACTGATGCACACACGCTGTTTTTCATAAAAGGGTTGCTCTGCTGGGACTGTAACATGAAGCCTGCGTGGGAAGGTGTGGCCTCCTGGTTTCTCCTTAGAGGCAGAAAATTAGACCAGATCAGAGCCTCCTCTGCACCTGAATCTGTCAGTTGTGTCAGGACTGGGCTTCCCCCCTCTGCCTCCCTATCGGATCAAAGCTGAGTACCGACCAGGCTGGTAATCGACAGCAGATCCAGCCAGAACCCCCCTTCAGCAGGAAAATGCTGATTACAGGCAAACGCCTCACATTCCATAAGCATGGACTCAAGCTGGGAAATAATGGAAAAAGAAAAGAATTAGAGCAGAAGCAGCTCTTGGAGTTTTTTTCTCTGCTGTACCTGTATCTTTGCGCTGACAAAGAGATGGGAGGGACACATTTTCATCTGTCTGAGCTTCACACAATCGACCTGCATGTTGTTGTTCTCGGTGCTGCTGAATTCAAAGAATGAAAATTCCAGACAGGATTGAGCAATTTCGTCAAAAATGTGATGACATGCAAGACCCAGAATAATGCCTGGGCAGACACACTGAAAGTAGTCAAGTGCCTAACTGAAATGATTAATACGGTTTAATTTCCTGAAATTACATGGAAATGTACTACTTTAAGATTATTACAGATCCCCTCTGATGTGTCTCTTCTTGGCATCAAGAGTTGTTGAAATGGACATTTGCCCTTTAGCCTAAAACTCAAAGGTTGAACTATAGAAACTTTTAAAAAAGCCTGGTGAACATTTGAGGCACATCCTTCGGTGAGATGAGACAATCTGTTTCAAAGTTCAGACTTGGTCCAGCATGTTTGACACAAACTTGGCCAGTAAATGGGCCGTCCTCCCAGTCAAGCACAGAGGTGGAAGTATGACGATAAGTAGCTTCAGCCGCAGATGGTACCTTAGCTGTGAATGTGCCAAAATACAGATGATAAACTGTACAGTTCTTAAATCTAAGTTTCTAAAGAAAAAGAAAGTGAAAAGTATGGCATCTGGTCTAGTTTTTTACCTAATGTGAATCTATGGTGAAAAGTGAATAAATCATGGAAAATATGAGCAGCACTCCTACTCTCTTGATGGGAGAAGTTTAATCAGCTTCAAAAACATCAAAAATTGAAAAATAAATAAAAGGTTTGATTCTCAGTTAAAACAAGTATTAATATCAGTTCCATTATCATGAAACTGTTTCATAGTTTAACAGGGCAAATACCCAGAATGCAGTGACTACTAGGAAATCTTTATGGGGTGCCCACGATAAGTCACAATAAGTTAGTGTAACCTGTGATCAGTTAGTCACCCAAGCTGTCATCACGGATTGTTTACTTTGGTTCCCGTGTAAATAAACAGCCAACTAGGCAAAAGGCGCCTCCGCAAACATACAGAATCGTACAAATCTTTTGTGCTTTGACTTCAAATATTGTTCAGCAGTTAATAAGGCAATACTACTACTACTGCTGATAATAATAATAATAATAATAATAATAAGCATCCTTTAACAGATATCCTGTTTGGTTTTGTACTTCCTCTTTTTAAAGAGGAATACTGAAAGAATGAATATGATGGTCAAAACCATTGTGGTTTGCTTCAGGACATTTCCTCCCATTGTAATGTCACATTTGGTAGGCTTCAATCAGCTGTGGCTACGAGCGGAAGTCAGGGTCAAACTCACATGTAAAATTATATCATCATAAATGACATAATACTTTTAAGTAGATGATGTGCTGAGTCTTAAAAAAGATCTAAAGCAATGCTCAGGTTTAGAAAGGCTGTGTTTGACCAGCAGCCTGAATTCCTGCTTCAGAGTTGTTGGCTCCATTTATTATTTATCTTCTTGTTGCAGCAGAGGTCATATTTACTGATTGAGTTCTTCAGGAAAGGGATTAAACGCAGAGTCTGACAGCTCACTAGAAGGAGAAACCTTTCTCTGTCAAATACTGTTCTACCTTTCGGGGCCAAAAGCTTAAAGAAACCTTTTCTTTTATAAAAACAGAAAAAAAAACGATAAAAACGCTGAATGCTGCTACTGAGCAACAGTGAGAGGTTTGCTGTCTAACGACCTGATTTTATTATTTGCTGGGCGTCAACACACTGACTGCAGAGGTACAGAGAGTTTCTGGGTTACATTCTGTGAATTCCAGAGAGCTGCTGCAAGTCCAAAAGGAAGCGAGCCAAGTCTCATGGGAGCAGTGATAGCGTTTAAGGACATGTGATGTTTCTTATTAGCACTGACATGCCATAGCTCCCTTGTAGGCAAACTCTCCCAGAATCCTCTAGAAAGGAAAAAAAAACACTAATGCTCCCTGTCTCTCGCTCATCAGCACTGACTTTGTTATCAGGCTCCCCTGCAGAATCTGGAAGGTATTTCCAGTGCTGCTCTTGTGGTCATCAGCTTCAGACACTTGACGTTTGTGTCTGAGGAATGTAAAAAGCTGCTGACACTGTTCGCTTCATGAACAAGTCTCAGTTACGAGCTGTTGTTTCTTGTCCTCTAGACTGTGATAAGAGCACACCCCATCTCCTTTTTCCCTTCTTTAAATAAACGCACAAAACGATGACCTAACTTTGCTTTCCTTTTAAACACTTCTATACACTTATACAAAACAAATGACATTAATGTTATTCTGTGTAAATCTAGTTTAAATGTCAAAGTTTCACTAAAAAATTTCCTCAAGCGGTTGATTGAGAAACGTTTAGCAGATTCACATATTTAGAACAAACTGTAGCTTCAGGGTGGGAAGAGCAGGAATGTAAAAATAGGGGCGCCCATTTCCTCAGGCGCTGGCAGCGTTGATGCAGGGCCTGAGGGATGATCATGCAAAAAGCCATGCATCTTATTGGGTTTGTGTACAGAATAAAAAGGAAAATTTAAGTAGTGGAAAGGAAAAAGGGAAGAAAAACTCCCACAGACATAACTTATAATGATGGTTGCAGAATGTCAGCTGGGGCAATGCTTTGGTAAAGACAGGAACATTTAAAACAAAAATAGGATTTATACATAAAAAAATTTGTGAATCTGAGGAAAACTCACTGAATAATTGGGTTATTGGTTCACATCACATCTGTTTTATTGAACTGTTTTCAAACTGTTGTAAGACCTGCATTGAAATTTAGTGAAGATGCCCTGAAGTCGAATCCTTTGGTGAAGCAGTAGCGCTTCTGCAACAAAGAGTTTTATCTTTTTTTTAGGCAAATGACTCAACACTCACATGATGAATTTGCAAAATAACACAATTCTCAACTTCTCTTATGTTAAATGCTGTGATGCAACTCCTACAGCACCCTTTCATTACAAGTCATCATGGATTAATCAATTACCTAATAGGTATCCATCAGTAGCCTATGAGTCACTCTGTCAACTATCCAGAAATCCTGGTGCACAAACTATGAGCTGGTAAAATTTATCAGGCCTACAGCAATACTTAACCATGTGCAGGTATGAAGTGAGATAACTTTAGACAGTCCACTTCCTATTGTGTAGTAACATTTTTGAGCACCTAATAGTTGTGAAGTATGTTTTGGGAGTTCCTTCTGGATTGGAGCTTGAGGGGGAGCTATGGGGGCACTGGTCACCTCTGAAATCTGATTGGACACCCCTGGTGCCCCCTCAGGCTTTTACCGGTCTCTGTAGGAAACGCATGGATGTCCAGTGTAACTCCACCATTTTGAAGTTAAAGTTACCGTAGTTTTCTAACTAGTGATCCTTTAAAAAATCTGCATATTTCTAAGAGAGATTTTGTCCCTTTGCAAGTACAACTGTGATGTAGGGACCTAATGTTATGCGAATGTTAGCACGAAACTACGTAGCAGTGCTAATCTAGTTACAGGGTCAAATTTGATTACTTTTAAGATAATGCAGTGAGACCTTTTAGTTTGTGTATTAAGAGACTACACATCAACTCAGTTAAGATTTTTACATTGGAGCTGAAAATAAACCATAAAGATGCTTAAAGTACCTCAGTATCGACAGAACATTACTTAATGGTGACTAATAAGTGCTACGTTTCCAGTTTAATTTAAACAGGAGGCTAGCAAGGCTGCTAGTTTATTTCAATCAAGCTACAGCATGGAGATGTGGAGAAATGTCGTCTGTAACCAGTCAGATCATGTATAGGTAAAGAATGATGGAAAAGGGAGACATTTCAGACTTTTTGTAAAGCGGAAGGACACATATCAGGCCAATGAACCCCAGCCTCAGTATCAGCAGCCGAAGTAGAGCTAGTAGCTACTGGAGTCATTGTGGTCAGGCACAAAGATCCAATCTACCATCAAGGCAGAAAACAGAGAGCTCGTTTTTCTGTGGACCTTTCTGAAAATATTCTACTTGGTGATCACGTATTAATGTGAAGATGTTTCATTTGCCATGTCTAATGTCACCACAGTAATCACAGCAGTGTATGTGAAGGTGTTTGTGTTAGAGAGGGGAACACAATCATTTCCTTGCTTAGTTTATGCCTCCGCCCCCATCTTCCCCTGATAAAGTCACCCTCAAGCCACCAAAAGTTGTGCTCCGCTACTGGTTTCCTGCTGAAAAACTGCCCACATTAAAGCATATCTTTTAAAAACTGCCTTTAATCGGTGTACTTTTGTCAGTTTCAGGCAGTAACAGTAGAGGGAACAGCAGATGGGGGGTTCCTGATGATCTGCCTGTGAGAACAGGTAATTAAAATTTATTTCACACAGGCACACACCAGCAAACAAGCAAGTGGTTAGAGCTGTGGTCAAACCTGCTGCTTTTCTCTGCTGCTCAGCATCACGTCTGTCAAACTGGATTCTTATCATGCAAAGGAGACGCTGCAGTTTTTCACAGTGTGTTCACTTAGGGACGGTAAACAGAGGCCAGCATGCAGAGGGAACATTTCTCCAACAGTCTGACATTCTTTGCAAGCAGAAAATCTGAATTCAGATAAACCATCTGTAAGAAGAGATGGCGATAACAGCAAATAAAAGCTGCTTTTTTGACCTTTTTCTGTTCACTATGTGCTCGCTGTCACCCGCTCCAGCACTTTTAACACTGGCCAGATGTCCCAGATGGCCGGTGGCGCTGTGCTGTCAGCAGCAGAGCATGAAACACTGACACGGAGCAGCGGCCCTCTGGAGATGCAGCCAAGGAAACATGCAGACTCCCTCTGCCTGCCTTTGTCTTCTAAGCATTGTAAAACAGAAGAGTGGCTTCATTACATTACCATGACCTCTACTTTTATGACTTATAAGTGTGAGCCACTTTTGCCTTCCACAGTTGTTCCACTTATTGAGTCTAATTCTCAGTTTTTCTTCATTTGGATACAGTTAAAACTAAGTAAGAATATTAGGGCTTCTGAAGAAAAAGATAAAGAAAATAAGGCAGAAATCTGACCGTTTTCTGAAAACTACATTTTTACGAAAGGGATTTTTCATTTCCACAGATGAACTCAGAAATTCTGACTTATTTCCATAATAAAAAAAAATCCTCCCAATTTTTGGAAACAGTCAAAATTCAGTCAGAGTTCTCAGATGTTAATGTCAGAGTTCTGAGAAATAGTCAGAATTCTTGTTTTAATTCAGACTTTTGTCAGCAAAGAAAAAAATCTTCCCTAATTTGACTTCCTCACTGACATTTTCCTCAGAATTATATTATTATCTGACCTTACTACATATAAATCAAATAAGCAGACACAAAAAGATAAAGTAATTCTATCCTCCACAATGTTCTAATGACCAGCGCACAAAAAGGGAATTGAGACAATGGAGTTTCTCTCGGTTTCCCAGCCTGGAGGCAGTCCAAGTAATAAATACACCACAGAGAATAGTGGACTTCTTCCAAGTGGACTTGATGTGGTTTTGGCTGATTATGGTTTTGATGTAAAGGACAGTGTGGGCTTTATGTGCACAGAAGTAAAGATCAGGGCATTTACAAATGGGCAAGGCCAGATGAATGCATTAATGTGCATTTTCAGTATGATGTTGTTGCAACCAGGACTATGAACATACAACAAACGCACGGTTGTTGGGCAACTCATAGGGATTTAAAAGCTATTTTTTGCATTGAAATGACTCACTTCTTCTATCAGCTTATGAAAATAACCTCTCTCCAGCATACTTTAACATAGTTTACTAGAGAGAAACCCTAAATGTCAATGTAACCAAAAGCAGTATTCTAAAAACATGGTGGGACCAAGCCCTGGTGATATAAGGTGCTTGGTATCTATGAGTAAGCATTAAGCAAATGTGTGTCATGCTGATGTCATTAAGAAAATAAAGGAAAGCCCAGAATAGAAGAAGGCATATTGTCTCCCTTTTGTTTGCTTTGCTTTACAATTTTCCAAACCTAGAAGGTCAGACACACACAATAAAGGCAAAAAAAGATGATATCTTAATATTTTTTGAAAAAATACACTGAACCAACGTACATTTTTCAGTGGAGGATGAATTTATTTAACGTCTCCACCTCTACATTACTCCCTTCAGGATGCAGCCCGTGTCATGAAGATTAAAAACGTCAGTACAGCTGAACTGTCTACAACTGTGCTATCAGGACTGCATTGTTCAAAGCAGCGAAGAACCCTCTAGTCTCTAAGAGCCAGCCTCTGAATACCCCCCCACCCAAAAAAACATAAAAAACTGTCCTTTTCCTGGCAAAATAAAAAATCCTCGTACAAGTGAATAAAGGGATTTAATAGTCAGAGCAGGAAATCCCCGATTCTGATGTCGTCACACTGGAAAAGATCAATCCTGGAGCTACAAATCAATATTTCCTATAATAAGCACAGTCACCTGTTTTCTTTCATATATGTATATATATATATATATATATATATATATATATATATATATACACCCCAAGACTGCACAGCTCATCGCTTTGTTAAACAAATAGAATATATTTCTACACAGACAGTAAATAAAGCTGTTAAGTAACTAGTAAGAAAAGTGACCAGAGAGACGTAATCAGAAGGCACGGCTGCTCAGTGAGGAGACTGTAAACATTCTGTCCCGTTTGTCCGGGGGATAAAATGAAAAATAATATTCCTGGAGAGGGCTGAGCATGTCAAGAAGGCATCGTTTTGGCCACAGGAGTGTCCGTGCTCCTGCAGCGGCAGTCTCTTCAACATTCGTTTAAAAACAGTGTCGTAAGGCTAAAAACACGTCTTGTATGAAATCTTGCACCAGGTGTGGAGGCAACAGTGAATACAGGCTTCTCTTCTTCTCTCTGCAGGTCCTAACATTAATTTGACTGAATTCACCCAAACACCCAAGCAGGTGGTGAACCATCGTTACTGATTTTAATAAAAATGTTAGAGAATTCGTTTTTATGCAAAATTAACCAAAGTTCGTGAAAGTCTGTGTCCTCTTAATCAAAGGACATTCAGTGCTGAAAAAAATAAAATTCCAACAAATAGAAAACCTGGATTCAGTTAAAATGTTATCATGACTGATGTATAATATTGAACCTCCCGCCCTGCAGCTCTCAGCAGTCCGTGGCGGTGGCAGCGCGCCTGTAGCAGTGCCACCAGCTGGGCCTGGGAGGCGCAAGGCCAATCATCACCAGGGATAAAACCGAAGGGCTGGAGCGCCCGAGGCGTTACGCGTTGTCATATTTCTGCAGAGCCTCCTCCAGCTTGCCGGTGACTTTCTGGAAGAAAGAAATCTGCTGCTGCAGATAGTGCTGCATCTGAGCCTTGAAGTCTCGCACCCGGATCTGGTGGAAGTGCTGGATCTCAGCCAGCGTGGCACAGGAAATGATGTTGCAGCGGTCGTTGATGCCTTCCGCCTGAGACCGGTCCATCTTGCCCTCCTCCACGTGCTTCTGGCTTTCTTTCACCTTCGTCAGGGCTCCTGTTTGGAGATGATAGAAAAGAAGCCATGACTTAAGACGCATTGATGTTGATCACATTCATAATGGATCGACTCATAAGTCTGAGTCTTCGGTCAAAATGACTTTTTGATTTTTTACAACAGCTTTAATGGATTTAAACTTCTTAATGAAATCTGGTGTGATGCATCAAAACACCACAGATGTTATAAAATAACAGCTTCAAACATGTAAATAGATAATTTTGTTAAACTAAATTATGGGGTAAGATTATTGAAGAATTTCCTGTTTTTTGTTTTTTTTCCATTCGGGATTTTTGATCCATGATTTCATCCTCTAACACTTGTGTGTTTGCCTGTGAAAAAACTGGAAGTCAGACTGGATATTCTTGCTGTATTTAGGGTGTAAAGACCATAAAAAATAGAGGTGATTTGTATTTAGTTCATTCTGAGATAAGAGCCGCAAAAAACACCACACGGTGGGGAGATGGTCTCTAAACCAAACACACCGTGTCTTGCCTTTAAAGCTTTTTATAATTTCTACCGCATTCAAATTGGCCGCCACAACGCCCCTGCTGGTTACTCCCGTACTGCAGCCAGTGCACTTACTTTGCTACCCTGTACATGAAATGTTCGAGTACACAAACACTCTTGCCTTGATGAACGTTCATTTTTTGAAGACAAGCACATAGCACGTATCTGGCAACCATCTAACAGTCCAACTCTTCAAGCTTCATCACAGAAATAAATCTTTCCATCCACAGTGTCTGAATTTGCAGAACTTGTTCAGACTATTCTTATTGCAGAGGAATAAGGAGATAAAGACAATTTAGATTACATTTTTATAGAACACAGCTCCAGATGCTGCAGGGACTTCACCTAAAACCAGCCATGAGAATCAGTTTGGCTCCACAAAAGTCACTGGATCAGAGCAATTACTCAGATTACACTGCTTGGATTTAGACAGAAGTGAACTGTAGTTACTTGGAGGGTGGATTGTGTGCTGAGTCATTGTGATAGCGTTAAAATTCACCACCAACCAACAGCCGCCTAATTTCTAACCTGGTCGTTCAACAAACCTTTACCAGGGACCGCTGGGTTTAAGGGAAAAACCAGCTTGGTGCTCATGTCTGATCTGTTGGTGCTACGTTGGCCGGACAGCCAGAGAGGAACCAACATATCTATTATCAGTTGTTTGCATGTGTGAATTCCCAAGTAAGCAGTTTGGTTCGGTTAAAACAAGCTCTTCCCTGTTTGCTCCATAGTACGGCTCATTTCAGCTGTTCTGAGATCTGTCAATCTACAGTAAAAGATGTTTTTTTTATCATCAGAGCTAATCTTAAATGCAGGAAAGCCATTTTAATCATTGATGTTTTGCTGGGTTGTACATAGTGATTTTTTTCTGTACCAAAGCAAACACAGAAGCCACATTTAGTTCTGCAAACCGGAACTTAAACCAAACAGAAATAGGGGAAGGATTTCTGAATATGACCAGCTATGCATGAGAACTGGATCCATGTTTGTTTCTAAATTAAGAAAAAGTGAGGGCCTCAACTGTTAAAAATATCTAAGGCATTATGTCATTTAATAGCTTTCTCAAAACCATATAAGGACATTGTGATGGAATTTCTGATAGCAGATAAAAATGCTGCAGGCAGCAATGTGAACATATCCGGAGAATACTGCTTCCAGGGCTGAGGAGCATTCCTTATTTCAAAAAGGTAAAACTTGATAAGGAAAGAAAAATCAATAATAAATCTATAATAATAATTCATTAGAAACAAGTAATTAGAGGGCAGGACTGTCTTTCTCATCATTGCATTAGTTCCCTCTCAGCCCACCATCATACACCGTTTCACGGCTGTCCTAAAATACTTGCAGCATTAAAGAACCTAGCAAAGCTAAAATCTAACCCTTGTTGTTCATGTCTAATTGTGTAACATGCAGCTTTGTGTCTAATCAGTTAGCAGATAACATGCATGTAGTGACATGTAT
>JBBBVT010000012.1:4426158-4445414 GCA_037177035.1 Craterocephalus eyresii | reverse complement strand
TATGATCTTTAAACTACACCCAGCTTTAGTGACCAGCTATACAGGGTGTGCAATGGAAACCCCAAACCACAACAAGTGAGGGCGGTGTAAAAAATATTTTAAAAAAGCTCTGTTAACAGAACATATATCATGGTTTTCCTTTATAACTTCATTGACTTAGTTGACAAACTTTAAGTTTTGTATTTCACATCAAAAAAATATTGTTGGGAGAATAGAGTTTGGAACATTTTGAACTGTTGGCTATCCTTACAACACCTTGTGGTTTGATTTGGTCTCATCTTTCCTGCAAACATGCTGAAGTACATTTGTTTCCAAATTCTGTTCTCGTTCCCCACTGCAGGTTGCTCTCTTCTGCTACAACCTATTTCCTCTTCCTCGGCAGCCACTTCTTACTCATGTGCACAGAATGTGGTTTTTGCATCATGTTGTTAAAAGATGCATGGTCATATCAGCGGATGATAAAAGCCACTTAATGATGCAGAGCCATCTGGGGAATTAAAGGTCAGGGGGATCAGTTTATGCCTTAACTAATATTAAAATTCTTCCAAATTTTAAAATGATGAAAGATTAAGAAATATGCTAATCCCTCCCAAATTTGCTTAAAAATTTTTTAATTTGAGATGATGTGCGCTTAATGTTCTTTTTCCATCTACAAATGAAAATCTGATTGGATGTTAAAGAATAGAAGAAGGCATTACAGTTTTGTTCCCCTTTATGCTCTTACAGTCACTCTGAAAGTACGATCAGTGCCTGCTCCTGCCTGTCACACAGCTGAGGCGCTGCTGTCGTCACTGTGGTGGACTCTTGCGGTGCAACGAAACAGAAAAGATGATTTACAACATTTCCAGCTTTTTCGGCCCCTCTATGCAGAGTAAGGCTTCAGTCATCGCGCCCACCACTTTCCAGACAGATGACTCGATGGGAGCAGAAGGCCGTGTCACAACACCCCAAGCTCGCGTCTGATCAAACTGCTGACACTTTCTGCAGGACTAAAACAAGGGATGTCATTTTCAACAAGTGCTGAGCTGAAAATAAAACTGCAAGTGGCAGGAATGTGCTCTGTGTGAAGACGATGGCCATATATAAGCACACAACATGTGAGGGAATGTGTGCTGCAATAACTTATAGTACCTGCGGTTCTTTGAGTTTGTTCCTGTCAAAAACAGCTGCAAAGTGTGATACGTTTTTAGCAGATGATCCGTTGCCTCTGCAGCCTTGCCGCATTTAACGTGTTTAATTAAAAGACTTGCTGATTTCTGCATTTCAAAAGGGTACCGCTGTTTTTGTTTTGCACTATTAAATTAACAAAATCAGCCATTTGTGATGCAGATTCTTGAAGCTTTTCTTACATTTCATGGACCAATCGATCAAAGAATTTTGAATGATCTTATCAGGAATTACAATCATTATATCTACCGGTACTTGTTCAATACTTTGAAAGGTGAGTAGTAATAATTGACATGCAGCATCGGCGTGTGGAGCTATCAAGCTTTGCCACTGACATCTTGTAATTGCTAAAAAGAAAAACATTAAGCAAGACTATAAAAACACCTTGGGGGGCAATGAATAGCTGAGACACATTAATAATCCACTGAGTTTTAGGTGTTGTTAGGTAAGATCTGAGCCCGTAAGGCATGAAGCATGACTTCCTGGGTGAGTGCTTCTTGGGATTTTTTTGTCATCATGTGTGTTAGGCGACCGTCTGAAATGATCATTCAACCTTCTTGTTTCCTGAAATGTGAGACCACATAAGGACATGATGACGAAACCTTCAACCTTTTCACATCACGCTCAAACTTACACAATCACGCAGGCCGTCTTTTGTCAAACGAACGTGAAAACGAGTGCATGATGATCCTAGCGATGGAAGTTACGCGTAATTTATGTCATACGTTCAGTTGATAAATGAGGGCCATTGTCTCTTCCTTTATCAAAGCACAACATTCTACACTGAAGGCCAAACCGTGTGGCACACTTTGGAATTCCACCTTCCCATAAAAACATCTCTCTGCACCCGTTTTCCCTGAAATCAGACCAGTTCGCCCTCAGGCTGCAGCTCCTTCATCTACAACATCAGTGTTAAACTACAGCCGACTGAACTTGGCAATAAAAGGCAAAGAAAACAGCAGGACTGAACCCAAGTGTGAAGGAGATAGACATGAACAAATACAGATGTCTCAACTCATAAATACGACCCCCAAAGGTGTTTACTGTAAAGGTCTCTGGCTTCCTGTGTTTTAAAAGCCCACTAACGTGAAATGATTGTTGCTATGGAAATGTTTGGAGGAAGGCAGACGACAGTGTCAGCAAACTGCATTATGCAGCGCCACATCACTGACAGATGCTGCACATAAGCTTCACAGCCATGCCGCTAAAAACAGAACCAATAATAATAATGATGTTAATAATAAAGGGCAAGTTCAGCAAAACTCAGTCTTACTTTCTTCTGAAAGATTTTCTGTGGGATGCCAGAAAATACAGAGCAAAATCAGGCCTTTTGTTCAAACTACAACTTGGTCCTGTTTCACTCTTTTTTTGTTTTATCGAAACATTGAACACGCTGGAATTCAAAACTCCAAATTTGCCTGCATGTCCTTTATTCCTTTTAAAGCAGGGGATGTACGACATCACCGAGTTGCAAAAATAAGGCGTCCACCTTCTTTTGAGGATCAAGGAGTGGTGGCCATGAAGCTCTTAAAATGTGGAGTTGGGATCATTTTAATGGCTGCAGGTCCTCTAATCATTCATCTCTAAAAGAAAAAAAAGTCACTTAAGCATGGCGTAATGGACCATGTACTAGATTGTGTATTTTCAGTCATCTCTTCCAGTTAGTCACTGAACCGTCCCCCAAGTCAACGCCGGGTCAGACATGCTTGAAAAATGTCCCCTGGCATCCTCAACGGATGCCTGAATGCCGCCGGCCACCTTGTTCTTTTCACAACCCATGACCTGAAAGTGAGGTCAGGAACAGACACGGACCTGTAAATCTGATTCAGCAATCTCTCCAACATGACAGAGCAGTAAAGCCACTGCCGCAGCACCAATCTGCTATTAAATCGAATGTTGGCATAATAAGACATTAATCCCTCTGCAGGACGGACATGATGAGCACCGATATCGGCATCGACAACAGCGGAAAATATTGACGCAGCAGAAGTCAAACATTGTGTATCCCTAATGAAACACAATCATCCATCCTTCTTCCACGCAGGCTCCATCCATCTCAGGGTCACTGCACAGTCATATGAAACCTTACACAAATCTACATGTTTAAGTTTATTATCATTTCAGCTAACATCTTCACAATGCAGATTTAAATGACCAAATTAATCCATTATTTAAAATCAGAGTTTGTGATCCCAGACATCTGCAGACTCAAGCTTTTATCCCCATAGATGCTTTCATGAGGCCACGTTGCATCTCAAGGCTGAGGTTAAGCTCCTTGCTTCTGCTTTACTGTAAGATCCACGGAGCAAACTGGGTCATGTAAATCTGCAGGTCTACACACAAAATCATTGTTTATAGGGAAAAAAAAATGTTGTAAAGAAGCTGATAATGTCCTGAGTACAAGTATTCCCAGGGTGTATGGAGGGGGCATGGCGCCCTTCTGGGCTCACAGGAGGGAGCCATTTCAGTTCTTATGTAATCCCTGGTTACACAACACCGAAGTAGCGCAAGCGGCCAGCAGAAATCTCCATCTCATCACTCCGCTACCTCCATCATCCACTTGTATGGGAGAGGACATTTAAATAACCTGAAACAACATATCAACCAAGCCTGCAGCGTTTGCAGGGAGTGAGGCTGACTAAGCAGGAAGAGCAGACATCCCAGTAAACCGCTGCTTCCCTTCACATGCCTGCCATTGTTTTATCACTTCATGTGGTGACAAATGCGGAATGCAATCAGATAAAAGGAACAATATTCTTTTAAGGATGTGCTGAATAGGAAAAAAAAGAGGTCAAACCAACTTAAATTCACCTGAATATGGAATTATTGGGTGCATGCAGTGTACACACTTATGCTCTGTTCCTGAAAATTTTGATCAATTCCCTGCAGGAAAGATGATTATTATCACAGCGAGTAAATGTCAGCAGCATTCTGAAAAGCCTGTAAATTAAACGAGTACATCGGTTCTGATACAAAAAGAAAAAGGATGATGTTCTCACCGCTTTATACTTTAAGCTACTGCAATCCCAGTTTAATGCAACGGTGCATGAAAACCCTGAAATGTTACTTTCCACACTTGTCAGGAGCATCTAGCTTCTATGACAGCTGTAATAGGCTGTAACTATGAAACCCCTCCCCTTCCTTCCCCTTTCTCAAAAGTCTAAAATACAAAAGTAAAGTGTTACCCCGTCACCATTTAAACACCAGTTTGAGACTAAAATAAAACTTGTAATGCTCGATACCTCTTTTGAAAGCAAAATAAGTCAATAGCATGAGCTGGCATTGTCCCTGTGAAGCTGCACTCTAATGGCTAATGGGGTCCCTGCAGAGGTGGAGATCAATAAGGTGATGGTCAGTCCCTCTTCAGGAAAGCTTGGCCTTCATTTGCCACCAGGACAAATAGAACCTACATGGTGTAAGAAGCCAAAAACAGAAATCAGCTGTTGATAACACTGACTTGTCACCTCAAGGGACATCCCGACAGGTGCAGGGTAACAGTGTTTTCACCTGGATGGATTCGGGGCGCTCTCACAATGCATCGTGCAGATAAACGGTCTAATAATCCCTACTGGCTGCAAACTTCTGTGCAGCCACTTCAGCTGAGGAAATGTCTACTTTGGTTTATGACAACACAGGTTGTGGCCGAGCTTCGTGACGGCGCAGGCGGCAACAGACGTCATTGCGCCACGGGGCAATGACACTGGAGTGGACATTTCCTTTGCATGTAATCAAACTACAGATGGAACCGAGCTACAAACGGTAGCTATGAGACATAGAGATAGGCAAGGATGGGCAAAAAAGCACCAGAAACAGACCATGAGAGGTGGGGAAAAGCAAAAATGTAAGAATCCAAGCCCCTTATTCAATGAGACGGCAGAAACACATTTTAGCGCATTAATGTCATTCATCTAAGTAGCGTTTTGTTTGCGTTTAAGGCTCTCTGGAACTTCTTTTAATGAAACACAGGCACACGAAATAATCCTCTTTGTGGCATAAAACGTGTTTGGAACCTCTTCCAGGGAGAATTAGTCTTTTTTTTCTTCTACTTCCATAAATAGAAGGTTGCAATATGATTCAGACTCACAAAAGATGAATCAGTGGAGAAGGAATGCACAAATATATACGTAGAAACAAAACAAGAAGCAAACTGGTTGAACCAGACTCAGAACAAAGAGGGAAACTGAACAGCGTTCGAGCACAAAAACACGCTCTAATCAAAGTATTTTCACATTAAATAGGGTTCACTTGGCCTGCATCAGCTGTTACTGACACTGTTCCTGCATCAAGGCCCTTTGTGGATCGCTTACACGCCTGTCTGTCTACTTCCTGATTGTCCTACAGTAAGTCTGTTCTTGCTGCATTGTACCTGACTCAGATCAATGGGCTACCCTTCTTTCATCAGACACATTAACAGCAGGAAAACATCTAAAACCTATAGGACTGTGGGCCTGAAGGAGCACAGCTGGCCACCGCTGGTGTTCAGTGGTCGTGTTGTTGTATCTGAGTTGTGTGTGGCCTATGTGGAAAACTTCATTTGAGCTGACTGGTCCCACTGCAGCCTAAACACAGACGCTGCTGTTTCCCCTACACCATCTATTGTGGAGAGAATGGCCCCAGTGTCTGCAGGGGCCGAAGCTAGATGTTCAGGGGCACCGTCACCAGCACGATGCATACACTACCACTTAGCACTTGCAAACCACCCAACTTGCAAATGGAAGAGTTTACTGGTCCGCATCCCACTTGCTTTCAGGTTAAATCCTCTGCTGAATTGCAACCGAAAGCAAACGTATGGTACAGTACATACTGATGCTGGAGAAGAAGTCAGTCAGGTTTAACTTGAAAGTAGGAGTGTTTGGGTTCATGCTGAATGTTTTCTTATATACTGATGTCTGAACAGATAATATCACACGTGAGCTCTACAGCATGATTCCACTAAAACGGATTTCAGTTCAAAATTTATATCTGATGTAGATTTTCATCTTTCTGCCAACTTATCAAAGTTTAGTTTCACATATAAGATCATCAAACACAAAAGCATTTCTGACTGACAGGAAGCTGCTTGCATTGGCAATGCACTGGTGCACCTCAAGGCCCTGCTTTAGGTCCTCTTTTATTTACTATATCCATTAACAAGCTGATGTTTGCCCATTTACTGTAACTTTCTAGATTGCTTGCTGATGATGCAATCAAAACATCTAAACGTGAAAAACAAGTTGCAAAAACAAAAGAAGAACTGCACGATGATGTTAGAGTGATTTGCACAAGCCTGTATGATAATAAATGGGTAGAAGTTGTGTGAAGATTTTGATCCACGTATTGTAAATGCTCAACACACACAAAAAAACATTTAACCTGTGAGGATAAATGTTGTTAAACAAAGCCATAATGCTCTCACACACCAACCAACTAAACACACAGGTAGAACCACATTACAAAGACAGTAAATATAGCAAAGATTTTTAACTACTAAATGTTTTTAAAGTCAGCTTTCTCTCCACTAGGACTCAATTTCAGTTCAAAAATGTAAAACTGCATTTAAATATAATGGCTTTCTCTGCTCAGTTAGCCATAGTTTGAGTTAATCTTCTAATTTTCAAGTCATTATTAGTGATAAACTGTTAGTGCCATCAATCTACTCCAGAGGAACGGTGCAGAGATGTTGGAAAACTCATGAATAATGGTGGAAAATATCCTTTGATGTGATCTTTGTCGAGCTGTTGTTATCCAGATGAATGGAAGTCACTGTAATCATCTGATCAGATCAAATCATCCTGGCAGGCCCAGTGATCGCTTACCTCACTAAGCATTAAAACTCTACCAGAGCTCGCAGAAGAACATCCAAGGAGCACACAGTACTTAACATATGTGCACATCCCATTTTTCCCTGAGCCTTAAACAGTGGTTACTGGATAACAAAACCAAAGCAGCTATGCTATCAACCGGCCAGGTGGACAGGATGAACTTTGACCTACATTTACATGATGGATTAAAGAGCTTGAGTTTATCCACTTCAGTAAAATAAATGTTATATTTGTTTGACTTTCACAAGAAGGAAGTGACTGTTGCACACACTCAGAGAAAACACTTCTACAATCCCCTCTTCCTTTGGCACAACAGCGTTGCCTCTCATGAGAGTGGCATTTTGCTACAGAGCGAAAACAATGACCGGGTCAGAGGCATGTAATAAGATAGCCTAGATTTGTGTAACCATCTTCTTTACCCGTGCAGAGGCCAGAAAACAAACACGGGCCGGATGTTTGCGGAGGATTATCCTGAAAATCTTGTTTTGTGTTGAAGTAAGGCTGAGAGTTACCTCACCAAAAATAAAACGCAGACAAACGGGTGCCTCCCTGTTCAGTGGGCAGGCGGGTGCAGCCATGGCAGCAGCCTGTAAGCCAGTCAGCAAACGCAAACACGCCTGTTTGTGTTGCAAATTGACATAAGCTCCACAGCAAGCTGGCTGCTGTTTTAACAAGAGCAACACCTCCTGACACTAATTGTATTTACTTACTATGAGATGTGAGGTTTCAACTCGTATTGCTTCAGAGGTTTTGTTTATTTTGAGGGTTTAAACTGATTTTATAGACTCCACTCAGAATTATTTTTCCTTTGGACCAATTATTCACCTATATAATGTCTATTTAATTGGAACATAACAGATGGAGCACCTGCTGGGCCGTTTTGTGACAAAGAAAAAACATTTCAGCTCTGTTTGTTTACCTTTCTGGACATGGATGATGTCTGGGTAGTTTGCCAGGTGCCCCTGGTAAAGAGCTAACAAATCCATGATTGGATCAAGATCTTTGCTGGGCTGCTCGGAAAAATACTCCCCGATTGCTTCGTATGCGTCTCCAGTGAAGCAGATTGCCTGGTTGAGTCCTGCAGAATACGTCTGCTGGTCCATCTCAAAGGCTTGGCTCAGGACCTTAAATGACATGCCCACTTTTTGATACTCCTTCTTAAAGCCGCTGATCTGCTTGCGGGCGAATTCGTTGACGGTGGCGTTCAGCTGCAAGGCGCTGTCGTCCATTCTTTTAGTGAAAGTCTTGAATCCATCTATCTTGCTCTCCACCTCCTGGAAGTCCAGCGGCGCCGGCGGAGGGCTGATGGTGAGGAAAAAGTTGGCTCCGACCATGTCGTCCTTCTCCGCCTTCCTCTTGCCCTGCTTCCAGGCCTTCTCGTCCGTGCTGCTGCAGGTGAGGAAGTGCTGGAAGACGTCACACCTGGCCAGGACCGGGTGGCTGGTCATGTGGTTCATCCACCATATGAGCCCTTTCCTCCTCTTGGAGATAAAGTCTTCCTCAAAGCGCCCCGTGGCCTGCTTCTCCGGGATGTGTGGCACTGAGATGACGGGAAACTTCTCCACCAGGCGAGCGTACAGCCAGTCAAAGTGCTTATACCTCCTGCTCACCGGGATGTGCGTGTGCGTGGGTGTCAGCTTGTAGGAGATGTAACTTTTCATGCCCTTGAACTTGGTTTGTTTGGTGGGGTCGTCAATGGCGCAGGTGAATGGGTAAGGGTTCTCCTGCCACTCTGGACCATACTGACCCATCACCACACAGATCTTATCCCCATCTTTTACGAAGCCTGACGCCTCCCCGAGAACAAACGCCTCTCCTCCTGACTTGACAAAGGTGGAGAACCTGTTCAGGTTTCTACTGACCGTAGCCGAGCTCTTTGCTTGCTGTGCGTTGCCTCTAGACATTGAGGTTGTTGAAACTCTATATGTGGAGGGGCCGTTGCCTTCAAAGTCATACTTTCCTCCCACAGTCCCTGGCTCATCTGCCACAGTGGAGCTGTCGTCCCAGTCATCATCCCAGTCATCGTCGCTGCCTTGGCCGGGCTGCTGGTAAGTGTGCTGCTGCTGCTGAGGATGCTGCTGAAGGGGAGCTGAGAAAGTACTAAAACCAGGAGGAGGTGGTTTAGAAACGTTTTCAACTTTGGGTTTGTAAGAAGCGTCAAAACCTTCGGATGGGACGTTGGCATATCGGGAGTCCCCAGATGTGCCGCAGCTGTTGTTGTTGACCGTTGAGGCGTCGTTTCTCAAGACCTCCACGTACGAAGCGGGGAACAGTCCTCTCTCTCCTCGGCTGTTCGTCCCCTCATACCAGCCCTCGATGTCTTGTTCACTGTACAAAGTTAGGATTTCGTTCTCCTTCACAGAAATCTCCCCCTGGTTTTCTGAGTTGAAGTCGTACAGCACTCTGGCTCTGAGCGCCATGATTCCCAACAGCTGGGTGACAGAGCGGGACAGCGGGCTCACTTACGGCTGGCTGGCCGGCGCAGGAGGGACGCGCAGCGGGCAGCTGGGCAAACTCACACAGCCCACCTCCCCCCCAAAAAACTACAAAAACTCTGCGTAGAAACTTCTCGCAGGGTGGCAAAATTCTGTGAGTGTCGCTCTGTGCTCGGTCCTCAGGCTGGATAAAACCGTAGTGGAAGCGGTGGCGGTTTAAATCCAGAGGTTGTGGCGCGTGGACATGGACTGACGGTATTTTTGTGCTACAACGCTAATCTGAGCTCCTCTCCAGCCTCCCTCCGCTCCCTCCAGTCCGACACTTCTGCCTTTAAGCGCTGCGCAGAAACCGCACGTCGGGCAGGCTGAATAATCGAGGGCGGAGCAACGAGATGCTGCAAATCCAGGCAGCATGAATCAACAGCACTCAAAAGAACAACCAGTTATTTTTATATTTTCTTTTACAAATCACTTGAAATTAATGTTTTCTTTTACTTAGGGCTATAGCTTTTTTACAAAACGAAATGTAAACATGAAAAATGGAATAATGAAAGCCAGTACATCTGTGTACAGACAATTAATGTAATTTGATGTCCATTCTTGAAGAAATAAGACAGAAAAAATCTTTAAATGTAAACAGTAAATTTAAAAGGGTATAAGTAGCCTAACTGGCATGATAAACACTACAGAATAGTATACAGTAGTATAATAGAATTATGTATATCTAATCTATGACAGGCTATATATTGAATAACAACAGAAATAAAGTATAATATAATATATATTCATATTATAGCCTGTCATATACTAATAAAGCATACTAAGGTGTCATATAATAGACAGTGTAATAATGAGAGTAAAATAATAATATCCTAATAAACATAAGGTCAAAGTGTTCTAAAAAATATATATGTTAAAACTCACTCCTGGCGCTATCTAACTCAGCTTATTAGACTTCTTTTGGGCTTCCTGTAACTGGGTGCTATTCATGTTTGACATACATTTTTGTGGAATTTTACAGAAACATTAATCACATATAGGCAGGCTTGTCACACTCTTGAGGTCAGGAATTTTGTTTTCCTTCGTGAAATTCAGATCTGTTACAGCTGTAGGCCTAAATGATATACTGGAGTTCACCTTGGTATCTTGCCAACAATTTGTCACTGAGAGGAAGCAGTCTACAAAATGCTGTCATCATCCTGACTGATCCATATTCTTAACTTTCATTTTATACTTTTGTGTTAAAAGCCGAGTGGCTGACTGGTTTACTGTCTATTTCAGGTCTTTCACCGTTTTGTAAATATTTTTTTTATTAATTTTAGATTTCAATGATTAATTCAAATCACCAATCCACAATACACAAATCAGCCTATTGATTATGTGAGCAGACTGTGTTCTCCTGTAGTTCTATTTTTAGCTTCAGTGCTTTCTCTTTCATCTGACACCTACATGGTTTGCTAAAGAGGCAGCCCCTTACACTTAATTCTGGAGTTGTTGCAAAGAGCTATAAATTGAGGATGGGTTTCTCTTTGCTCAGCCTCTATAAAGGCATATAAAAGATATTTTTGCACTGATAAAGCAACATTGATAATCTGTTAGGATAATCTATACAGTTTAATTGTGCCAAAGGGATACAGTGTACGTCCGCAGTTTTTGAACGGCTTATAAAACATCTAAGAAAAGCCTGCTTTTTGGAACCCAGTAGCTAGGCTACTTCTACTTTGAAACAGCCGTTTTTGTTTAGTCCATTTTCACCCCAAATATGTCAAAATGCAAAATCCACAGAGGAAGCATCAAATGAACTGAAGTATTTCTGATATTTTTTCCATTTATAGTCTATTTAAGCTTATTTGTGTCATTTAACACCGCAAGGATAACAAAAATTATGAATTCTATTTATTTTATAGAGCAAGCCACTTCCTTTGGGACAGATCAAAAAGACTTCAATACAGAAAGGCCTTTAATGAGGCTCTTTGATTTATCTTGATGAATACTGCCATCTAGTGGTTGTCCTTTCTAACGTTATCTTCCCTGATATATGTACTGTATATGTGCATGCATATATTAAACGCAAGTTGATTTAAACCTTTTATGATACTCTTTAATTTCAAATACAAATTATGCATCCTTGGTCCTGCAATCTGTTGAAGGACGTTCCGAATGTTATATCAAATTAAACTGGGAGAAAGAGGCCTAGATGATACTAGTGAACAAACATTAGGAAATCACAATTCTGTACTTCAAGTTCAGATCTATGGAAGGAATTTGGGTGGAAGAACATTTTTTAGATATTTATCCTCAAATAAATAGATTTAATAAAAAAAATGTGTGGTAACTTATCTGCAAATCATTTTCATATTTTTGGGAAATATACTGGGTGCCAGTGGTGAAAGAAATTAATAAAGATAGGATCTGAACTGGATGTAAACTTTAGTATTATTTATTTGGAGTGTAGTATACCAGAAAACAGGTCAGGAAGGAAAAATGCTTATTACAAATACTGTTGGTGGCCAGTATAAGACTTTTACCTTTTAAATGGTTGTGTAAAGGTACTCCCACAATCGCTGAATGAGGGGAAATGGCTAATTAAATGTATGTAATGGGGGAAAATGCGAAAGATACTATGACTGGATTAATGACACAGGGAGGGAGGTTAAGTTTCAAAATGAAGAGCGAACTAAGCAAAAAGATTTGTCCGTGGAATAGAATAAAAATGAGATGCTGTTATGGACATTTATTTCAAGACTGTGTAGTGTGCGAAATAAGGAATACTGAATGACCTACTTGTTTTTATTCCTGTTGGACCAGTTTAAGTATTTCCTTTTTTTTCATTTAGAAAAATATTTCCCTTGTCTTTATAAATGTAATGTGCTATATTGTTATTTTTCAACGACTAATAAAATGAACAAAGAAATTATGCAGCCATGTAACAGTGTGAAATTTCACATAAAATATGGTATTTAGCTACATGACCTCATAATCATGTAAATCATAAAAACACTGAACACCGCATGACTGTGCGCATGCGGTACGGTTCCTTACCCACCATGTTACAACAGGACACCAGAGGTCTCCCCTCTCACGTTTGACTGAATTACATATTTTACAGACAAGACAGCCATGAATGCACACATTTAACATAATCTGCCTGAGAAATTTAATGCAATTATACTTTCCTTTTATCCCATGTGTATGCTTTCTTTACCTTTTAGATCTGTCCATAGGACACCCAGTTCATCTTTCACTTGACTAATTTCAGGGAGATTTCCTCTATAGAACACAATGAAATATTGAAGAAGAGTACATTCTCCAGGGAACCAGTGAGATGATTTTACTCTGTATCAAATATGAAGACTTCCGATTTAAATTCTTAATCTGAGTCAGTGTGAGGCCACAAACGTCTCTCGTTTTGGTCTAATTTGGCTCTTAAACAGATAATACTCATTCACTTGTGCCTTTTACATTTGAAGCTGATGCGTCTGATATTATAATGTTTATAAGAATGGCATGATCACCATTCTCAAACTCGGTACATATTAACACATTACAAAAAACTACAGATGCATGGATGAGAAGGCAGCAGATCTGTCGTCAGTTTGACGTTGGTTTTATGCTTTATATCTTCTCTTTTTTGTATGTGTTCAATTATCAATAATGCATGATGAAAGAGGAGTCTATGTGCGTCTGTATACCACTGGTGGGATGTAAGGTGGTACAAAATTCATTCCTCACAGCACCTCTACAGTTCAGATGCTTTTTTTTGTTCGCTGCACTTTAGAAAGGCTTTGCATTTCATAATTCGCTGAAAGATTATATGAAGCTTGGTGATTATTTGAACAAAAAGGCGAAATATTTACTCTGTTTTGTAACTTAAATATTTAGGCTCAATTGGCTACTTAACAATTCACATTTATGGATGTCAGCAACAACACAAAGACAGAGATGGTTTATTTTTCGTTGCAAATAGGATACAAACAAGAAAATGAGCAAGAAAATACAAACAAAATTAATGGAAAAAAACGGAAGCTTATCAGCTGCTTCAGAATATCTTAACATTTTTTAATAATCCAAGAACCATTTCAGTACGATTTCTCCCCAGAATGAATGAAAAACGAAAATAGCCACCATGTGTTTGGTCACGTGACCACGCTGCGTACGTGAAACGACGTGCGTGACGTAAAGTCGAAGCCTTCTTGGTTTCCTCAACCAAACACTCTACTGATATTGTGTGATAAAGCTGGAAGTCAGCCGGTCGAAACAGCACTGTTTATACAGAAGAAGAAGACACAAACTCTTCACTTCTTTGTCTTTTAAACCAAACCAGCCGCAGCTTTCCCGAAACTTTGCTCATAAGCGAAGAAGACGGCGAAAATTCCTGCTTTTAAACCCGCAAAAGCCTGTTTTTCTGTCTTGCTGTGGCTGTTTGGAGGCGGGGAATACAAAGCGACGTGTGCTAAAATCCATAAAATTTTGGACTCATTGAGGCAAAACGGAATTACTACGAAATAGGTCGTGCTGCTGTGACTTGGTCAGCGATAGTACATGGATTATCTGGTGAGTAAACGAAAATATATGCTGTGGTTTTGGTTATGCTTATCAAACACTGGTTTCAAGGGTTGGTTTCTTGGCACTTGGGCTCCTGATTAATATCGATGTCAGGTGTGTGATTACTGTCAATTTGGACTAGTTTTCCCTGTTATAACGTGCTTTATTACGCGCTTGATGTAGAATATATGGTTGTATTATGCTAATGTGCCAGGTGAAGCCTGTGGCTCTTCCCATCATAACTGTATGAATAGGTCTAACTGGTTGACCCAGACCCCAAATTGTTTACATGTAAAACACGATAACCTGTCAGCTACACCCTTGACGTGCCATGAAGCTGCTGTTCTCCACTGCTGCTGCTTATCACGTTTTGTGGAGTCAAGATGTCGCCACAATGGTTTGAGACGTTAGCCCCTTCGCATATTTTCTAAATCTTATGAACTAAAGATTGATTTGATCCCAGTTAGAGCAGTGGACTAGCTTTAGTCTGCGAGATCACGGTGTTTTTTGGGCCTTTGCCCACATTAGAGATGGGATGGGTGCTGCTGAAATGGCACAACAATAGAGAGGAAGCTGTAACTGAAGGCTTTGCCTGGGAATTCATAAAGCCAGAGGGAAAAAAGTGTACACAGACATTGTGCTGTCATCTCACAGGAGGAGGGACAAAATGACATTGTGAAGTGCAGAGGAACTTGCCCACCCAGTGTTATCAGCTTGTTTATAAATGGGCCTCCAAGATGTGAGACCTAAGGGGAACTTTGAACTTTGCCTTCACTGGGACATTTCTTAAGTCAGGATTACAAAGCTGTGCATGGTACCAGAACCGATTTGGTTGTCTGCAGCTTCTCCGATCAGAGTAAACAACAAAGATATTGGGTTTATAGTTAATATGAGTTATTCTGTAAACTCTGTCAGTCAATGGAAAATGGTTGAAACTAAAGGGTAAACCTCAGAGCAGAAACCATGAAAACAACACCCATGTGACAAGATGCATTATAGTAGTTTTACATCATAGTCTCTGTCCAGTGTGGTTGGTGTGCTCCACTGAAAGTGTAACATTTATTGATTTTTAAATTCTTTTCCCATCATCTTGGGGCAATTGTACAATGAAACTTCTCACACGTTTAAGTCATATTTGTAATATGATCATACATAAAGCTTATTTAAACCACATGTGTATGTGTGCATTAAGACAAAGTAACTTACTAGTCTGCATGTTTGAAGGAGATGATATTTTCTGTGCAAAGTGAAGCACAGCTGTAGCTCTGCTGACTGCGGGAGCAGAGTGCTTGGCTCTCCTCTGAGGTCAGGCACTCAATAGGCGCCGGGCCTCCTTTCCTGCTGTGTAGCACTGGAAATGTTGTACTTAACTCAGGCCATGACTACGTCTCTCTCTTTCCCATAAATCAGAGGGAACATATTGATAAACCTTAAATAAATGAGGCTAGTCTTGTGTTGTGTTTAGTGAGGCTTTAGGTCGAGTTTGTCTCAGAAAGGAAGCTGGGATTAAGTGGAATTGAAGGAGGTTATTATAGCACATTACTGGGCAATAACCGTGGTTTGAGTTATGACAGTAGCTGATATCTGATCTACGGTGGATTCTCTTTTAACTGGGAGGGGGAGCATGTTGAAGGGACTTAACTTCTGCATGCTCAGCATAGTGTTAAAAAAGACCATTCAAAACTGCAGTGCCGACAGAGGAATTTGGTTCTAGCTGCTGCAAGAGCACAGCGTTACCAAATTACCGCTGCATTATGTGGCAATTTCTTGCAAGACACTAATTTGCATTAAAGCTAAGGAAGCTATTAAATTCACAACTAAGACTATTTTGTTAATTGCAAGTGTACAGCATTATTGGAATTTTTTCCTGTTGTTGTTCTGTGTGCATCATCATGTCTATAGTTGGTATTCTGAAAGCTGTCAGAATTAACACTTGTGTACTTTTAATCAGAATCAGTTTCTGCAACAAAAAGCATGATAATGAAATATATTGTCTTGTCTTTTAAAAAGACAGATTTGAGATTTTGTGAGGGGGGAAAAAAGATTCATGTCCAAACACCCGGAAAGTTTTTTTAAGGAATTTGAATTATGCAGAAGATTCTGTGACAACAGGCACTGGCCTCTAGCCATATGATGGAAAAACCGAACAGAGCCTCATCTACTAATAAACTAGCTCACTTTTTTTATTCATCTGGGTCATGACTGGGGAGAATAAATGCAAAAATGAAAAGGTAATTAAATTTTATACTTCAAACTTGTGGAAAAAAATTATGCTTATGTAACCTGTAAGTAGAGGTTTGATGGTGCTTGTTGTGAAATGCTTTTATAATTAGTTGTTTGGTCATTTTGCATTATTCTAACATTATAATGACTTAAAAATTCTTAAGTCATTTGGTTTTCTGCTGTTGTGGACAGCCACAAGGGATTGAATAACATTTGGTTTGGTATGAGTAGTTACAGGTTTCATGTGGACTAATGCTTAAACCTTTCTTTCCTTTTTTAGATGATGTTTAACTCCCTCAGACTGTTGCTGAAACTTCAGCAAATAAATGATTTTTAAAAAGCAAAAAAATAAAAAAAAAAGTTGAAAATGAGCAGGATTAAGATTTCTCTTTTAGAATAGCAAACTGGATATTTAATTTCTGATTTCTGATATTATTCAGAAAATATTCAGTAAGGTTTAGGGATGGGTGATATGGACTATAAGATTTATCTCAATAATTCAGTTTTTTTCACAATAATGATAAGTGTCAAATTGATTAAAACAAAAAAAACTTTTCAACCTTAAACTCTGCTTTCCAGACTTATTTGATGACACAGTAAAGTCTATCATCTGCATTTCTAGAGCCCTTGCAGCCCACCAGCACCCCACACTATAGGACGCTGCCTGCTGAGTTTCACTTTGCGCATGTGTAACACACTAGCAAGCGAATGTAAACATAGGGCCATTTTGAATGTGCACTGGCAGATTTAGCAATAAATGTTAGAAGAAATTTTCGGAGGAAGAGAGGAAACTAATGAGAGCCAAAGCAGAACCAGAGATGAGACAAGGGTCGAGAAAAGACAGTTTTTTTTACTGTCTGGAGAGACTCACAGTACATGCAGGATGCAAGATGGATGCAGAATTAGCCGTTGGGACGGACGCGCCACTAAAAATTGATAAATGTTGCATTGTGGCTCGTTAAAACAGAACCAGCTCCAGATAACAGAGCTGGAGTCCCTTTTGGGAACAAACTCCTACAACATGTCTACTCCACCTTCTGCCATGTTTGTCGTTACACGTGAGTTGGACTGGAGATGTGTAGCGCACAGTGTATTTACTGAGTTTATCGGGAAATAACAAATTACTACCATGCGGAATATCTTTGATGGTAAATGGTAGATGATAACATATCACTAGGTCTGGGCGATATGAACCAATTTTCATATCTTGATAATATTTTCCTTAGTCATGATATATGATATATATCTTAATATGAATTTTTTGGGCCAAGTAAACAAGGAGATGGTTAAAAAATGTTCAGCCTTGAGTGCTAAATGCATCCTTATGAAGGATCAGAAACACATGTGCATTGAAATATTTGACTGAAATTAAAGTAGATGTGTATCAAAATTATAAAAAAAATCAATGATGATAACAAGGATACTGTTGAGCAAAACACTAAAAAAGAGAGATTTTTAACTTTTTTTTTTCAAACCATGGATTTAATGCTGTTTCATAAAACCTTTCACATTTGATATAACCTGACCTTAGTCTTCATTTTTCCCAAACTTCATCCCTTGTCTGTCTTTGAAGAGACTCTTGGTTTGTGTTGTATCTGATGCAGGTCTTTCAGTTCTCAATATTCTGAGATTATGTGGAGCTTAGATTGCTCCCAGGTGCGTTTTAACTAGTTAGTTTGTGACTTTTGGAGTTTGTAGCTTTAAAATTTTATTTTAGAGCTTTATAATTTAAAGGATGAACACACACGTGTTATATTTATGGTTTTTGTTCTAAATTTCACACTAGTAGTAATTACTTGTCTATTTAATACTTTTAGTCCAAAACATAATGAAAAAATATAAACAAATGCAAACTTCTAAAACCTGCAGGATTGTGGCTCTTAACAACCGAAACTCAACACTCATTTTTTAGGCTTTCAAACTGGGCCTAACCTCATTTGATAGCTATAATGAAAGTTGAGAGCCTCAATAGCTGTCATAGGCTATGTTCAAAGGGCTGTATTTGTTTTACTTTAACATGTCTAAAACACATCTAAAACAAACCATGAAGTCTTTTTTTTCATTTTCAGTAACACTTAAAAATTGATGCTGATTTTAAAGGGCACTGCTGAACTTTGGTAATTTTTATGCTTCTGATGCCTTCTAGCAAAGGCTGATTTGAAATCCACCTTGCATCTGTTCTCTGATCTCTCTATCTGAGACTCCATCAGATACTCTCTTGCTCTGTCATCTTATCTTCTTCTCTACTTCACTTCCTTCAATAATATCTCCTTGCATTTCTTTGCTGATTCAGCCATGGTTCTGGTTCAAAATTGCTAATGTGATGATATGATGATGCTCTGGGCTGGAAGAAAGTTATAAAGTGCACTCTCCCTGCCTCTGGAAGCTGCAGGGCAGTGATGGCTCCAGGAGTGTTCATAATGAATGGCAATGTGCCATGGAAACAGTCAGAGGTGCAGAGCTTCAAGGTCACAAAGCTAGCACTATGTGGTGTTGCTTAAAAAAAAAATCATAATCACAATCACTCTGTAAGATTTTTGGTTTTTATGTGGTGATGCTTTCTCTGTGTACCGCATTAATTTGGACTTGTTAAATGAAAAAAAGTTAGTTTTCCATGTACAGCCTATAACTTCTCTTGATCAGAACTTGAAAGATTAAAAACATTATCTAATGCAGGAGCCAACTGTTTTTACATAAACTGTCTAATTTTATATTTTGTTCGAAGTATAACTAGTCCTCCCATAATAACTAAAACCCTGAATCCTGGTTATATTTTGGCCGATGGCCTGTATTCCACAGCATATCTCCTCTTCAAGGGCACACAGCAGGCATATGGCAGATTTACATCTCTCAGGTAGCCTGGCTACCGCAACTAAATTTCTCAAGCTCCATATAGGCTGTGTCTCATTTAGAAGGCCACGCGCTTTGAAGTGCGCATACTTCGTCGTCCACAGAGTTCCCTGCGGAGTCCGCGCTCTCTGAAGCAGCCTTCTGGCACGGAAAGCCGTTGAAATGAGACGGCCTCGCTGAAGACATTTTCCCATGAGCCCAAGTCCCGTTGCCTAGCAACTACAATTATTATTAT
>JBBBVT010000012.1:4399965-4412611 GCA_037177035.1 Craterocephalus eyresii | reverse complement strand
AAGTTGCCTCTGTTTACAACATTCTTCTTCGTCTGTCGCCTAGTTTCTCGCTCTGGAGCTCCCCCTACAGCTTTGGGTGCGTACTGCATGGTAAACATACCCAGACTTGCATTGATCCGCTTTAACAACATATAACGAAATACTTTGTTCAGTATATTAAAAGTTATACATCAAATTACTCAGGCATTTTGTATTTTTCGTGGATATCAAAGTTATTTTGCGCTAAGGTTATTTTGACTTGATTGAGACTCATAAATTCAAGAACTTATTTTTTTTGATAGTGGCTATTTCTGCCATTTAAAGGTGTAACAGTAAATAAACATTGTGAGCAGCAAACATTTCAGACCTGCTTCCGTCCTTTTTGAAAAGCAGGATGGGAGCAGCCATTGCCCCATCCTGGGCCATGAATATCCCACCATTCAAAATAGCTATAATTCCCATATCTGGATGATGACTGAGAAATCACAAAAGGTCACGTACTGATTATTGAGCGTTGTTTCCTAAAGCATGGCTGCTAGTTTGTTTTGTTTCTCAAAGACATTTTGGGAAGGAATTTGGCTCTGGCTGTTAGGGGAAACAATAAAGAAAAACTTCCTGTCGGAAATGTATCAGCTGACAGAACTGGGCGATGCCGCTTTGGGCTTCTGTGTACCATGAATGCCAAGAACATGGAGAACTTTTTTCAAGCTCTCACACGCTCTTAGAGCTTATACTAGAAAGTACTAATGTGTACTATATTGTAGTTAATTTAGCAAGCTAGGTGTCTAACATTATTGATTTATAATTGTTATTCTTTTTGAGGTTTCTCCCCTAGTTAAGCTCTGAAATTGTTCTGATTTTCTTTCCTATCAAAAATAAGCAATGTGTTGATGCGGACAAGAATGAGTTTCAGGACAAGAAAATTAAAGTAAAGAGTATATCAGAACGTAGCCCTAAAAGCGAGATGTGTAATGATTTTCATTAGCTGTTGTTTCTTTTGTTTGTTTTTTTTGCTGCATATTTATTTGGTTTCTTTTAGAGGCTTCTTTATGACACCAATGAATCTGAAACGATCTTTTTCTTACACAATAGCCTTTGTCTTCCTGATTTGAACCTGTCTTTATTTACAAACATTTACCAAACTGGAAGAAATCGATTCATGATGTGTTCCCTTTACTATTTATAATTTGTTCATCTCAGTGGTGTTCTCATCCGAGTAACGGAAATCCAAACTGTTTAGGTTGTAAAGCTGAGAGAGAGAGCACCTTCCTTCACAAGTCTTCCAACTACAATGATGAAAGACCTTTTTTATTTTTAAAAACTCTCTCTGCGTCTTTCTTCTTGTGGGTTCACAAACCCAGAATTCAGCAGCAATTTTCATGCCTTCTTCATGATTTATCACGCAGCCTAACTATGTTCATGCTGCACCGCATCGCTCTGCTTCTGTCAGCGACAGCTTTTTTGGTCACCTTTTAAATATCTTTTGTTGTATATCTTTGAAAGAAATATTTCATGCCATTTTTAATAAATCATTCCCAGGAGGTGATTATTTCTGCCATGCACCTGCTGGTTTGCCTAAAATCCATGCGTATAGGAGAAACTTATTTCTCTCCTGCAGTCTAATTCTGTTTTGTGTTCCAAAGTTACAGAGTTTCAAAGAAACATGATTAAAAATAGGGATTAAAGTTTTTATAGCATTTATAGATGGATGTCATACCAGTATTATCTAAAAGGATATCTAAGTTAAAGTTTCTATACTTATTTATTTTGCAACCAATATATTCAAGGTGTCTGGGGTTGCTGAGGCAACGGCTGGTAAATTGTGCTCCATTTACTATTTTTGCTGATCTATTTTGCAGTAGTATAAAGGCAGGACATCTGTCTTCAGACTCCGGCAATGAAATCAGTTTGTAGGACAAGAATAAAAATTAAGTCACACTTTTTCAGCTACGTATTATTTGTGGATTTGGGAGCCCTGCAGTTGTGGAGCTACAGCGGCTGAATTTGTTAGCTGTCAGGCCTGTGAAACAAAAGTATTATACATCCCTTGTGACAAAACAAATGCTGTCCACTGAGGCCTGTTCCGCCCACAGATGTAATCCTCTTTGATATGAATTATGAGAGAGCGACTCAATCCCACTAAAAAGGAGCTTCCTTTTCATAGAATGCAGATATTTCAGTGTGAAGTAAAATCATGTTGGCTGCTGCGTGTTTAATGTCTGTGTTTAGTATACAGGTGTGTTTGGTCATATCATGCAGTTTTCTGTATATATCCAGAGTGACTTTAAATGATTTTTTTTCAGCCATAATCTGCTGTATTCAGGCAGAATCATGATAAAGATAGTAATAATTACATATTGATGTCTTAACCGAGAGGCTTTGCTTAGTTTGTCATACTGAATGAGTTTGTTTCACTCTACGAAGCTAAAGTGGGAATTGTATAAAGATTGTTTGAACAATCTTTAAAAAAAAAGAAAAATTTTTATGCAATGTGTGCATGTATGCTAAATTTATGCAAAATATGACACCATGAGTGCCGTTCAAGTACGTTTTAGTCCAACAGTTTTGTGTCACTATAGGTCGACTGGTTTCAGATCCTCTTTTTTCCTATAATCTCTGGTTTAGTGCTGATCTGATAAATCTACAACACTGCAGATCCAGGATCAAATCTCACACCACGGGGGCTTATAAACCTTTAAAAGTGATTCAGTTCAGTTTAATATCCTTTCAGATTTCCCACCGTATTTAGATACACCACACCACTGTTATTAAACTGGGGGAAGAATTGTCTAGACATGCTTTGTGTGTTTGTCTGAGCTGACATTTGGAAAGTGCAATGGCACCCTCTATTGTATGAGATAGACACTGCTGAATCTTATAAAGGCCATCATGCAAACTTCTTGCGGTCAGCCGTATCCTCCATGAAAAAAAAAGTAAGATTTACATAATATCCCTGTAGAGCAATGTTTAAAACACACTTCCTGCGCTAAGAATGTTCAACTAAATACAGCTACTTTAAGCTATGTTATAAATATATTGATGTTTTGAGAAAACAACATTAAGGTCAACATAATTGGCACCACAGGGAAAAGTCTTAACTTTGTGTTAAAACATACTTTTGTTGCATCATTTCAGAAGGACCACAAAGAAGTTAAAAGTTAAGCATTCAAACTCTTTCAGCCAATTTCTGATATTCAGGATGCTGCCGTAGAATGTCTTTACTTTATGTTTGTTGGAAAGTGTGTCCAAATGTTTGACTGGAACATCTCTCTGTAAAGAATAAGGTTGACTCATAGTTTTGAATGCTTGTGAGGTTTGGCCCGAGGTTTGTTTAAAGTGATAAATGTGTAGAAAAAACAAAATAACAAAAAAAAATTCCCCGCTATCTAACCCAGGGAATGAGTTGTCCTATAGTGGCCTTGAATTCATGTAAAATTGTATGAAAAAATAAAAATAAAAACTACATCACATTTTTTTTTCTATTTTTCTATTTATTAACTTTAAATAATTAAGTTAACCAAGTTTCAGCTGACTTTCTCTTGGGCCTCAAAATCTTGTCTATAAAATGTACTCATGTGTCCTCTGGGTGGAGCCAAACAGACATTTTTCACCTTGTCTTCTCTTACTTTCATTTACTAGAGAAGTGAATTACGATAATTCCCTTCAGCAGACCAATAGCTGAATTTCATTTCATGCCATTTCAATTACAAAAATTTAGATGTAAACATTAACATTATGTACAATGGCAAACAATAAGTACCCATAAGGGGTTGACTGAGGTCACTTCACCCATTAATAGAAATTAAATTAGTACTTTTAGCTTTCTAAATGGAGAAAAAAAATCTGATTCTGGTTTTAAGAGAATTTAAATATTATATATACTTTAGGTTATATGTGAAAGGCAGACCAAACAGTTTTTGTCTGAAAGGTTTCTTTCCATTGATGGAGCCCTTTTATTGCTGCTACTTAGTTTGAAAGCAGGCAAAATTAAATGTTTTAAAACCATCTAATCAATCAGCAGGGATGGAGAGAATGCACAGTATTTCCACAAACTTTATCTTTTCTTGTAATCACAATTCAACTTAATGATCGGTTAATCAAGAATTTTACAAAATTGAGTCATTTACCGAACAGCTGGGAATTTCTCCCATCCCTTTTTAATAACATCAGGTACTTTCTTTTTTTCCTTCTAAAGCTCCCAAATCACTTTCTGATGTGCAAATATTCCCCCAGTCCCCCCACATGTCATATTCATATTCATTTGGTTAGATGCTTCCTCATGGAAGTAGGCCTCAGGAAATGCATAAGCTACCTCTGAATCCGGCTGCACTGTTCGCTGTCATAGGTACGCCTGTGATGGATCATGGCACAGTTGGTCTCTAACAATTCTTTCCTGTTTTTGACTAAATAAATGTTTCCCTCTGTGCTCAGTCATTTATGAAAACTCCTTTGCGCAATACTTCCATATGCACAACATCTGCCCATCAGGCTCTGCTGTTACACTGTGTGTTTGACTGTGTGTGGTTGTGGGTGTGTGTATGTGCGTGCAGATGCCTTTCTCTTTTTTGTCTTGTGCCTGTCTGTTATTCCAGTAAAGTATGATTTTGTTACTCAGTCCTTGGCTCTTGTTCTGTCGGTATCACATCTGTCTGCTGCACATGTTTCACATGCTGTTAATCCATTTCTGTAAAGATAGAATCAGTTATGACGGCCATATTTACATTTCTCACACTGACTCAGCTAATAGACTTTTCACAGTGTTTTATGTGTTACTTTGGCAATAATACATGAATAGTGTTTTCAGTTGAAATATTTTCATCATCCAGTAGGTGTCAGGATAATGCAACAACAACTAAACTACAGTCAGACTTGATGAGAAAGTAAGAAAGTTAATTGAATTTCAATTGAACCATTACCAAGCTGTTAATATGTCAGTCTATATTACTAATGAACTTTATTTTGTTTAATAAGTGAAACAAAACAAAACAAACAAAAAACACCACTCAATCAATCATCTTTGTATAGCAGTTAATTTTTTTGTCATCTTTATCGATTAGTTATATTGTATATAGGGATGTGCGGTGGTTGGGACGATTGATAGGAAGGTCACTATTTTTAGCCTGAGATGGGGAGGATTTTGAATAGCAGCCTTCCTGAGTCAAGTTTACCTGTTTTCTCCAGATACTCCGGCTTCCTCCCATCATCCAAAGACATGCATGCTGTGTTAATTGGTCACACTAAATTCTCCTATGAGTGAATTTGAGTTTTGAGTGTTATATAGTATATACTATGTATGTATAAAAAAAACTAACAAACAAAAAAAAATGCAATTTTGAAGACATGCTCCAGGGTGGATTTTTCTTTCTACACAGGGTGGAGCAGAAACGCAAACCCAAGGTGGAAGGTCTTGAATAAGACGTCACTGAAAGCCATGTGAACAAAGCAAAAATACCAACATTGGCAGATCCTGTGCTGTTCTTGTGCTGCTGCATTTTTTCAAGTTATTTGGTTTCTTAAAACAAAACTTACTGGTCCTTCAGCATGTATGTCGCCAGATAAGATCTTGTCTTCCAGTTTAATGAGGCTTTAATAGGAACTAGTGTAAAAATGGGGTAACTTAGTTTTCGCTGCCATCTAAAGGCCCAGCAAGCATACAGCATCCTATTCACTCAATTTGCAGAGTGTCAACTGTGGTCGGATTAATTTTGCTCTCTTATAAATTCAGGTTGTTTTGGTTTGTTTTGATCCAGCAAAGGGAAAATGTCTAATTTGGTTGCAGTGTTGTTGTGTAAACATGGCCTTAGAGCAGTGGTTTGCAACCTGGGGGTCCCGCCCCTCCTAGTGAGGACACCAAAATTTATATCATGTGAACAATAGTGTGGTGCGTTGTTTTGTGGAATTGCAAGAAATAAAGTTATTTTTGATTGAGTGCATTTGCAGCTCTGCACAAACAGCCGAGTGCTGCATTTTTTATTAAAAGCGCATCCCCTGGTAGCACATTCTACAAACAGACCAACATGCAGAAGCTAGATCCTGGATCAAACAACATGCAGTACAAAGATGTTGATGTTCAAACAGTGCAGTTATAAAACTTTCAACCTGGGAGCAACAACAATTTCAACTGCAGATGAAGAACATGGTGCAACTTAAATGCATGATCATGCTTCAGGATTAAAGCATGCCTGGCTTGAGACTCATTGATAATATATTTCTATCAAAATGTTGGACCCCCATTTGTATATATATTGTCTATACTGTTTAGCCTTTATTTTTACTGTACATACTGATGTGTGTTATTTCATTTTTATATTTCTTCTTATAAAGTGGTTTCACTGTAGAGAAAAGATAGAAACAAGATTTACATTTTCTCTGTGTACTGTACATATGAAAGAATTGAGAGTATTGTCCTCTAAAACATGGGGCACCTGACCTGTGATTACGCACTCAATCACCTTCAAATAAGTATTTTCAGGAGAATATGAAGAACATGTTTCCCACAGACTGGCAGAATACCCAGTTTCAGCTTGTTCTCACATTTAGTTGTACATACCTGAATGATTTGAGCAGTTGTTTTTTTAAAGAATAAATGCCCTGTAAAAGTTATTGTTCTGTGAAGAGGTGCCAATAAGGTATTTATTTTGGAGTTTTTATCTTCATGGACCATGAAAAGAATAAGTAGTGGGAAATTTGGTAGAACACTGAAGCAAAGAAGCAGATTTAATCTCTCTGACCCACAACGTTTCCTGCAATTTTTCAGTCTCAAAAGTGCTTTCAGTTACTTCTGCTGCCTTCTATATGGTTTAGCATAAACTCGACAGATTTCAGGATTAGTAACTCCTTGGTTAATTTAGTTATTAGAACTAAGTGGTTTGAAAACCTCATTGATAAGATGAAAGTATTTGAATTTGGCATTAATGTTCAATTATTAAACACAAAGAGGTTATGTTTAAGAAGGAAAACTTTGCCATTTGGAATTAAAAACTATTAAGGTGGATGCATTTGAAAACAATGTGTTTAGCTTTAGACATAAAACTGTAGTCTGCATACCAATGTCCTACAAAACATTCTGGTTCAAATGTGACGTTCGACTGAAATACTACAGTAAAAACTGCTCCTACCTGCCAACAACATGCATCCTTCTTTTTCCCTTGCAAAGACAGGGATTTTCCCTTTCATGATTATTTTAAATTTTTTTCTTTAGACCTGGATGGACTTTTCATTATACTTGTAATCATGAAGCACAGCCAAACTTTACCGACTCCCTCTGTTTGCTGGCCAACTACCTCTTTATACCTTATAAGTTCCATATGGATATGCACTAAATGACATCTCTACATTAGACAAAGCACATTTTGGAATAGGTTGTGTAAGCATGCCACTGAAATGTAAAAGTGAAAACCAGTAATGCAGGCGGTATTGCTCAATTTTGGCATCAGAGCATCTACTGAGGAAAAGTCTGCTGTGGGTCTGTGGGGTTGTTGAAAGATGTTCTTTCCTGAATCAAAAGAAAACATGACACCTGCATCACATGGTGAAGGAATACAGGCGCGCTCCCACAGCTTTACTTGGTGGGTTTGTACTGGTGGAGGCCAAAATCTGGTTGCGATTTGGAATTGCATAAGCTCTTGGAGATTTGTTTGGAGACGTTTTGTCAGACAAAATAGTAAAAAAGCAAAATGACAATTAAAAGAATATGAGTTATATTTAAGTTTGAGAGGAAAGCGTTTTAAAGCTATCATGTTTGTTAAAGTCCTCTAGCCCCCTTCTTGATGATAATAACTTGGTACATTTCTATTAATGCACAGCAAGGACCCTTTGGAGGTCCTCCCAGAATGCATTGTGTAAGCTTCATTGAATATTTGAGTATGAGAACCGTAACACTCCGGTGTTGATCCATGTTTGAAAAAAATGTTGGAGGAAGACCATACTATATACATGGCATAATAAATGAATGTGTGTGTCATATATTGTGTGTGTGGATCTGCAGGGTGTTGTTTGTGTTTGAGGCTGCAGTGAAGGGGAGAGGGTAGGGATCCTCAAACCACATGAGGGGTCCTCCAATTTGCATAATTAACTGTTGACACTAACTGTGTGTAATGACGGCCTATTTACACAGCCTGCCCTGGGAATGAGGCTCCTTCAGCAAAGGTTAAAACAATGTGTCTGGTTAACTTCTGACAAACGTTACAAAACGCCCGACGATTGAAAGATCTGAACTCAGATCTGAGCTCAGTGGAAAAGGTTAGGCCACAGAAGGACATGAGATTTGCCCGACAGGAAATCTCACCAGATGTTTGATGTTGGTGTTGTATCTCTCATAACATTGATCCACAAAATTAGTCCAATTTCCTCTCCACGATGTCAAAAATTTGTTGCAGGTGTGTCACTGTCTCTTTTTGATTACTGCTGTTTCAATAACCTGTTACACTTGTGTTAATGTGGTTGCAAAAAGATTATTTCTCTATCAGCTGGTAATCAGTATTTACTGGAACACTAAGATGGGAGCTTTGTTACTAAGATGATTGTAAGATGAAATATGTTGTATATTAAACAAACCGTTGAAGTCTGAAGCATATTTGTTTTCCGAAAAATGATGGATGCCATCTCCTGTAGATGCACACGAGCCATTTAACTTAAATGCATTAGTACAATGGCAGCAATAGCTGACTGATATACAAGAATGAAGCTTACAACTAAATCTGTGAAGTGAAACAAGTGCAGTATTATGTTATTCCATCCCTGTGCCAGGAGAAGACATGGCACTGGTGGAAGGATATTGGAGTATTGGCATCCAATAGTAGAAGTGACATGGTGATAGGACTTATTTTGTTGTTGTTGTGCAGGTATTTTTGTTGCTATTAACCAGAAGTTTTGAAGTGAATGAATCAGTTACAGATATTTTACATGGTTTATTTTTCTTTTTTGGAATGTTATTGAATGTTTCTCTTGTTTTTTAAATTCACATTGTAACTAATCTTAAGGTAATCAATGCAGGTACTCACTACACACTATGATATATCTTTATTTACATACTAAATAAACATAGAGTTATAATATAACTCATATAAAGCAGTGTAGTTCAAACAGATCTCCTAACTAAACCCAGTTAGATTCAGAATTTGCTCTATACTGCCCTTCACATGCTGCCATATGCAAAAGGTTTTTTCCTGATGAACAGTGGTCACAGCTTACGATAGATGAAAATGATTCTGCTCATAAGAGGTCACTCCGGTGAGTTTGCAGTGCGTTCAACCAGGTGTGAATTAGAATATCTCGAACTGGATGCACAGTCCATCTCGATGCAAGACACTGAAAAGATCTTTCCGCTGTCTGACTGAGGAGAGCAAACAGCAGCAGTCACACACATGTAGAGCTTCAGTGACCTGGAAAAAGGAGTACATACAGTTCCTTGATTCAGAAAACACTGGTATTTTTTTAATATGAGAGTCACAATACTGTATATGTACTGGTGCAGGATTCTGCTTATTTCTTATTATTTTTAAGCTTTTTTATGCTGCAGAGACCATTTTGCACTCCTTCATTGTCTAATGAACCAGTGATGACCAATAATAATCTGAGTATGTTCCTCTGGAAGCGTCACTGTGTCACACCAAGGGTTGAGTTTGGATTGCTGCTTAACATTTGAACTGAGTTTCTGTTTTGTTTTGTGCTCCTATCAAATCTTTTACTCCCCTCCAGCTTTAATTTGACAAGATTTTCTTACTGTTCCTCCTAATAAATTTTTTAAATGGTGTTACAATCTTTTCCTCCATGGTCAACATGCTCTGTGCGAGTTTGTGAGTGAAATCTGATGAAGATGTCGGCAACTTGAGCTGTTGTTGAGTATAATTCAATTAAAACATTTGATTAGATCACTTCGATATCAAGCTTTATTTGTCCATCAAAGGAATGTTTCACAGTTGAAGTAAAGCTAATATTGATTTATGCCTTGGCTTTCTATAAAAATGAGGAGTAGAGGATCATGTACTTAAAATTGGGATTTATGACAAGTTACTTGCAGATGTTGAAAGGTAGCATTAATGTGATCCAGTGAGAGAGTCTAAATTATGTGAAATTGATATTGCATTTAGATTCGGATAGCCAACCATCTCCACAGGCAAATTGATCAGTTCTGCTCAGAACATTTGTTTTCTGTGTCCCTTTGAGTTAGTCATAAGGCCTTTTTGTGTATATATAGTCGTCACAGTTGATTGCATGATGGATGCTCAATGTGTGTGAGGACACATCGATGCAGGATTGTGCCACTGAGCAGTGGCAAGTTAACAAGAACATGTTTTTTATTTCAGAATTCAATTTATTCCTCCAATTCAACCACAATTGGACACGGACAGAAGACAAACTAACAAAAAAAACATGTTTTTTTTTCCATCTGTAAATCCCAACTGATATATGAGAAAGGCTATAGACTGTTTCCTGTTTCCTTTTCTTTCCTCTTCTATAGACTGTTTCCCCTAATAACATTTGTTTAACAGGGTCATTGGGGTGTTATGGATGTTAATTGCCCCCTCTATTCATTAACCCAATTCTGTTTTTCTGCACTATACAGATATCCACTGTATAGTGCATGGTCCTGTTAGTCAGGTCCCAATCAGTTCCTTTTTTTTTTCTTTTTCCTTTTTGGTTGTAGAGGGGCCTAAAAACTGTAGATGGGGAGATGTCACATTTAATGACAATATTCAAGCTTGAGACTTTCCCACACTCTCAGAAAGTGGACCCCGGCATTTGTTTGTGGGGAAAATTGAGTGAGCTGTCAATAGCGATGCTGTATGAAAATGAGCTACAACTGATGTAAGTGAGACAAGTACCCTCCCCATACACCCATCCTTTTTATGTCTGTGAGATGGGGCGCCCCGCACCCCCTTTGGTTCTTGCACACTAGTTTCAGGACCTTCAAAAGGGGGCCCCTCAAGCTTTGATCCTCTATATGGGTGCAGAAAAACATCTTTTTGCCCTGCACTGTGCCCATGAAACCTGCATTTTTGCTGTAGCCATATGCTAATGTTGCCACCCTTTCTAGTTTTAAGATTTATAAACCCTGTGACCCCTGATGGTACCCCCTCAACCCTTTGGATCTATGGCCTCATTTATATATATATAGCTGAGGTGTATGAGTGCTGCTGCCTTGCTGCCACCTCCATCTGTTATTTTCCTTAACAAGAACATGTAGAAGGTAACATGAAAGCAGCCTGTGGGTGGGCTGCTTAATACCATCCCTCCAATTCTCCATCTAATGTACTTTTCCAGTAGATGTTGCAAAACACACAGTAGCTCCAAGGCTTTAGGCTGAGACACAAAAATGTTTCGGTGGAGGTGTTGGTGGTGGAATTGTTTGGGGTACGGCCTTTGGGTTTGCTCCTTTGATTACGTTTATGCTATCTGTATCACACTCCGCAAAACCATTAGCATATTATATTGGTTTATCTCGCTTGGTGTGACCGATTCTATGAAAACAGACAACAGACAGTCATTTATCCTTCCTTTTCTTTAGGCTCTTTTTAAAAATATATACCGGTGTATAGTGTAGCCATTAGAAGTTTATGTACTCTGCTGCTGAGTTCACAATAAAATAAAATAAAAAATAAAGTGTAAGCAATAAGCTTTAGTAAGGGAATATTCACCCCAGCCTGCACTGTAACCCACTTCTGGCCCCACTTAAGGGGACAAACGTGGAGCCTGTGCAGTGCTGGCTGAACTCTTGGATTTCTCCTGCATTATCCTCAGTTGAACTCCTGTCAGCTTAGTTGCAAGAGAGAACATATTCTTTACAATCAGATGACAGTATCCTGATTTTAAAAAATCTGTAATTGATCACTTGAACATGACACGGTACCAGTAAAATATATGGATGCAACTTGAAAGCACTTGAAAGCGTGCTTCCACACTTCCAAAGTGCTTCCCAACCTTTAACCTGGATTGTGTAAGGGAACTGTGTTCCAAGCATTATCTGTACTGTAGATGATGTGTTTTAGGGGAACACTGTCCAAGCAAAAAAAAAAAAAAATCAAGTATCTGTTAAGCAGTAGTTCTGGTGCTGCTGAAGCTTAAGAAGGAAAGATCTATGGACACTTTTAAACGTTAAGACTGATTAAAGTGTTACATGCTTGTTATGGGGGCCTTTTTTTTGTGAGAGGTTGAACTCTGCAGCATTATCCTGTCACCAGTCTAATCAGTTAATGTACCCCGGGACACAGCTGGATGACAGTTTCTTGTTCTTTCTTTCTTGCCTTTGTTGTACTGTAATATAAAGGTAAGGGTCTTTAGCTCTGGGAAGGCTGCACAGGGTCTATGACTATGTGAACCATAGCAGCGGGCACTTACTGCCACATCCAGATGGTGCTGAAAACAAACAGCGCTATGCGGTAGGACCTCTCAATAGGACCGTCTAGACTGGTCCCTGACCAGACAGATACGGCCTCCCATCAACTTAGTGTTTGTCAGATTTATGGTAACGGTCCTGCAACAGTCTTCCTGTCAGTGACATCAAGATTTACAGCACTGACACCCACCCCCACAACCTGCCACACACATGCACATATGTACCATCCTCATCCCGAAGACTCCCTTTATCCCACACACTCCAACAAACGCACCCTCCTCCCCTGCCGCTGCTTCTTTCTCTTTGCATCCTTCTTTTCTTAGAGCCTGC
>JBBBVT010000012.1:4310846-4348734 GCA_037177035.1 Craterocephalus eyresii | reverse complement strand
AGAGTGCTGTGATTGGTTTAAACTTTGATTGATTTAAGCTTCGACCAATCACAAACAGCGACATTTAAAAGAGACGGATCAACCGTCCCTTCTGAGAAACAGTTTCTGTATTAGTCTTGGCCAGACTATATGCTCGCATTATAGTCGCGATTGCCAGGCTAGTCGAGTGCATGCATTCGGTGTAAAAAGGGAAATAATCTGTCCCTTTGCTAGATTATTGCATTCTGCATGTTTACTGTTGTTTAAACATTTGTGTGGAGGCAGAGGAGAAAACACAGGTGGAGGACAGATGCACAGATAATAAGGGTCTTCACACTGTCGCCAGGAGGATATGCAGGACGTGCTGCGTTTTCGGAATCAGGAAGAGCAGCTTTAAACCAAAGACATTTGAAGATATTCTGCTCTGCAGTGCAATACGGTTGCAACACAGACATCCACTGCAGACAGTATTGTGTGGGACTTGGTAGACACCCCCGAAGCATCTTATGAAAAAGGTTACCTTGTTTGCCCCTTGAGCTATTTTCGCTCTGCCTCTGTGTCTGGACTTGCCAGTCTGTGACAATACTCCTCACTAACCTTACCTCCTCCTCCATCTCCTCCCATGTCTGCCATGACATCACAAATGGCAGGTATTCACAGGAGACAGCAGTAAAACGGGCGTTTGTTTAATAAGCATTATTAACACACCTGCTTTGCGCCGCATTCCTGATTACATGGTCTAATGGGACGAACGCTTCCAATAGGATTAATCAAGCCTGAGGGCCCACCCCTGAAAGCACTGCTTCTCCTAAATGCAAATACCTAACCTATCTATCATCTAGCTCTAACAAAAGAGCGGTGGAAAAGTACAAAAGTCAAGAAAATGTTATGCACTGATGCAGTTTGGATATACTTGAGGTAAAAAGAACCACAAACCAAAATTTCATTAAAAGGATGGATATTTTTGTTTGTTTGTTCTTTTTCTCAATGCTTTCTGGCGACGGACCATATACGATTTTGAAGTCTGTTTATTTCCCTCTTAAATGATGACAAATTTGGAAAAACATGCATTTGTGTGATTTGCAGGAAATTTGAGTTTGCGTTTTGCACCAGTGGAAATGTTGCCAAATGTTTTCATGCAACAGTGAGCTTACTGTGTATAAGAGAACATGTTCCCCACATGAATTGTTCTTCATTTAAGCCACTAATACGTGGTGCAGTGGGTCTAAGTTTGCCTATCTTGACTGTTGGCATAGCACAATTGTGTCTGAACAACTGCCAGTACAACATATTCATGAAGCTGCCTGGTTATGGTTGATTATTTATATGTTGATTGTTTAAGGCCTTTGTGAGACGGCTTTAATGCAGCATGAATGAACTATGAAATCATAAATTTGGCACCAAATTACTAAACATTACATGGGTGAATGAGCGTCACAGAATGTCTTTAATGTCAGTGTTTAAGTTTAGTCATCACCCTCCAGGTATATTCAGTGATGATCAGGGAATGAGCAAAATGTAGGGGATATGACTCAACCCCCAAAATCTAATGCTAGCTAATGGAGAAATGTTTGAAGTGTGTTGAGACCAGAATGACCATTTGTGGTTCAGTGTGGGGAATCTGCAGAGGGTCTGCACTTTACTGACCCAACACCTTCTCAGGAAATCTGTGTTCCTTTTGAATAATTTGAGGATCTTATTGTCTGGAAATTAACTGAATGATTTTTGATATAGTTGTCATGGTCTCTAGATGATGTCTGTGCCTTTTAAGGTTTTGGATGCAGACTTATGAAAAAATATCCTTTGCTGTTATTGCATGAAAATGGAGGAACTCTTCATTTTCCCATATATGGACCAAGATAATTAAAGGTTTTCTTCCTTCCTGTTTTTATTTGACTTCTTTAGAATCTGTTGTGCAGAGGGGGTTTTCTGCTATTCAGGCTTCTTATTTTGTTCTCTCCTTTTTCTGATTAATCCTCGCCTGTGGAAAGTTGTAATCTGTTTTTCACCTGTGGAAACAAACTGCCAGTCATCGACAATAGAGAGAATGGCATTTTAACTCTCACGATTATTGCTGAAATCTAACTTGCTTAACGAAAGCTTTGTAATAATCTCTTGTAATCGAGGCCTTTTGAAGTGATGAATGTGCTGAAGGCTCTTATTGTTTGCTTGATATTTATACCAAACAGTTACGCTGGCACCTCAACTGATGTCACTTCCCTGCAGACTGTCTTTCAGACGCATATATATGCTCAGCATTGTTCCAGAGTGGTGCAGGTGATACCCCGGTAGTCATTTTTTTTGCAAACCGGTCCAGATAGACAGACCAGAAGGGTCTCGATAAAGAAAGATGAAAGCTTTTGAAGGCAGCTTGACAATGAAACTTTCACACGCAGGCAAAGAAAGTGAGCCACGGCAAACTTCCAGAAAAGTGCTAGTATAATGCTCATTCAGCAAAGTATTATTTATCCATGTTTATTTCTCATCTAAAGCAGCCATTTACCTCGTGGTGGTGCCTGCATTTAATAAGTTTAAAGTTATTAAGCTGATAACTTACAGAGAAGCATCGCTTCAAGGCTCTCGCCTCTTTTACTGGTGTTAGTTTAGATTGATATCGTACAGCCCTTTCCTGGGTTCAACAGTCCGGCTGCTCTTGAGCAAGGCCTTTTTTCCATCTTTAATAAATATCACTCTGACTGATTTAAGATGTTTCTTTGCATTTAATTTGTTTGTGCAGCAGTGATACAGTCAATGTCTCCTGTGCTTTTCCTCACATTGCAGACAGTTTTCTGGTCTTCTTTCCTGGAAATTTGGAGACAGTGATTTTGAACTTTGTAAATTAGATCTGACAATCTGTTGGAATTTTATTTCTAATGGAAATCTAATTAGATAATAAGGATAATTTTGGGTTTAAACATATGTCTGATTAACTCATACGTTAGTCAAGTGGAGACACTTTCTACTGTTATCGTTTCCTGTGCTGTCATGTCATACTGTTGATCTCTTCCAAGTGGATCAAAGGTCTTGCACATTTGAAATTTATTATCACATTGTTACAGCAACAAATTAGCAACTTTGGCAGAAAATGATAATAATGAGTACTATAGGATAAAATTTGTGTCACTGTCAGATACCTGCTGAATTTTTTCATGCTCCAGCTCTGTTTTTTTGCATACTACTGGGGAACAACGGTACTGATTTGCTTAGATCTTTGTATCTGGCTTGTTTTCTCCGACCATGTGCTGCCCCCATGCAAAGTTTGCCACCCGTGTGTTTAGCGATGACAGAATCTTGACATTGCACACTCCATCGCATTTGTTTCTGTTTTTGTGAAACAAACATAGCCAAGCATGTCAATAAAAGTTAATCACAGTCAGGTGTTTTTATACCAGCCAGTCACACATTTAGTGCTGTCCATGAAATTAAGTATTTAAAACAATCCCCACAGTCATGTTCAATGGCAAAGTATATTTGTTTTTTTTTATTATTAGATATTTTTATTAATTCATTTGTTTATTTATTATTAATTTATTATGTTTTTAAACAGCTGTTTGTACATTTCCCCGCTCCTAAATTCAAACAAAATACGGATTTGTCTCGCAGGGTTTTTTAGACATTAAAGTATATTTGTTTCAGATATCTCCAAACACATAGCTTGCAGCATATTTGTGTTTCCTCTGGAGGATTAATTTATCCAGGCAGTCACGTGAAAGCGGCATGAAACTGCTATTTTTTCCCCCTCTTACAGTGCATCAAATGACATCATGTACAGGATCACATATTTCTCCAATTAGAAAGTTATATTTCTGCATCAGATGAATGGATCTCAGCCCTTCCATGCATTAAAATTATGACTGAAAGATATGCTGTGGTTTATAGTGAGCAATTGAATGGATATGTAGCTTTTCTTACAATAGATAATTAATCCTTTGCTTAGACAATGTTTGAGTGAATAGACATGCTCTTTAATGTTTGTAGTAATGGACAGAGTTGATCAATCCTACTGATGTTTTGTTTGAAATATGACACATCTCTCTCCAAGCCACATAATGCTCTTACTCACCCTCGGCGGGTGGTAGACATCCAGATGGCTACTTAAATATTACATCCAGTTCATCTCTTGCTTTTAGCCATAAATGAGTTGTAAGTTGTCTGTAGGTAGCACTGCCAAATGAGCTTGTACTGCATGGCTACAAGTTCTACTTTGCTCTGTTTATGAAGCTTGGCAGGTAACCTGTTAAAACAGAGGTTTTTCAGGATGACTCACTGAGTCGAATGAAAGGTCAGGCGATGTTGTGGTAACCATGAAATTGAAGGTATTTCTAAACTTTCAGACATTTGAAATTCATCTTCAGTGTTTATGTAACGTAAAACTCCAGCAGTGCTGCTGGATTCCTCCTGAGCAGACCTGTCTCCTGTAATTAGACTTTTTAAAAGCTGATTTACTGAAAGGACTACATTTTAATTAAATAGGATATAATAAGAGGTTCATTTGTTTTTGTTTATTATAAATCCACATACAGTAGAGTGGTTTGCATTATTTTTATGTCATTTGTTCTGCTGTGTTAGACCCCTGCACATCTAAAGAGATCCCATTGATTTTGGATTTGTCATGTACTCGGCCACAAAATCTATTTTCAGTGTCCACTGCTGTCATTTGCCATTGCATAAAGTGCTAAAACTTTTGATCAAACTGTGTTGGGAAGCGTCCAAGACGGAAGCGGCTAGTCAACCACTGTCCTCTGTCACATTTTGCACATGGTGAACTTGCAGGTTTTGGCACACATTGGGTGGTGGCTGTGCTCAATGACTCATGTGGCGCCCAGTGTCTGAAACTTTCGTCAAACGTCTGGCACATGGTGTGTGTGTCATTGTGGCCTGTGACGCTGGTGGCTCTAAATTACCCAGTGGCTCCTGATTGGTTGTGCAAAAGATGAGGCACAGGTAGGGGCCAATGACTGAACCTTAAGAAGGAAACAACACAGTGTGAGCAATTCCGTCACCAAATGGCTCTATCTAACTTGTTAAGATCACCTTTACATTACCCTGCACTTGCGTCATTTCTGAGGGGAAATGTTTAATTTTTGCCACCTCTCTTTTTCTAAAAAAAAAAACCAAAAAAAAAGTGAAATTCCTGCTTTCTTTTCAGAAATCTTGTCAGGTGCAGCTGTCATTAGTTTTGTTATCTCTGTCCTGGAGTTGGATCATTGCTTTGCACCTGACATTGTGCGTCAAACAAGCTGCTTTTTTCTGTAAGAATGTACTTTATTTGTAGCGTAGGATCATGATGAATTATTATGATGCAGGAAGACTGTGTGAAAAGGGTGAAACTAAGTTTCATATGGAGGATAAATGTCATTTTTTCCCCTCAACTCTGACAGGCGTCTCTGATGTAACATGACTTTTGGAAGAACGGAAAACTTTGGTCAAGTCACAAATGCGTGGTGTTTGTTTTTTTTTCTACATGATGATTTCAGATGTCATAGATCCAACTTTGTGACAAAAGTCTTGATGGGTGTTCTCTGTCCTCTGTCTCCTCTTTTTTTGGAGAAAGCAGGGCTGATATTAAAAGGCCAGAAGGGGGCCATTGCTCCTCATCTTGCTCTGTAAACACTGATGCTCATGACAAAAGTGATGCTATGCTTAACGCTGCACAGCATGTCAGTGTTGCGTTGGCTCACATACCTCATCGCCGGAATAAGCTGCAGTCATTGCTTAATCACCACAAGGGCAGTCAGTGAGATATGACCTGTCTCAGTTTGTTTTTTCCATCTAGATCCATTTGCAGTGAGTAACTGAATGCCATAGCTTTGTTGAGTGCGTGTCAGTAATCAGCTTTTGCTTTCAAAGAGTTAAGTACTGTTGCAAAAGTGAAAGTAAGCCAATTTCATTTTTCTTCCTCTCTCTGCAGAATAATAATTAAGAGAAATTCCAAAAAGGGCTCGTTGCCAGTCTTGTAAAGATGAGATCATAGTGTTATGTCAAATAATTTTCATCAGCCGGACTGCAAAAAATTATGGAATTATGAAAACTGCAACTGAAGTGCAGTCAGCATTTCGAAGAGTCATTCTTTTAAAACTTTAGTAATGTCCCAATAAAAGCAGGTGCCAAATGAAAACGAATGTGCTCTAAACTTCAAATGTTCAGCTGCAGCATAAAATTCCCTGCTGTGCAGTTAAACGGCATCAGGACAGAGAGCCCAACCAGAGTCTTTCCACTCGTCTGCAACTAAAGATGTATTTGCTAAATGAAAGCTTTCGTGCAGCTGGCAGAGATGAGTCGTACGGTGACGGTGTGACTCCAGAATATTTTAGTTATCTCTCATATTACATTGTGTGCTGAGTGTGCGGATGAGTCTGATGGAGTTCTGAGCAGGAGAACTGGATGAACAGCGGGAAAGCAGACAGGGGGGAGGGGGAGGTGGGGAGGCGACTCCGCAGCTCACTGACCTTGACAATGGAGACACAGCCAGTGACTCTGATAGCTCTCTCTGATAGCGTCTTTTGCTTTCCCTCTGTCTTTTTCTCCTTTTCACTGTCTCTTTCTCTTCTTCTCTTTCCCCTTTCCCCTCATCCCTCCTCTCTCTCTCTCTCTGTTCGCTCCCAGTGAGTCTGGCGAAGCGGCGACGGCAGCCAGAACGAACCACCGCCACCACTCTGCTGCAGCTCGCCCCCCTCTTACCTCACGTCTGCTCTTTTTCCAGACAAGCGGGTTTAAAAAGTCAACTGCGTATTGAGCCGTCTAGACTGAAGCTGGTCAGCAACCAGCCCCCCACCCCCCGCCCAACTACCCGCTCCAAACCCACACTTGTGAGTTGCTGGCTACAGTGGAAAAATGGACAAGGAGCAGGTGCCCTTGCTGGGCTCAGTCCCTCATTTCTGGCCAAGTGCAAAATGGCTATGTGGCCACATTACACAAACATATTGACTTCAGTGCAACAATGGACTGAAATCCAAGTTCAGGTTCGCCCTGGACATATTGACGGCGTTATTTCTATTTATTTATTTATTTTTTATTTTTTTTACAGTAAACTGGGAAATGACACATTAAGGCTGTTTTCTATCTACAGATGGGATTGTATAATAATTGTATGATAAAACAAAAAGGTGTGTTAGTGTTCTGCTGTTTGATAACGAAAATAAAATAAAATGTCTATTTCTTTAGGTGTTAGCTTTTTAAATAAAGGCAAGCTCTCCTCCGCATATATAAAACTGAAGTGCTGGGTCCAGAGCAAACTTTGCTGCTTGTTACTCTTTTGATGTTCAGTTTTATGAGTAATGTTTAACTTCCTGTTTTTGGATGCCAGTAGCAAAAAACCGGACACAAACAAATCATCCAGCTGGGAAATCTACAGAAAGAATCACAGCACAATCGGAAGAGAAATGCCTTTTCAGCCCACAGCTTTCATGGCGCAGTAACACTGAGAGCAGAGCTGCGCTGAACTCTGAAACATGCACCAAAGGAAGGCTCTTATCTGACACAGACGTGTGTGTTTGCAATCATACTACACAAGCTGCAAAATACCCGGCGTGGTTTGTGAGTGTGTTTTATGCTGCCTCCCGTCAGTTGATTAGGTGTACTGTATGGCACCCCGAAGTGTGACATTCCATGTAAAGCAGCGCGTGATGGATTTTTAAGAGGTGTCTCCAGCCAGCCAGCGGCACCGCCATGTGAAGTCAGATGGCTCTGTGCTCTCTGTTAAAACGCAGCGTTGATAGCTTGATTTTTCCAACAGAACATGTGACTCTTACAATTAAGTTGTGTTTAGATGACAGTCTGCCTTTCAAACTAGCGTCACTGCTCCTTTTTGTGCGATTGTTAGTAATGTAACATTGTTTGACTAACAATGCTGGGAAATTTTTATAGTCTTGCATTTTTTGACTTGTCAGACTTACGGCGTACGGAAATAATAAAAGCAATTTTGTCTCAGTTTTAGTGAACAGATTTTGAAGGTCTTCTCCTTGTTCATTAGAAGAAGATGTAAAGGTAGTTGTAAACTCCGAAGATGATGAGCAGAAGTGCTCTAAATATTATCACATTTGGTAACAAAGACTGAGCACATAGGTCTGAGGAATTCTCATCTTTAGATTTCTGTACATTATTCCCTGGTGGCCGCATATCAAAATACACTGCTGAGAAGGGGAGAGTTGTGTCCAGATGTTTAAGCTAGTAAACACAACTGTGTCTTTGATAAATGGTCCCCCATTTTTATTGGTACTGTAGCTTACATTTCCATAGTGCCTATTAACCTTTGTTTTCATGTGTAGTTTATGAGTGATTACAGAAAGAACTGCAGGCTCCAAATGTCAGAAGAGATCTCGCAGTGCTTCATCCATCCCGGCTTGGGAGGTGAGGGTTGGAAAATCGGTCAGGACGCATAAACTGATTACCCTCTGGAGATTGTGTGCTAGACCTTGGAAGTGCAATATGTGAAGTCACTTAGAAACATTTAGTTTCTTTGATGGTTTATCTCTCTTACATCTTTGTCTACCCTGCCAGCGCAGTCTTCCCGCCCACCCTCATCCCTGCTTTCTTTTCTTTTCCCACCCATGCAGCCTTTCTCATCCTGTCATTCCTGGGATGGTGGTCTGTCCCTCTGGGAGGTTAAGGGGCACCGTGGGTGAGAGGGCAGTCGGCAGGTTGTGCGGGCACTGTGCTTGTCTTTTCCCATAGCCCACGTCAAATGCTGCTGAACCCTGACCCCTGCGGGTCCTCACTCTCAAAATTGGTGTGGAACGCAATTCAGCCAGCCAGACCCTATTCAGGACTGGACTTTCCACCAGAGTAGAAAAGAACACCCCCGTCCCAATTGTGATCACTGGCCCTTTCTTTGTCTACTGGTCAAGCAGGGTCGGGCGGCCGGCCGCCACTAGCCAGAACAAGACTTCCGAAAAGCCTATTCAGCATGTGATTTGACCCCCAGTTTCCAATGCTGACTCACATGGATCAAACGCTGGGAATCTCTGGGGGGTTTCTTCCATGGAGTTTTTCATCCATTGAAATGTACCCTTTTCACAACTCAAAATGACAGATTTTTTTCTTTCCTCCCTGAAATTTTGTTGTCACAGCACCATCATAGAAATGGGAAGAATTCCATGCTAGCTCCATAGAGTCTTGTTCTTTTTAAATATCTCCCCGTTAGTGCTCATTGAGTTTACAGAACTGACTAAAAAGGGAGAATTTGGGGCAGCCCCCATTCTTCACAGCTGCGGTAATAAAGTGGTAATCTGTGGATGCCTTGGTCCATAAAAATCATTGTGGGAGCATCCATGGTCGTTTTGGGTTGTGATTAACAGCAGATATGAACAGTTCCCTGACAGCATGAATGATTAACTCATAGAACTACATAGAAAAACTACATTGAATCTCAATTTTTATGCCTAAGCCACAAGAGACTGTCCCCATCCATATATAGAAATACACCAATGGTCTCAGTTTTTTCTTTGCTTCTGGATATATTTGCTGAAAGTTACACTAAAGAATGTGTTTGTGTTAAACAAAAAACACGGTTTCATCCTACAGATCACCCAATCAAGGTGTCCCGTTTTATATAAAGTTCAAACAAGAATGTGGGGAAGTTTTGCACTGCATTGACCACTTTACACTCAAAATTTGCTGTCAGTGAGCACTTCTTACCCTCGGCAATGACGAGATTTGCTTCAGACTGCTTGCGTTGTGGTCCATCAGAATGCGCTATAATACTGGTTTGACCACATGGATGTTCTGTTTACTTCAGCAGTGTTAACAAAAATAGCAAAAATAGGAAAAACTTGTAAATCTGTTTGCAAATTCTAACAGTCTGGATAGTCGTTGGAGGCAGTGCAGGGGAAAATGTGAGTAGATGTCCACATATGTTGTTTTTTCTCTGCCGTCATCCTAACACCAACAAATCACCGACATCTGCTGCTGTTGTCATTTGAATTATTTTTATCCTTCTAAGTATTTTTATATGGTCTGTGTTTGCTGGTGCGTCTGCTAGTTGAAACCTCTGGTAACAGATGTAGTAATCAAACAAGCATGTGATTAACCTCAACAACAGAGCTGGTTGCAGACATGCGCGTGAGGTCTAAAAGAAATACGTTTCCGATCCAAGACTTCATAAATGATGTGCAAAGTAAATGTTTTCACATTAAAAGGAGCATTGATAAATCGAAAGAATGAGCAGGTGAATTTAAACTTCTTCCACTGTAATTGCTGAGTGCCTGACAGCCTCATCATTCACACATCTGCAGATACGTAAATATGTTGTCATGATTTTCAATATGAGAATGTATGCAATGCAGACAGTCAGAAAACCCATCAACCTTGCATTTTCTGTCCAGCGGTCCTCCAACATGTGAGTGTGTGCATGTCTATGAGAAAGTGGGTGGCTCGGTGTGAATGTGTCTACAGACTCCAACTTGACGCATGGTTTAAATCTTTTGAAGAAGGGGAGCACTTTGATTGTAATGCCGCGTGCTGTGTGCTAAAGCGAGGCCTGCTGCAGCTTTCAAGCTGGTCAACTGTCAGGACTGGAGCGTGAAAGGGGGGCCTCCGAGTGAAAGGGGTGGAGGGTCCCATTAGGGGGGTCTTGGAGGAGGAGGGGTGGCTTGTGACAGACCTCCTGGGCTTTGTGGGCCCTCTGTGTGGGCTGCTGCAGCAAAGCAGGCCCCTTCACAAGAAAAATAGAGAAAGGGCGGGCTCAGGGGTAGTTGCCGGCACATTGGCCCCTCCAGCAGGGAGGATGGGCAGAATGCCAGCTCACCCGTTCAAGTCTCATAGACCAGATGTTCCTTGTCAGGGAGCTTTTGGCCTTTAATAAATTGAGTTACTCTATCTGTAATAAGGCAGTGCAAACATGGGTACCCTATTTACCCTGCTGAACACAGACTACATATTCTCCTCTATTAAACCTTTCTCGGTGTCCTACAGGTCAAACCCTGGTTAAGGGGCCATGTTCAGCTACTGAACCTGTCAATTATTTTCCATCCAGCATGGGCGGATGTTTTCTTTCCCCTCTGCCCCCCTTCAGCCCTCACAATATAGCAAATCCTTGTGCTTTTAGACGTGAGACATGAGACAAATTAATTTTGAGATGACACGGTAAAAAATTTATTATCACAATCTTCAGGGTCCAGTTGGTCAGACTGAGTAACTGTAGAGCTGGTTGGTAAGTCAACCCAAAAGAATGATTACTCTGATGTTCACTTTGTAAAATGCTACTTTTGTTTTAACAATAATTCTTAATTTATAAAGCAGAAATGTGCAGAAAAAAACAGTCAGATTATTTCATCACATCATGAATCTGCTGGACTCTGATGAGAGTGAATAAACACTTGCTCTGCAGCATCTGTTGCTGCCTTTAGCAGACTTAAACCAAAGATTATTTATTTGACAGCCAGAGTGCTTAAAAGTCATCTGACCTGCTGCAAGACAAATTAAAAAAGATGCCTCTGAGCTTGTTAAAACAAAGCAAGAAAGACCTACCTGTTCATTGTACAAATGGGAATCCTCTCATGCACATCTTTCAGATATATTTTTGCAGAATCCCCGCATGTGTGGAAAGAACATTATCACTGTGTGAGCTCTTAAACCCAATAGCATTGTTCAAAAGAGCCCACTACATGAGTCTGTAAGAATATCCCCAGTGCATCCTGGATTTACAGCACCTCCGAGATGCCTCTGATCTGGCAGTGATCAGTTGCCTTTGAAGAAAAGCGCTCTGTGAGTGAATCACTTTGAACCTGCACTGAGCCGAGCCCAGGGGAGAACCCACGGCCTCACCTGAGTGGAACAGGACAGTAAATCTAGAGGCTGCTCAGATTTTCTACTGTGACATGGGGACTTCAGTCTTAATTTGTTGGCCACAAAATCCCTGTTTCAACAGTTCTACAACTCTGGACTGGTTCCAGGGTGGCCTCAACGCTTTTTTTACGCTGGCGAGGCTGGACTGTTTCCATGGACGATGAAAGGACTAAAATGAAACTTGTGCCTTTCTTATCTTCATGCCAAGATGATAGGTTCCTGTTTTTTAAACTTGTACATGCATTTTCATGCTGCATTACTTTAAGCTGCATTGCGTGTGTCTGAAAGTGCCGTTGCACACCCTCAGTCAACAACAACCTGAAATATGAAGGTCTTTAGCCATGCAGGAGCTTCACCTGGCTTAGTCTTCAGCATAAAGGAGCTGATTGCTTCCATATCCACTTCCTCCAATGACACACTGTATGTAGCTTCATATTTCAAATGCTTTGTATTTTTTATTATGTATCTTTTGGCTATTTGGCTTTCTTAGTCATGATAAAGATGGGGAGGATGAAGGATATTGGCGCTAAATGTTTAAACATGCACAAAAGCCTACTGACTGGGAGTCATACTGTCAGACTACTGGGTCACTCTGAGGCATTTCTACACACTGTAGCATTGCATGCATGGGGAGAATTAACCACTCTAACGCTGCACAGCGGTATCTTCAATGCTATATATAGAGTTTTAGCTATATGTTTGGAGAGGGAGGACAGTATTGTTTGTATCTAATTGTTTTATGTGTTTGTATTTAAATGTACTTTTGTTCTTACATGTCCAGGGACCATAAATCAAACTTAGCTGGTGGCTTGTTCTGTTACAATGCATCTTCACTTCAATAACATTAATGTTACGGTGTGTCATTCCTGACGTAAATATACGTAAACAGAAGTTATTCTGGTTCTCATCAGAAAATGATTTTCTTGATAAAGGATGAATAGTTGGTCTGACGAGACTAGTGCATCACAGTGCTTTTTATAATGGTCACGTGTTTGCTATCAGAGGTTTTGTTCACTTCAGTCAAACCCCACATTATCCAAAGAATAAGATTTTTAGGGTGGGTCAAAAATCTGAAATAACAAAAAAAAATCATATGAGAAACTGTTAAACACTCCAACTCTGCATTTGTGTGTCAAACAAATGCTGGAAATATCTATCAGGTGTTTCATGCAAATTTCTTAATTTGATCAATTCAGACTTTAAGGATTCTGATAAAGATAATTCCAAGCACAGAATTTTCAGTCTGCTCATCTTGGGATGGAAAGCTTTGAGGTTGTTGTGGATTCACAATACACAAATGTTTAGCTACAGGGTTTTTCACCAGGCCTAATTCCCTGACTCGCCCGACTGCTTATTGCTATAAAGCAGTTATAACTGTTTCTCTTTCAAGTCACTAATGTTATGATATGATACAAGTAGCACCAGGTGATGAAATCTCTCTGTTCACCTGCTTTTGGTGGACAACAGGGAGTTCCTCGCCACTCATACTCTAATCGACTCCAAGCAGACCGCACCATCTTTGTCGTGCTCTGCCGTGTGTGTTGTATGTTATCAATTTCTTTTTGGTTTTGTCCCTTCTCTGACGTCCCATCTCCCCATCTCTCATACCATTATTAGCTGTAACTCATCACTGACTCAGTAACTCTTCCTGCTGTGAAGCATGCCAGATATTTGCTGAGAGCCTTGCATGTGTTTGTGCGGCTAACATATCTAGTCTCTGATGTGTTCTGGTGACATGTATCAGATCTGGTCCATGTGTCTTCAACAACCAAAATTTGTCTGCAACATGAAAACCAGGCCTAAAATCCTAATGCGTGAATGTTATATCAGTGACATCCATACTTTTCCTTGCTACTCTTCAGTACCATCCCCATTAAGTTTCCAAAATAACTGAGCCAAAATGTAAAATGTTGCATGAAAGCACAGACTAAAACGATCTTGTTGGGAATTGCCGTGTCTGGTCTGGTCGGTGCTTAAATCCCTCTCACACCAGTATGTTTGCATCTTCTCTGCAGAGAGGACATGTTTGTTTCCTCAGGCAAGTTTGTATGATCGACTCAAGTTGTTTCTGCCTTGTTCATTACAAAAGAGTTGATGAGAATTAAAGCAGACGACGACATCTTTTATAAATATGCCATAATATTTTGATCCCATGATAGATCACAATAACAATGGCATGTTTTTCAAAGAATAAATATGGCCATTTCTCAATAACAGGAAATCGGAATCGCAGAAAATGTCGTGTCCGTGTAACAAGATAACAAAGGGACTTAAAGCTAGTATGTTTAAGATAAGCTGTACAATGTGACGGAAAAATACCGGAGGCTGATACTGTTACTGTATATGCTTCACTGATAGCTAACACTTTCACTGAGCAGGTGATCTGGTCATTATCTACCTTGAGTAAGACCTGGGGCAGTAATCGCCTAAGATGCAAAATCGCGGGTTTATTGCTGAAGGTGTGACACCCTCGCTTAAATAGGCTTTAGGTTTTACTTACTGGCCAGAAGGCTGTTTCATTTGACACCTCCCTCAGTTTGTGGTGCAATGTTTGTTTTTTCACAGGCTTCCTAAGTGTTCGTCTCTTGGGGACCTCCAGGCTTTTTCATGTCTTTAGGTAAGCCGGAAAAGCAAACAAAAGCATATCTATTATAAGGCGAGTGGATCTCACATTACCCTCCTGTTTCAATGCAGTCGCCAGTGTGGGCCACTTTCCAAGTGACTGATATCTTCACAGGGGCCAGCATGTCAAGGGATGGTGTAATTGATTGTCTTGGATATTTGAGTATGCCACTTTCCCTGGTTGAGGGGGACCCCCTCCTCAATGCTTCCTTCTCCAGTTATATGGCTCACTTGTGTGGAGAGGTTTTGACCTGACAGTGAAGCTTGATAGACATGTGTTCATAATACATTTAAGGACAAGGGAACTGGAGGACACGTCTTTCATCTGGTGATGCACGTTAAACCGGTTTGTGTTGCCCACTTTCCCATGCTTTAGTAAATAAATAAAACGGGCTCTGCTGAATTTTATTTAGATGAAAGCCTTAAAATCCTCAGTTGTCCAATGAGTTTACTGGGTAAAGTTATCCTGGTGTCACATAATGAGCGTAATTACTGCCTGCAGGAAAGCAGTGTTTGAAGAATAACCTGTTTAGTGAGTCATTTTTTTTATTAGCTCTCATTTAGGTTTTAGCTCCTTAAAGAAAGAAACATGACTGGAAGGTAAATTCATGAAGGAATCTTTCCTGTTTTCCCTCTCATCATTCCATTAATAAAACAGGAAGGGATTATGAGTTCTTTGTTTGATATGATTCAATTTGGTTTTCTATTTTTTTCCGTGCTTTTTCACCTGAAGGCTTCTAGCAGAGCTGGACCCGACAAAGTAGCTTGTCCCACTTTTATGATACTTACCTGCTATTAGAGGCGATCCAACGAACCTACATCTATTCCATCTGGCTTTGCTGTTCACTTTCACTACAACTTACTCGAGATTTCCCAAAACAGTGGACATAGCACCGAGTCAGTGAACCGCGGTAAGCGCTCTTATCAGAGTTATCCTGAAAACGGTATGTTAATGTCACTCTGTTGCCTTGGACCTCTGCCATTGTACTCTTGAGAAGGCACTTAACACGAATTACTCAGCACAATCTTAGCTGCTTAAGGGACTGCAGAAAACCTACGATGTAGTGGTGAAATAAAAAGAATGCTCTGTGAGAAAAAATGGCTTTGATTTCATAGTTTGTAAATCAACAGAGTGGAAACGGTGCAGCAAATATGGGTCACATTTGGCTGCACACCAGTTGCTGGTGTGCATCAGCAGCCTGTGTACTATTCTTGTGGCAATGTTTACACATAATTCGTTGTAGCTTTATTTTCCCAGTGTGACATTCAGTAGATGTAATCTTCAGTTTAATTACTTATTAAATGAATTCCTTCATTGTGTACATGCGATGGCTTCGCTGCTGGGCTGCTGAACACGGAGATACTCTAGATTGTGCAACCGCTGCATCTGAATGTGAACATCATTGAGCTTGTTTGCTTTGTCTGTGTGGGACTGGAGACCTGTTGTGCAAGGCATGCTGGAATCAGTTGAAGCTCTATGGACCTAAATGGAAGGATAATGAACAGATTTAGGACCAGATGAAGGACATTATGACTGGTTTTTCCCTCTTGTTTTTACTGGATATGTTATAATGGTATGATACTGCAGACATCTGAGCCCTCCGCCTCTCTACTTTGGATGCTCTCAACAGCAAAGTATAATGTAGTTCGTCTACTTTCCTCTTATTTATTCTCTGGAGGAAGTATTACATGCTCTCAAGTATAAAACTTAACCTCAAACCAGTCGTCTTTTTTTGGCCTCCGTCTGCCTCCGTGGTTAGTTTAGTTGGTCAGGAGGCCAGAGAGGAGCTCTGTGGACAGCCGTCAAAGCTGTTTTTATTCTGTAGGATATCCTCTCGACTTGGCGTGAAGTCAGCGGTGACCATCACATGTCGTAATCTGGCACAGGTCGTAGAGCCGCTGAGCGCACGTGCCATGCATGCCCTGAATTAGAATTAGGCTCGCCAGAACCGCAGCTTAAGCTTAGCTGACTAACCGTGGAACCACTGGGTCACAAACTGTCAACTGTCAACCAAACAATACCATTTTTGATAAATCCATCTAATCCATCTCTTTCACTTACTCTTTTTTTTTTTTAAATTGCCCCTGTTTAATCAGCGTGTGAAGTTTCTAACCTCAGTTAAAAACATTTTTTTCAGGAGGCTCAGTATCCTGCCCAAGGATACTTCCACAGGCAGATTTAGAAAGCAGGGCTTTGGGCTAGCAACGTTCCAAATGAAGGATGACCCCTCCACCACCTGAGCGACAGCCACCCTAAATTAGTTGTTTACTCATACTTATCCTCCATCATTAAACTACAAATCATGGCTTGAATGAACTTCTCTGTGCGGCTTCCTTCCGCTCGGCTTGGATCCAGCTATAAAATGAGAAGAACAGGTCTCATTTTTATATATAGGAGATGAAAACAGAATGTGCAGCATGTCGGATCTTAAATTAAACCTTCCTTAAATTACACAGTTAAATAGGAATATCCAGCTCATGCACCTTCTCAGTCCCTGAACTTTCCTCTCAGTGCACCAACTATTCAGGGCTGTTGCCTAATAGTTCACCTTTCCTGAGTTTTATATATCTGTCAGCAGCGGTGCCAGCTAACGTGGCCGGCCTCCAGCAGGAGGAACGGAGTTGCTACAGACTCAAATGATTAAAGATTTTTTGAGGCCCTTATGCATGTATAAGCCGCTTTCTCCCATGTGCAAGAAGAGGCCCCCGGTCTGTATGACCTAGAAGAAGCTAGACTGGATGACCCAGTGGTCATCCTAGAAGCCATCTGGCAACCCACGTCTTGTGTGGCTTACCCATCCCACTGCCTCACGCAATTCCTTAAGCAAGCATAAGTGTACTTAGGAGGACTTAATCTCAGAGAAACTGGTTTGGGCCACACTTGTTGACTGTCAGTGTGGATGCACCCGGCTGTCAGGTCATGGGGTTCCTCTGGTCATGTAATACTGAGACAGTGTTTTTGGCAGCGTACCCTGGCCGTCTGTTGTGGGATTTAAATCTCTTGATTGGTCGGGTCTTGTCGATGAAATGCAGCCCGAGTGAAGGTCTTTGTAGAAGCTATGAAATAAACGGGCCATTTCTTTGATATCACATGAGCTACACACCTGCCAGGCTGAAAGGTCTGAAAGCCTCAGAGGTGATGCGGCGGAGTATCGCCGCTCAGATTAGTCGTCTGTTGGACGGAGCTTAAAAAGACATTTGCCACCTCGTGAGATGCTCCCGGGCGTGTTCTGCCGGCCCGTGGAGCGAGGAAGGGAAGTGAGAGAAGCTTGAACCTGTCTGCGCTTGAATAGAGGTTCACTCATGGCCGTTTGACTGTCTGCCAGTGCAGGGGCCAGTGTCTTCCAGAAGAGGGCCTTGGCTACAGGCAGACGCGTAAGCCAGCCAGACAGGCAGCCAGCCACATCGTCTGCAGTCTCGGTCTGGGGCTACAGCCCGGACTAGGGCAGCTCAAGTTACCCAGACAGATTTGTTAACACTGTTTGGGTCCGCTCAGCTTTCTGGCCAGGCTTCTGAGCCAAACACGGCTGAGGTGACTTAATCTATCATTAAACTCACATTACACCCGGACAGAGACTCTGCTCAGGGGGGTAGAGACGACACTCACTCTTCCACTCACTGGCATGGCTGGCTGGGTTTAAGCAGACACAAAGAATACCCCCCCCCCCTCCCCCTCCCCCTCCTCCTCTTTCCATCCTCTTCATGCCACACACCATGGCACAGCTAGACAGCCCAGCACGGTCTAGACAGAAGCAATTTCACTTGATGTTGAAGAGTCATTTGGCTGTGTGATGGGCATCCTACTGGGTTTTCTCCTGCTATTCAGTATACTTTTTTTGTCTCTAGCTGATTTTTCTTTTCTTTTGACTGCGGAAATGTCACCTGAACACTTCTTATGTTTCCAGAGGCTTTGTAGCATAAAGCAGGTGATACAGCAGTGATTGGTGTCGTCTCTGCAGCGTGTCACAAACAATGTGAAAACGAGATCACAATCATTTGGACAAAAAGACAAACAAGTAGGACTATTAGCTGAAAACTGTCATAGACTAAACTCATCTTAAAGAAGTATGCATATTCAAATCTACCATATCTTGACAAGTCACATGATGGATGTGCTTCTTTTACCTTTTACCTTTGCTAATGCTTCTGTCTGAGCATGTAAGACGTTAAGTAACTGCGAAAATGTCATTTTGCTGCATCTGTGGCATCTTTTTCTTTTCTTATTTTTTGTCTCAGGTGCTGACATTCCGTGTTTGTCTTTGTACATTTGTCACCAGCTCTCAGACGAACATAAGGAGATGGTTGAACTCTGTTCACATAAGGCGAAGGAATTGGTTCCATTACTCTTCAGCTTGAAAACGTCAGAAACCCTAACAACCTGCAATACCATCCGTGGAGGTCTAAGACATTGTTTCCCTCTGCTGAGATTTGTTTTTACATAACAGCTGGTTCTGGTTCCTCCCTAAACCTCACCTCCCCCTCCACCGTTAAGAGTTGCCAAAAACCAACATATGAACTTTATAATCAACTGTTAGAGCGAGTGGTGCCAAGCCAGCAAGCTGCATACTTCTTAGATGAAGAGGCTTCTTTGTTTTATTTACTTTTCATCTATTCAACTTTTTTTTCTCCCCCCTTTTATTTATTGTTTTATATCATCGTTAAGATAAGAGCTGCAGAATTGCACCTGATTTTTCATTCCTGTTGCAAATGAGGTAACACTGATAAACTAATTTTTGTGGGTGACTTAACAGAATTCACCTGGTGAAATGTTTGTGTGAGAAGAAAATGTGCAGACTATTAACCATAAGTGGCTCCAAGTTTAAGACAAGTGGTGTTCCTTTTATTTAAGTAACCGCACTCGCCCCAGGTTTAATGGCTCCTCAGGAAAAAAAAACAAACAGAAAAGCTGATTTCAAAATGCTTTCAACTATGGAGATATATGTAAGCTATAATTCTTCCCTTAGTGCTAAGTGTGATAATATATGACCGTTTAAAATGTGGCCAAGCAATATGAGTGACCACATTGTGTTTTTGGCTGCAGATCAAGAAGTACTTTGAGCTGGAGCCGCTGGCCCGGGGAAAGCGCTGGATCCTGGAAGGCAGCTCCACCGACGACATGGAGGCGGCGAAGGAGAGCTTCGCTCAGTTCATCATCCTGCTGGAGGACAAAGACACGGACCCTGCAAGGATATGATGCTAAGGCTGCTAATGCTAACGGACATTAGCGGCTGAGAACCACCGCATCCTGCTGGTGCCCATTCACACACACGTGCACACATACACACACACACACACATATCTTCACACAGACACACAAGAGAACACAGCTGACATTTGAGATGTGTAGTGTATGTTTTCCTCTGTTCACTGTGGTCGCTGTTTTCAAGTTAGAAGCGTCCGTGCTTGCGTGCGCACGAGAAGCAGTCAGCCACGACAGGCTGACACCAGCCAGGTTGCAAGAAAAGTTATTGAACTTTGCCAACAATGAAAGTCTTATTGACTGTTTGTGCCACTGTGATGTGATCAAAGACATTTAGGACTTACAGCAATCCTGTAGTCATCATCGAACACTAACACACATTTACAGACACACACACACACACACACACACATAGAGTGGAGCCCAAATTGTCAGAAGATATGTTTAGCATCTCCACTAATTACTTTGCAGGATGTTTGGGTGAGCATGGTTGATGTTCTTTCCACTGACAAGTCGATGGCTGTCACGTGAGCGTCTCCTTCTGACTCTGTAACAACGAATGTTGTTGTGTAATCGGAGTGCATAGTCCAAAGCCATGTGTTATGTACGGTAGTTACATATCGGTGTGTCACACCGTGTCTTAATATCTAATCTGAATAGTGTAGTATGAGTATCTCATGGAGTATTAAGTACATGCAAGCGGCATGTTACCATGTAGCCTCCTGTGTACACAACTATGTGCGACTATTCATGGGATGGGGTGCACAGTGGAGATGAGTCCATCTGTGGGAAGGAGTCTGAGGTTTTTTTCAAATGTGCAACCTAGGTTATATTTTCTAGCGCTGTATGTTAACCCCATAGAGCAACGTTGAGATCTTTTATGTCACGCATACCTTCGTCACGTTTAGGAATTCTTCAAAAATCAAAGATCATGAGAAGAAGAAAAAAAGTGAATGATTGGCCTTGATGTAATCGCAACATGGAGCAATGTAATGAGAGTTGTGTCTTTTCATTGTTGAGCAAATGTCATATTTGTTTTGTTTTGTTTTTTTTTTAGATAAAAAACATTATTTCTTTTTATTTTCCTTTGAAATTTGCGGCGATCACCCAATGCTGGCTGGTGCCTGCAGTTTCCCATCAGGCTGAAATACAAACTATCAATCAGCCACAGCAACAGCTGCATCTGACAAGTCCCTGTCCGACACCCTAATGCCTTCCAACTGTCTGGAGACCCCTCCCTGTCTGCTGTTTATCGCGCACCCCTGCCCCACCTCACCCTCAGCAACAGCACCCCTCCACTGTAGCCCCGCTCCGTGTTGCCATTACCGCTCAATAAGGCTTCTAGCCCACATGCCATTTCAGCCTGGACGCCCTCATGTGGACTCAATACCTCTAAAATGAGTCATGTTCATCGTGCCACAGGTGTTTGTTCATCCTCGACACGAGAGTGCTCTAATATCCTCCATGTTGTTGTTTTTTGTCAGGTTTTAAGAGACTTAATCAGTTTTTTGTACCTTCTGTGAGGACTGAACGGATCCATGCATTTATCGGCTTGAATGCAGAATAAATCTGTCGACCGGGGATTTTACCAGTGTTGGACTTTTCATGTCATCTGCTTAAATCAATCAAATGTTTTAAAAATGTACAATGTTTTTTTTCTTCTTAAATTCAATTATACTTTTTGTCCGAAATGGAAATTAAAAATTTAACAATTATAATAATGTCAGCTGGTATTTACTTTACATTCGGACCACCTGTGCTTGATGAACTGTGATTTATCCTTCCTGAGATCCTATCAAGTGCTACTAAGCCCCGTTCTGAATAAATATTCATGGTTTTTAATTGTTTTTAAGGTGAATATTTGTTGTTTATGTGAGCAGTGGGATTTCTGAAGACATTCTCTTCAGCGTCTCTGATTTGTGACTCAAGGTGGCCTTTGGAAATGTGAGACACTGGAAGATGATCAGGAAAACACAGATGAGCTGCTGGAGTTTGAGCCAAAGTTGGAAGGAAAAAAAAAATAAGAACGAGAAAAAAAAAAAGGCGATTAAAGTTCAGCAGCTGAAGAAAGTTTTGAGTGGAAAGTTAACCGAGTGAGACAGGAGTTCCTGATAAATATACTCCACTCTGTGCTACCTCTGCTTCCCCTTTTCTTCTCCCTTTGCCCTCCTTCCCTCTCTTTCAAATTTACCGTGTGGCTTTAATACAATGTGTGTCATGCAGGTTGCCCTGGCGACTCTTTGATCCTGTTTTCCAGTCTCTGCCTCTGGGGCAGACGTGCTTCTCTTCAGTCTGCTGCACACCAGCTCTGGAAGCCGTTGCAGCCCTGAGACAAACCATGGGCCGCTGCACTCGTCTCGCTTCCCTTTCTTCTTCCCGCTGTACTCACTTGCTCTCTATTTTAAGCCCCTCTTTCTCCTGTTACTCTTTTTTTATTTTGCTCAGGTTTCTCTCCATCTTTCTGTCTCACTATTACTTGCTCCGCTTCCCTTTGGTCACACCCAAACAGTCTTTGCTCAGCAGGAGCATCCAGGGCGCCCAGGGGAAGGGAAGAGGCCAAGACCTCAGCGAAAGCAGCCCTCCCAAGAGAAGGTAGAAGAGCGATGGAGGCTGGCTGGTCGTACTGTTGATTTCAGTCTCCTGTAGAAGATGCAGCCAGTTTTTCTCCTCCCACTCGAACCCTTTATCTCCCATGCCTGTTTAGTTGCAGGTGTCTGTGCACGGTGTAGCAGCAGACCCCTTAAACAGCTGTACTGGTGTGTGGTGATGCACTTATGGCGCTCACCAAGCAACAGAAGACGAGATGAGAGGTTTACTGTGATGGATACAGTAGCTTTAGAAACATTCAAGTCTCTACAAGCTGATTTTATTATAATTTCCTCAAATGAATGGTAATTAATGGATGCCTGGAGGCAGGAAAATACTTGTGAAATGTCCAACTTGTGGCAAGCTTAGCTGTTGGCAACAATTAAAAGGGAGGTTATTAGTTTGCTAAATGGTACCATTCAGAGATGAGCAAGTCACACTTTGCACAGAAGCGAAGCCAACGTCCGCCGGAGAGATCAAACCCTCCAAACCACAAGCTTTCATCCACCAATCGCCATGCAGCCTAATAAATAGTTTATCCTTTTTTCCCTAAAGTTACATCTTGTGTAAGTGCGTACATTGCACGCTGTCGACAGGAAATCTGTTTTGTGTGGACTGGATTTAAAAAGGAGTCGTGCTCAGCTTAACACTAAAGTATTCATGATTCTACAATGTAGGAAGTCGACAGAAGAAGCCCCGTGGGTTCAGAAAATCAGCATTTGATCTTTTTCACCACTACAACAGGACTTAGAGGGAGAGGTCGTTGTATGCATGAGTGTTTTCACTCATTTTTCCCCCCAGTAATCAAAAACAGACAAAAAATGGGGGGGTATAGTAAGAGAATCATGCATTATCAGCTGTCTATATCGCCCGTAGTGTCTGTTGAGAAACAGAGAAAAGAACTGCATGCAGTGATTCAGAAAGGCCTTTGTAACTCTTAAATGGTTACGAATACAAAGTCTGTAAAAAGGTTTGATAAAGCAATCGATTAAAAATCCCTTTTTTGCCACTTTGTCAGAGTTTAATCATGTAAAGATAAAAGTTTACCACAAATAGCTTAATGGCCTCCAGAAGTGTAAACAAATCCAATGAAACACAACAAAATGATCCCGGTGAGCTTTGTGAAATGCAAATGCGTGACCTGACGGGGAACCCGACTTTCGTTTACAAGACAAACAAAAGCAGGCATGTTTTCTTAAACTCTGCAAAGAATGCCTTTTTCTCTCCGTCCAGTGTGTGTGGCAGCGTTTCTGCTGATAAGCCTCCGTCAGGAGGTGGAACAGATGTTGCTCTGACATCCATCTGGGCCCTGTACCCCTGTTCTGCCTCCCACGGTCGATGCCCCACGCAGACTCTCGCCCCTCTCACAGCGAGGAGCCGAGAGCTGCGCCGCTCGGGATCCTGCAGCAGTGTGACGCTGCGCAGAGAGCAGCGCCCCGTTACATGTGACAGAGATACCCGTCTGTTATCAGACAGGACTTCTGGCTTGTTTCGAGGTGTTTCCTCTGGGTTTCAGCACTCTTCTGATTTCACGGCTGTGTCACAGACACACACACACGCACACACCCCTTTAGAAAATAAACAGAAATGACGGAAATGCATGAGTATGATGCAAGCCAGTGAGGACATGAGCCCTGAACCTAATAATCATTTCCAGATTTGTGAGACGGTGGTTCTAGCGACTTAGAAAACGTTGAGTATAAAGGTGTCGGTCTCGTTTGTCCGTTTTGTTTTACTTGGATTAATAAATGTGTAAAAACAGCCGCTGATGTAGAGAGTTTCTGAGGCCAAGCATCCCCGCCTGCTTTCCTCCACTCTGACAAACTATGGTTGTTAGGACTTTCAACTTAAATGTAGCTGATTATTTAACAACTAAATATGTTGAAGCAAAACTGTAACGCTCTCCGACTTTTTTTAGAATTGCAGCTTCTGCACAATATTTGCTAAATGCAACCAAAGCTGACTGTGGAAAATCTAAATGAACATGCGGCAGAAGATATTTCAGGTCTGAAACACATTACAAAGAATATTGAAAGAAAAATAGAGAAAAATAGGAACAATGTTGTTTTAAACAGGATTTTGTATAATAACAGCATCTACAAAGGGCTTCGATTTGAAAAAGCTGACAGTTTCCAGCTTGTCAACAAATGCTTGAGAAAATCATGGCAAAGTTCAAAACCAACGTTCCTCAAATAATGTCTGTTTTTCTCCTTCTGCGCTGTTTAATAAAAGATTCAATACATCTGGAGGAATTTATTTAGAAATGGTCAGGATGAAAAAAGAGGGAATCTTCTCTTCAATGTCAACTTCTCTGGGCTCAGAGGCAGCTGGGATAAAATGATGGTTGTGGTCAGACCAATCAGGACTCCAGATTGATCTGAAAAGACCAAAAGAAGCAGAATCCCAGATCATTGCATGGCTCAGCTTAGAGTAATGTTTGCTGCCTTCAGCATGAAATCTTTTCCAGTAGTTTAGCAGCTTTCAGTGACAAAATGCGGAGCCACATAACCAAATAACCAAAAGCTCCATTCTGACATGGAAAATGAAACAGCGTTTGCAGAGAAAAATGTGAAATGTGGCCTGAAATGCAATATATGATGTCAATTTAAAGATATAAAGCTGACAAGGAAAAGCTGGAAAGATCTTGTATTAATCCTGTATGAAACATGGAATCCCTGCATTTCTTCCCCATAAAGGTCAGATTTTTCTTGAATGGATTGACTTTATCTTCTTAAAGCAAACCAAACTTTTTATTTTCCTCTTGCATCGTAACTGAAACACATACGTTTCTTCTCTATTGTGTTTGTGTTTTTGCTTGAGCAGGAGGGGATTCCTGGGAACTGACGTACGCGACGCTGAACGTGAAGACGGAGGAATCCCTCCTGTTGTTCACATAATCCTGCAGGTTTCTGAAGAAGCTGTAAAACTAATGAATGACTCAAACCTGATAAAATCATAAAGATTAACACCCTTGCCAAACGGGGAGTGAACGCACTTTGCAGCGACACGCCGTGAGAATTATTACCTCAGATTCATTTTTGTCCTGGTGTTTTCCTCCTCTGTGCTGCTTCCAGTTTAACTGGATTTTTCTGTCTTTTGAACTGGACTTAACCTTTTAAATAAGCTGGTATAGAGATAAAATTTGCCTGATTTTATCGAAGTAGTTCAATTATGTGGGGAAATTCAGGCTATGAGGAAGCAAACCAGACAGCTGCCTCTCTCCAGTCAATCTTATTTGTACAAGGAAGGCTTTATTTACTCTCCTATAAAATGACTGGTAACTCCGACTTCCTTTGATTTCTGCATTCCCTCATTTTAAAGAAAAATTTAACTTTTCTGGAACAGATTTGTCTTGCTGAAAGGTCTGAGATCTGCTTTCCCAGACTTAATTCACTGCCTCAGATTTATGCACCAGATCTGGGCAGATCCTGGTCCGTACATCTGAAAAATTCCCCCTTAGCTAATCCGCAGCAGGTCAGCTGAGTGTATTTAAACCCTCACAGGTGACCGTGAACTTCTAAAGTTGTGGATTTTTCACTCTTTGAGGAACTTGTGAATTCTTTTTAAGCTCCTATATTTGAGCAATGACAAATTTCAACAGGGGACGATAATAAATTCTTTAGCGAATGCAGGTGATCCTTGCTTCAGGAGCAGGGAGAGACGGTCCAGATTTATGTTGAAGGATGCATTTCTGCATCGGGGGAAACTCGCCATATAAGTGGTCAAAGAAAACCTTATTTTATGCTGCTGAGTTACAACACATTATGCTTTATGAGGTGAATTTTTAAGCACCCAGTAGTCATGAAAGCATTCAGCACGTGTTCAGATCAGGTTCTTCTTCTCAGAAAGTTCAGGGAAGCGCGCTCTGCGATTCTTCCCGGGCCCTTTGTGGCCACCTAAACGCCTCTTGTTATTTTCCGTCTTTGACTGTCGGATGACTTCCGTGGGATTCCCGGCAGGCTTGTCACTCAGATTGTTTGTCCTGGAGGACGAGGTCTGTGTGAGTCCTGTTTCTCTTCCTCTCTCCTCGGCCGAGTGCTGACGGAGACCCGCATCCCAGGTGGCCCACACATCAAAACGAGAGGTTTCCGTGGCTCTTGGTTTTCAGGCAAACATCACTCACTTTCTTTGTTGTCTGAAGGACAGGGGGCATGGCGGTTTATCTCCAGAGGATCCCTCCTCTTCCTCCCCTACTATCGCCTTCCACCGGCCCACTGCCCCATCCCACAAGAGCTGCTAAAAGCAAATGTCACTCAAGGAAAAGGTGTTGCATTCCTTCTACAGGTCAATGAGTGGTGGCCACTGAAGGATCTGTTGCAAATGTAAGTCAGACTTAGGGAACCTCCAGTGCAGCTTCTGATCACAGGTTCTGAGCCACTTCCTTTTAAGACTTCCTCTGTGCGATGACACCTCTGGCTGCATCCATTTAACTGTGAGATCTTTAAGAAGTGAGTCTGGTTCTGGCTGCAGTGTCCCCCTGCGAGCGGGTCCCGGAGCCGCTCACTGTGCAGGTGATTCCAGCTCTGGCCCCTCCCTCCTCTGCATGCTTATAAGGGAAAACTGCATCCAGGGGACTTTTATGACCATGACCCTAACATGCCTGTCTCAAGTGGTCTAGACTCAGCAGTCCATTTATTACACCCCCCCGTCCCACTGACGGCTATCAGGCTCCTTGTGCCTGTCATCCTGACTTTCTCTTCTCATAACTCTTGAAAGGTGGCACAGGTGTGACGCCATCTATTCTGTACTCTGTCTTGTTTCTGAAAAACAGCTCATAGCAAAGGGAGCGGGGTGGGGCTGTGTCTGAAGGGGGCTGCCTCCCTCTGCCAGAGATCAGAAGAAGAACATGTGCTGCACGCCGAGAGGGTGGTGATGCTTTCATGCAACGCAGATGCAACCTTCAAATGACTGTCAACGTGAAAGTTTAAGCAGCAGGACGGCCTGAGCTGGATGGAAAATGCTGCGCTGTCTCTAAAACAGGTGAAATGAAAACATAGCTCTGCCCCAAGTGGCATCATTTTCACATTAGCGCAACGACTTCCTCCTCTCTGTTTCTCTGCAGTTTTTCTCAATCCGCCCCTCAAGCGAGTGCCGGCAGTGAGTGTGTGACTGCAGGTGATTAATCAGTCCCTAAGATGTGGTAAATATTTAATAGTTTCCTTTACTGTGAATTTAGTCCATACATTAGGGCCCGCTCAGTGTGCTGCGTGGCACCGGGCCAAGCTGTGGAGGTGGATTAGCTCATTGAATCCAAACAGTTTATGGGGAAAGCAGCTCCAGTGACGACACTTTGTGGGCAGCTTGCAGCTTTCAAGATGCAAACCTTCCATGCGAGGGAGAAGAAGTGAGTCCTTCCGTGTGGACAACCGAGTAAACAGGGTTGCAGAGAGGGGACACCTGTGTTTTACCAAACTTTTGGAGCAGAGCAGATCGATCACTGCCGGGGCCATATTTGGTTGGATTGCAAATTTTAAGTTGCTCCCACAGTGGTGATGAAATGTTCCCTGAGTCACGCAGGAAACTGCAAAGTCAGTCGCAAATAAGATGCGAGTGAACAGTGGAAACGGGAGAAGGTGCGGAGATGATTCAGCTGCTGGCGGCAGGCTGCAGACACAAACCCTGCCCGGTTAGATACTGTAGGAGCAATAAGCTTAAAGCTGCCGCCAGAAATAGAGTTTAAAGGTGTTGTGGATTAGGGTTAAATGTCATAAAGGTCAAGCAAGAAACCAGTTAGATTGGCTTAGAGATGTTCACTGGAAGGAGCTCACTCAGCATTTGCTCAACTGGCATCTACATTTCTGAAGGTTTCTGACCCCAGAAAATGACCTCATCCTCATGTCGAGCCAATGCAGCTTTCTGTAGGAGGTTGTGAAACATAGAAATACACCTATCATCAGCCGAACTGTCTCAGATTAAAATGGTTCTTGATTAATTCATGAATTCAGACATGTGCCGTTCAGTATTTTGGTTGCATGGCGGTGCTCCACATCTGTTTACTGTTGTTCTGAGGATGGATATGGGATCTCATATGGGATGAGCCAACAGGAGAAACCTGGATGGTAACTCAGTGACAAACAACTGTGTGGCCACGGCACGACCAAAGCATGAAGTGGTTCATATCGTATACATCATATCAGTCTTTATTACAGACTCGAGATTCAGGATAAAAAAACAGTTTAAACTAAACAATATATGAAAATACACATATCCTCATACAAATCAACCCAGCAAAAGAGAACTGTACCAGTGCCTCCACAACTGAGACTAGTATCGAATAGTACTAAACTGCACATTTGTTAATCCCGTAATGATCTGATTTTCTGCAGAGCGTAGGCAGCAGAAACGTCATTCAATTTCTTGAAACCATCGGAAAAGCAAGGACCCCAGCAGCCACAAACATCGCCTTGCACTGCAACATCTCGGTTTCTGCTATAATAACCTTGTTGCATCAAGTCTGTGTCAAACCATGACATATCTTTCAGTTTGCTCTCTATCAATGTTAACATGAGGGATAAAGCAAGACAAAAGCTTTCCAATGCATTATTCTTTTCTGTATAAATAAATGCTATCAATTTTTTTTTAAACAAATTGTTGAGATAACAGTAATATGGTCACAATAATTAAATGGTCAAAATTTGGAACAGTATCCTTTAAGTTTTTAAAAAGTTTTCACTCATTTAAAATTAAAAGAAAGGAATGGACTAATATATTTAATGGAGAGCAATATTCATTGCAATAATAATTTATCAATTTATTTAAGTGATTTTAAAAAACTGTACATAATTACACATCTAAATAAATGTACAAATGTTTGCAGACATTTCTTTGAAAACCATATAAAAAGAAGTTTACAGAATTGTTTTTAATTAAGTTTTTTAAGGAGTCTTTCTTCTCACTTTGCAAATTATCAATATGCAGAAATATGAGACGTCAGATTGTCCATGAATGTGCCTAAACTATTCTTAATAAAAATAAATTTATTTCATAGGTTTAAACAACATGCAGCAACTTAATTTCCCCAGCTGATTAATGTAATTAAAACTTCATTTTTTTAATAATAACTTTTAAGAAACTTTCTAATTGAAAATTAACCTAATTAAATATAAGTAGGAGCAAATGTTGAGCTGGGAAAAATGCTCTAGGAACATACAAATTATAATTTTTACACTAAAGAAGATATGCTGGGAAAGAGTGTCTCACTTAAGGAATCTAATGTGTGCAACAGGATCAGAACCAGTAGACATTACATCATATTTGACTGGAAATCACCTCTTTCATGCTTTCTCACTCCTACATTTATATTCTGTAAAACAAATCTTCATCAAGCTGTAACTGGATGGAATATAACTACTCATCATCATCATTTCAGAACAAGAGATTATATAATAAATCATACAATTTAGCTCCAGGAATTCTTGCTGTGGTTTATAAACGGATAAATGCTTCTACCAGTTTCACCAAGTGAAAAACAAACCGTAAAATCAGCCATGGACATGTGACACGACAAAGATGAAAAAAAGGATATTATTTAAGGCTTTGGAGGCTGTTTTCCCCTGGACAGAATAAACAACAACAAAATCGTCTGCTAAACTTTACCAGAGTGACATTCCTTCCCCTTTCTGCCCAGCGAACAGCCCCCAGACCCCAGCACCCCTGAATCAGCCTGGTTCACATACACAAGATTAAGTAGCAAAAGTGACATCCAAGACCAATCGGGCCACCCAAGAGAGCCACAACCAGCGGAAAGGCTGTCAGAGCCCCCTTTTGCAACATTAATCTTCAAGCCTCTCCAGCTCTGCCAACTCACATCGCCTTCAAACGGGACACGGAGGCAGAAAAGTGAACTTTTCCCTCCCTGAAGGTTTTCTCCTCTCCATCAATTAACTCTTTGGGGGACAATTCATCGTCACCTGCCATGTGTCAGGCAACTTCAAACGCTGGCAAAATGAATTGCTTTTCCAGACATTTTTAAAACTTTTTCTTTAATTTAGCTCCAAGGAGATTAGCGTGGATGTTAGTTCAACTTGTAATCCACCTAAATACCTTCATAAAGACACGCGGAGCAGAAATTAAACTCAGATTAAGCTTCCCTGTGATTTATGAGCCAGGAAACTACTTTAAACGTGTCTTTTGAGGGCTGTGGAGACATTTCTGTGGCCGATTTCACCCATTAACAACATGTTAACGTGAAGCAGTAGAATTTATCTGTAACATCAGAAAGCCATTAAAGCGGACGGAGGACTCGCCCTGCTAAGCCACCTCAGCTACTTTTGTCTTCTTCACTAATGAGAAGCATCTTTGATCTCCTTCAGGAAGAAGAACACAGTGGAAACGTGAAATTGTGTGACGGAGAGAACAGAAAGGATGAATACAGCTGATAAATAGCGGAACATGAGTGTGTGTTATGGTGTGGATGCCTTCAGTCCCAGGAGAGGGCCTTCCTAACCCCAACCTTTCTGTTGCCTGAGACCTGAGAAGCGAAAGGGGGGAAGACGCTCCATCTAGCAGCGTCCCTTTGAAGAGAGAAACGCTGAAATCAAGCAACATGCCTTGAATACTTTCTGCCTGCTTTCAGTCAGACAATATGAAACCTGAGCCAGGACGATGCGTCTTCTTTAAAAGATGAGTTTAGGGATATTTTAGATTTTTCTCGTTGCCATTAAATTGTAGAAAACAAAGGCATTAAGGATCCAAATATGTGTGTCAAATGTATACAGGCCGATGCATACTGTTGCCCTCAGTGCACCCGCTCATGCACAGTCGGTGCTTCGCCGGGTGCATTGAGGGCAACAGTATGCATTGATCCACAGCTGAATCCACAAATCCACAGCTGACAATAGTTCCCATCAAAAGCAGTGTTTCCTCTTGTCTGAGTAACGTTTGTCCACTGCTGTTTACAGATATTTCAATTCCTTTTATCTGGATATTATCTGGGGACTGCCCTTTTAATGACACATTTCAATGGGAAATCTATCTAAAACTATCTTGTCAAATTGTTTTATGTCCTCTAATGCTGATGAACTACTTTTTAAAATCAACAAAAGCGCCATTGGCTGGCATATAAACTTATTTCTACACTGTCAGTGATTTTTTTAATATATTAGACGAGTTTTTTTCTCCCAGTTTCTGCTCAGCAAGGCAAGTTTATTTGTATAAAATAATTCATTGGGCATCACATTCCAACAAACTTTTAAAGAAATTAAATAAAAACAGATGAAAAACACCCTAAAAATAGGATAACATGCGACAAAGAAAAGTTGTTTTAATAAAAGGCAGCAAATAGAAAAGTTTTAAGCCTGATTTAAAACTGTTGAGTTTCAGCAGACCTGCAGTTTTCTGGGAGTTTGTCCCATTTGTGTTTACAATGAATATTAAAATCTCTCTCCACTTTTTGGAGGCAAGGTGCTTCTCTTCTTTTTTTTTTTTTTGGAATCTAGGAATATTTCTACCATCTACTTCTGAGCACCTGGATATTAGAAGCATTTTGGTTAGATGACCACTAATCCATGTTCTCCCAGAAAAAAAAAGAGGAAAAAAGGAGTAAGAGGAGGGGAGTCTATCTTTTAAAGCTGACATAAGCTTTTCGAACCTGAGTTACAAAGTAAGGCAGGAGTGCCACAGTCCAGTCCTCCAGATCCCCTATCTTGCATTTTTACATACATCACACCGTAACCGGCCTCTGCAGAGCTGAATGACGAGGATGTTCAGCCCTTGGTTTGAGGAGACGGTGCGTACAGGCCTGTAGCTCTCAAGGACGAGACTTGAGGTCAGTATTTACACTTAATGCATGAACTGGATAGTGATTTCAAATCTATGGATCTGTTTACACAAGGTGTCTCCTAGGTGAAGGGAGCCACTGCTGCTTCCCTCCTCCTCCTCGTTTATCTGAGCCGGTCTGATGCAGCCAGGAGAGGCGGAGGAGTCCAGTGACCTTTCGTGATTAGGTTTCGGTTTTCTCCTCGGAGCCTGTTCTCCATGTACAAATTGCTTTTACACCTGTGCGAGGGCCCGATCGCCTCCAAATTTGGTCTGGCTGATAAATTATCCAGAAAGAGATCACATGTTAATGCAACATGTAAGCAGGGTGTGAGATTTCCACTTCAAAGTTTTGCTCTTGTTGCCACAGTTGTGTGTATTTGTGTTGGTTTTGTGTGTGTAAGCATACAATCCCAAACTAACTCTGTGATGTTGGATGTTGGACTCTGTGGGGCAAAAGCATCTGTTACGTCACTCTTTGTTCCTGTTGTTGCAGAGGATAACTCCATGTGTTTTGGCCTCTTGCAGAGTGAATCTGATAGCTTCCCTCATACTGTTACATGATGGAATAAAATCTACATATCTTTAAACTTGTTTTTGAGTAGCACAGTATATGATGACAGAGTAACGTTTCTGTAAAATCTATTAAGGAATCTCTTATGGATAAAACGACCAGGCAGGAATGTCTGTTTGGAGCCAATTTAAACCAATTTTAAAACCTGCGAAGTCAGAAACAGCTTGAGTTTGAGAAAATAAAAAATAAGAAAATCTGTAACTTACAAAGATCTAATATACCCAAAGATAGGCGGATGAAACAAATCAGTTTTATTTCTGATCATTTAAAAAAAACCAAAAAAAAATATTTTTACATCTAGACATGATGCGGAAAAGACGTTTGTGGGACAGATAAGCAGGAAAATAAATAAAATATGGATAATAAAACGGGTTCTTCTTGGCTTTACTTGCAACAAGTTTTTGTTTAGATAGTCAGAAGCTCTGGTCCACACAGCGTGCTGAAAACACACACACACACACGGGGGAAAGCTGTGTGTTTGGGTGCTGAGGAGCCGGTTGCGTGGCCCGGGTCGGGGAGTTCAGGGCCGACTGCAGGGATGGTTAGGTCATCGTGGGCTTGCAGGCAGCATGCGTGAGTGAAGGTGTGTGTGCAACTTAGAGAAGCTTCATTAACAAATAACATGTTGGCAAACACTTAAATAAAACTTTTGACAACAGCTCTTCTGTCCAGCTGCTGGGGCCAAACAGGATGCTGGGCTTAATAATGGCCTGCACACGTTCCAGCAGAGCAGTTTTTATGATGGGAGGTTCAAGTCTCCTTTATACAAGTAAATAAAAACACTTTCCCTCCAACAGAACTCCTACAGGAACTCCTTTACTTTACTGACTTTCTGGTTCACCGTGCTCTTTAAAATCAGCCTCACTGTCAGAATGATGAAAAGAAATTGAACCCATGATCAAATTTAGTGTAACACAGACTTTGGTTTGCTTGAGCACAACCTTTTATAGGGTTTTATCGCATCTTCCAGCTGGTGAGGCCAATTATTCCTCATCTCATAAAAGCAGTTACACATTATGACAGTGTTAGTGACTGAAAACAGTTACAATGAGCAGGTGCCATACTGTAGCTGCTGCACATATTAGGGAGAAAACAAACCCCAAATTCACTGAGCACACATGGAGGCTGTGTTGCTGTCTGAACATTGATTAAAACACTGAAAATCTTCTTTAATCCCATCAAGCTAATTTGCTTTTATATAAATGAGCAGTGCTGAGTCACATGGATGTAATATGAGGGATTATTGGGATTATGTTTGTAACACTCACAATATTTTCCCTTTTAAACTCTATCAAGCCAACATTGTGAAGATTACTTGCCCCAAAAAAATATCTGTTAATCTTACATTAGACGTCAAAGGAGGTTGTTTAAGGTCAGGATTTTCTTTCTTCTTTTACTTTGACTCAGGATCCTATTGGGCCGCTTTGTGGCATTATGTGCTGCTTTTCTATTAACTGTAGCACATGTGCGCCGACACCCCTGATTCTCTGAATAATCCACACAACAGGCTCTTATTAGATCCTAGTGGGAGGTCAACAACTGCAAACTGCACACGGTGATCTAAATAGATTTCCAAGTTTGGGAAAGACTTGTTGCTGCTCAAAGTTTTTGCTTAGTAAAAAAAAACCCCAAAATAATGGCGTTCTTCCCCATTGTGCTGAAACAGATAGGAATTAAAACCATGTGCATGGCTGGGTACTAATTATAAAATAAAAAAGCAACACAAAGCCTAAAACATCAAACAAATGTAATTATATTTTACATGTGATAAGCTTCTTTTTGTGTGTCAGTATTATTAAAATGTTTGTAGTACTTCACGCTCCGAGCCAACATTCACGGTCGGATGGCTCAGAGCAGTTGTATCGTTTATGTTTGCGTTGTAATGATGGTTTCGAACAATGCCACTGCACTGCCATTCTCATTTCACATAATTTATTGCACTTATAGGCCAAGACGGGTGGAATGCTTTCAACTTTTATGATACAAAGTTGTGCCAAGAGAGGTTTTTTTTTTCTTCTCCCCTCTGCTTCTCCAAAGGAGATTTCAAAGGGAAAAAGCAACACATGCCGTCATTCATGCCCTGCTGTTCGGATGGGCCATTGCGCTCATATCAGATCGGCACGTTTGATGTGCCGAGCGACAGAACAACGTAAATAGAGAGCGCAAGGCTGTGAGAGATTTGCAATGCAGTGCGTTAATTAACGAAGGTCTATACCAATTAGGCTCCCATGATTGGTGTGTGAATGTCAGTGCAGTCACGCAGTTCGGGACTGCACTGACATGTGCAAAGTAACACCACTGTTTACAGAACACAAAGAGCGTAAACAAGCCCTGGCAACAAGTGTGCTGGCAAAGCGTGTAGAGCTGGGCATCCCAAAGAATTCCAGGCTTTTTCCACTTTATCTCAGATGTTTTATTGGATAATTGAGAAATTTAGCTTTTATGAAGTATTAATTAAAGGATTGTGAGGCCTTTTTTCCTCCTATAAGAATGGAAATCTGTGTGATTCACATCATGAAATATCACCTACCTCAACTATTTATATTGCAATCCTTAGTATGCTTCAAATTGGGATAAATGACAGAGACTGTTTTCTATTGTGTATAATGATGGATGGCAGGACAAAACTTCTCCAAGATTACTTAAAAACTTTTCAGTTGTGCATCTTTGTAATGTGTGGCTCTTAACTGAACAATCTGGGGTTGTGGCCTGTTGATAATCCAAGCTTGAACAGCATGGACAGTAATGAGTTGTATTCTTCGTTTTATGCAGCTTATTGTTCTTTTTAATTCTAAAACTGCCTTTTCTTCTTAATAAATTACATAAAAATCAGGATTAATAGAGGGATTATGCCCATTAAAGTCAGGGTAACATCTCTAATGTTGTAAATAGGACTGTTCAAAGCTATTTAAATTCCACGTGTGCAGCTCTCCAAACACGGAAAACAATCAGGGCAACAGGATAGAAAGAGAGAAGGATGTCACTGACTTTGGCCTGCAGATATATTTATCTCTGTGTTTAAACAAGTTCTGATTGTAATAACATGTTCCTCTTTTGCTTTTGCTGTTGCACAACTTAACTCAGGGAACAAACACTTCATTAATCGCCCGGACTACGTTAGGTAGTCAGTAATGAGGTGAATGTTTGAAGAGGAAAAGCGATAATGACCCAAATGTTTAGTTTTCATATATATAATTAGCATTTATTGACAAGAATGATACAGGTCTGCTGGGGGACAAACGTGGATCAGCCCCGCTAACAGATGGGGGTCTTCAGTTTATTTGGTGGTCCTCCTAGACCTCTTGTCCCAGGAGAAGTTTGCTCCGTAAGATTTCACCCGGGGCTTTGCGGACCTCTTCTCCGTGACATCATAGCTCCAACCTGAAGGACAAACACCAGAGTAAGTGATTGAGGGGGGGAAGAGTTTCACATTTGTTCACTTTGAATGTGTTCCAACCTCTGAGCTGTTTGGTAGACATCAACAGGCTGTGTGTTGTCAGAACAGCTCTAATCATTTTCATGGTGCAATAAACAGAAAAAGCCTATTTCCTTAGCTTACTTTTAACAAACTTTCCAACATGCTTCAGTTCTGAGTCAAAGTGAACTTCGCTGCTGTGACAAAGAGAACTTGCATCATCTACGTTTAACTACAATCTGCCTGAGTCGAGTTGTGCAATGAGCAAGAAAGCCCATTGCAAGTGTTCTGAGGAGTCCATCTTATCGGGGTTTTAACAGTCTGGCTGATCTGTAGCTAATTTAGAAGTTGTAGAAAAACACATTTAAAAACAAACAAAAGTTTTAGTTCATGTAATGAAGGAAAACAGAACTAGGAAACAGTATAAGCTGACCTACACTTTTCTAACTTTAATGATCAGATAATTAGTATAAAATACATGACTGAAGTAATTTCCATGTGTAACATATACACACAAGCATGTGTGTATATCAGAGTATTTGCAAATACTGAAACTTAAATGACTTGGATCACCACAAGAGATTCAAACATCTTTATCTGGGTACACCCAATTCATTTTGAAAGAAAATCACCGATAAAGTCGGTCAATAAAGAAATTACCCATATAAAAGACCAGCAAATGTAGCTTGATCCTTTCTACTGTACGTTGCAAAAGATGACAAGTGGACTTGACAAAGGGGAAACGTCACAAAGAATAAAAAAGTGAAAACACATGAGAGTTTAAATCTGATTTATATTTTCAGTTTTGTAGCAAGATTTAATATGAAAAGTTTGGAACGGTCACCAGAAATGCTTTGTCTTGGTTTTGAGACTTGAATGGGGGGACAGGAAACATTTAGTACCATAACCTAACTGGTCCCATTAACATTTCAGTAGTGTGCAATGGAGCTAAGCAATGAAGGGCTTTAAATAATAATACCAGTAAAAAAAAAAAAAAATCCCATATCTCACTGGTATCCAGAACAACTGAGACAAACGGAGTGATGTCTTTTATTTGTACCACTTAGACGTTTGGCAGCTGCACTCTGGGAAGGTTGGACTCAGCTAACCCCGTTTACAAAGGATTACAGTAGTCTGGGCAGAGAGATGAAAGCATGAATAATTGTTTTCAGGTCCTGGAATGAAATGATTGAAAACAATTTTAATTTGGTTTAAGATGCAGTTCCACCTGGTATGAACTGCCTCTCAGAGCCCTGCTGACTTGTTTATTATGCTGTTACCGACATAAAGGTCCCACAGTATTCACGACGACATGCACCAGATCAGACTTGTGATGGAGTGGGATGGGCCTGATGTGATCGCATCACAATCTGTTGTGTTTGACTAAAGACACAAGCTAATGAGTAAACGTGGGTTTTAAGACACATTTTAAAAGTGGACAGTGAAGGGGCCTGTCTAACATTAGATGGTACAAAATGAAGTTTCCAAGAGCTTCTGTCTACTTTTTGCAGGTCTAGGAGCAGCTGAGAGACTAAAGGCTGGTTTATACTCGCGCGTAGCCTCCGCGCTGCGGGACCCGCAGAGGCTACGCAGACCCTCTGTATGTTCATACTCCTGCGTAGGGAAACGCGACGGGTCGCAGTGTTTTTTCCGGCTCTACAGGCAGCGGTACGCTGGTACCGGTCAATAAACTGCGCCACGCGGAGTTTTTTCAGTGCTTCAACATACAAATTTACAATCTACTGATTTACATGCAATGATCAGTTTTTAAGAGCAGCTGTTAGATGAGCTGCATAGTCCGATAATTTTCCACGTGAGTCATTTCTGGCGTCTCCGTGGATTTTGTGCCACAAATCACGAACGCGGCTGCAGGATCAGTGAAGTAAACTGTTGTAAGATCTGGAAAAGTGCAGTTTTATTTCACTTTTATCCGCGGTTTAAAAGGTAGTCAGATATCCGGAAACTAGTATCA
>JBBBVT010000012.1:4296242-4310746 GCA_037177035.1 Craterocephalus eyresii | reverse complement strand
CGTAGCCGGCTGCAGTCAGGTCTGGAAGAGGTGCGCGTTGAGCCTCTGCGGACCTACGCAGAGGCTACGGCGGTTACCCCCGCGACGCAGACGACGCGCGAGCATAAACCCAGCTTGAGCAGGAGTTCAGAGAGGTAAGGTTGGGCCGGGGCATTTAAGAATTTAAAAACAAATAAAATCCTTTTTAAATGAACTCTAAAATACTCAGGCAGCAGATGGAAAGAGGCCAGAATTAGTGTAATATGAGATAGTCCTGAGAATGAGCTGTTTCATATAAGCGGGAGATGATAGAACTTCTAAAAGCAACTCTAAAACAATGTGAAAGACATGAAAAAAAGGCTTTATGAACCGTCAGCGAAGCAGATTTGTTAGGGATAGCAAACAAATTCAAACAGAGTGGCTCCAAAACATTATTTTTCTTCATAATTCAGAGATAAATGACTCTGAAACAGGTCTGTTGTTTTTCCAACATCCTCTGAGTAAAAGCTTTTTTCCAGTAATAGTTGAACAACCGCCTGTTTCAGGATAAACTGCTCCGTCTCCGTTTGAGATGTGCCAAATTAGCCACTAGACAGACATTATAAAATGTGCTTCGCTGGTGTGGGTAAGTAAAGAAAGAAAAGCTTGAGGTGTTTCAGGCTGTCTCTTTTAAAGGAACAGAGAAAACTGGTGTGGATTTTGGCCTTTCTTACTGCTGACCCTTTACAAAAAAACAAACATCAATAGAAAGTGGAAAACCTCAACAAGCACAAGAGTTCTTTTACCTAAATATAAAAAAATCCCTTTCTTACCATTTTTCTCAGCAAAAGCAATAGCATCTTCCTTGGAGGAAAAGGACAGCACCATGTTGGATAAAGGGTCAGCCCTAAAACACAGCAAACAAAGTGGCTCAAATAACTATTCTGTAAGGAAAACAACCGTTTTATGTGAAGGATGCAGAAGAAGAAGGGTTTTACGTTGAGGCCCAGCCCATTAGCGGGTTCTCCCAGCGCTCTCTGGTGTCAAAATCCATCTTCCACTTTTTGGTGCTGTTGCTTCCGGACTGCATGGCTGTTTTAGTGGGAACGAAGATGTGGACCTTGCGGGTTTTGATGTGCTCCTCTGGGACCCCTGTCAGCGAGGTGATGTCCTAAGGGACAGAAAGAAAAGTATCATATCCGAGTGAATTGAGACTTCTTCCAGAGCCCAAAGAAATGAAGCCATTTTTTCTTTGGTGGCTGTGAAAATGTTACCCAATAAATGTCTAACAAGCCACTGAGAGTATGTAGTGGAGTATTTTCCTTCATGGATCACTTGTTTCTTCTAAATGTGCAGCGTTTAAAACAGTTTTGATGATGACAGTGACCCATTGCAAATATTTTAAATATGCATAGGAATAATTTAAAATGGCTTTCTGGTTCTTTGATGAGCTCGTACTACACTGCGTTAGTTGATCAGAGACTTTACTTAAAATGTGATGGTGCAGAACTTTTCATGGAATTCTGTGGGGATAATAATATGCCGATTTGTGCTTTAGAACACAGCTGCTGAGAAACAATCCTTCACAGAACATTATGTTCACTAATGATCTGATTTTATGTGTCAACAATGATGAATTATGATGGGCTAGCTCTGCTTTCAGCACCTCCTTGCCAATAAACCAACAAACTGAACATTTTAAAACCAACGTTATCCATTCATGATCATTAAATCTACAAGACCTTAAGAACAGCGTTTTGACAGGAAATACAGCGATTATTCACGTTATATAATGGAAGCAGAAAATAATAAGAAACTTGGAAAAGGGTTTAATTGGGCAGTCAAAGCTTCATGTTTATGATACAAGGTGTTTAAAACTAAATTCCTTTTCTTTGCCAGCAGCCTTGTTGTCTTCTGAAATATTTTCCTTTCCCTGAAAAGAATGTGATCATTCCAAAAATATGCATCTGCCTGTTGAAAACAAAGTCCCAGGTGTTGTTAAATTAAATGACTCAATCAGCAGATTCATATTCTTGTACTTCACCATCAATCTGTAAACATTTAAATCAGCTAAATTATAAAAGGTGTTAAAGATTAACACAGCATGACAAACCCAAAGAAAGAAAACTTTTATGGGTAAAACAAACAGAAAAATTGGACAGAAGTTTCATAGTTTCTCAGATGACATATTTGTCTCTTTTTGTTATGATCAATCACATAGAAATCTTTCCAATGCTTTCCGTGCCAGAGTTTAGCCACCTTTCTGAATAAATGTCTGATTTAATGATGTGTGGCTTTTCATAATAACTCACGTCAATTACTATACTTTCATTTGTTTAGATATTTCTTTTTTCAGCCTGTGAACGGCACATAGTTTGTCTTGTGCTGCAAAGCTGTCTAAGATTTAGTAAAAGGATCGCTTAGTGTATTTGGTGGCGTTGGTTTCTCCGTTGGTAACATAACTCAAACTTTTCTCAAATTTTCTGGAAATCTCATGAATGGAATAAGGAACAAGCGATTAGATTTTTAGCTTGATCCGGATCACTACCTGGACGTGGGAATTTTTGAAAGGATTCTTTACTATGTGGTGGTAGGGATAATTTACTGTAAGAGCTTCTAACTCAAAAATAATGGCCACAAACTTCGGGACCTGGAGGTCTGAGTGCTTTTAGTTACTATGCATTTAAGCTTACAGCATCGCTCCATATAAATTAATCTTTTAGAAGACATTACAGCTTTCATTTAGTTTCCGTTAATTCCCTGACATGCACAGTAAACTATGCTTGATGGAAACCAGTTTTTGTGGATCAAAGTTGGCAATGTTGGCTACACTCACAATGATTCCTTTTTGTTTTAAAATACAAAAATAACCCAATAAACAGCTCGTTTTGACACTAATCCGGCTTTTATGACCCCAATACAGACTAATTCTGTAAACATGGTTTACAGCTGGTTTTAGTTTAGTTTTAATTGGAAAGAAACCGTTGAGAGCAATGGCTGATTACGAACTGGATTTGATCAGCTATTACAAGTCCTTTCCTGATTCATTAAGCCCACATTATTGTCCTGAAGTAAACAAAGAGATCAGCCATGTAGATTATCATTAGTTAGGTTCTGTAGTGGCTTTTCCAAGTTACAAAGTGCTTTGCAATGAAAGCAAAAACATTTAAAGCAAGAAACAAAAAAAGCAAAACAAAACCGTTCAGAACCAGGTAAGTAAGATAAATCTGGCGAGCAATTGATGCAAGCTTCGGATCATTTGCGACAGTTTCCATATTTCATAATGCTAGTCAGAGAAAATCTCAAAAAGGTGTCCATTACCAAAATCAAGTCAAGACGATCCAACAGATTCAGACTAATATAAAAAGCTCAATACTGGAGTTGAAGAATAAACAAGAAAACAGAGACAGAGAAACCACTAAATCCAGCTTCACGCTACAATACGTGTGCTTTTTGCCTTTAGGTTGACAAATGAATGACTAATACTTTAGATGATTTATTCCAGACTATAAAAACATAGGCCAGTGTGACAACTGGAGGAGGAGGGGCCTGTGGGCATACTAAATGCATATTCCTCAGTAAATGGACGCCCTTCAGGCTCCTATCAAAGATCTGGTCCAATTCTTTAGGGAATTAGCAAACAAGCAATGGGAAGTCGGCGACAAACACAGACGAACCTCCCAGCACGCAGACAGCAGCCACCCAAGACTGAGGCCTTTGCAGGGAGCTCTCCTTTCAATACAAGAATTTTACACATTTCAATGGCCATTACAACTTCAAAGAATCTAATTTTCATCATTGTCTGTCATCTGCCAGTTGATTTGTAGAAAGGGGGACATTTTCCATGAACCCCACACAAAAGCCCGCCTTTCCTTTAGCAACGAGCTTCCAATGGTTTTCAAGCCAAGGAAATTACAGGTCCAACAGCTAAACTACTGCTTGTTTCAGCAAAACAGCTTTCTGCAACGATAAGAGGCGCGACCAGACCGAATTTAATCATAAACAAGATCTGCACATTGAAAAGATTGTTAAAATCAAAGGGAAAAGACGGACAAAAGCGGGGGGTGGGGGTTTCACAAGTGCTTGGTAATTATTTCCGGCTGCCCTATCTACTTAACCTTAACAATTCCTTCTTGTCACAAAGAGGAGGAAAACATGTTCTCCTCACCCAGAAGGGTAATGGTTCATGACACAATAACACACAAGACAGTGTTGAGTGGCAACAAAATGAGATGCAAGGCTTTTGTCCACCTTGGTTCAAAAATGCTTTAAAAATGTTGCTCTCTGCTGGATTTAGGTTATTTTCAGTGGACAACATTCAAAAGATTTGTTTTTCAAAAGCAGAGAAGGGAAAAAAAAAAAAAGAAAAAAAACTTCCTGGACATTTTGGAGAGAAGCAAGATCCATTAAAACCCACTACAGCTTTAGAGATCAAAACCCTTGAACGACAAGTACTTGCTGAGACGGGGCAAATGATATCTGCAGTCAGAAACATTTTGAACTTTGCGTTTCCTCGCCTTGTCTGGGGGCTGCATGCATGAAAATGTCTGAGATGCATTAGAAACGATACCCTCGGGATTAACAGGTCAGACTGTGGCTACGCGTACGTAGTTACATAAACCATAACTGACACATGAGGCAAATGTATGGCACATCGGTGCGATAATTTGTACAGATGTAGCAGACCTTAACTCACATCTTTGCGTGGATGAGCACAAAAGGCCCTTCATGAAAGAGGGAGGATGTGTCAAAACAAAGGCCCTGCCAAAGCGCTGAAAACACCGCTCATTATCGGGCATTGTTTGCAAAAATACAAGTCTAGACTTCTATGATACTTGCATGCTTTACACTGAGAGCTAGAAGGGTTATTGGCATAAGGGGCTCACCCACAATACCCAGATTCACAAAGGGGATGATTGTGGCTGGAATGTGGTGTGTTCCCAGGAGGACTAGAGAGGACCATCACAAAAGGAAAACCCACACGGTGGGCACTTTTTCTTCTGCCATGTACAGGAAGCAAAATGAGAACTATCAAGTTTGACACTATTCACAGGGCCTTCACGGGGCCCTACAATACCTGGCTGGGCAGACAGAATGCCGAGCTTAAGAAAGTAGGGGGAACGGCTGGCAAAGTCTCCGTCACGTGAAAGCGTGTCGATATTTCTGACACCTCTTGGCTACATGCCAGATAAAGTGCATAGGAGCTTGTCGCTGTGGGGCTGCTGGGCCCACCAGATTGCTGAAAGCTGGTACCCCTAATACTCCAGCAGAGACCTGGGACGGAAGGTTTCTGTGTAAACAACAAAGAAATCTTAAAGTGCTTTAGTTTAGAAAAACTGCAGGAAAGAAAGAGATAATATAAAGAAAGAAAAGCTTGAAAAATATTGAGGAGAAATCAACCCCCCCCCCCCCCCCTCCACCTCATTGATTTAATTCTGCCTGTTAAAAACAATCTTATGCAGCTCATTAATTTAAAAAAAAGACTGGAAATGTTGTTTATTCACTTTAAATATGAAAAAGACAATCAGGGTCTGATTCTTGTGTTTATTCCCTTCTTCCTTTGGTTAAATATTGCTTTATGTTAGCGGGCCAGAAGCAGCAACTTGAGCGTACAGGGAGGGGAAAAAAAGCGCTTCAGGAAATTCAGTCTGTGTAACAGATTAAAAAACATCCAAACGGACAACCACATGTCAAATTAAGAAAACATCTTCACCGACAACAAACAGCGGCGCTACGAATGCATGCGAGTCGAGCAAACAAGTGCAGGAAAAACTGGCTTCCAAATGTCTTTAATCCTAGTCCCAGAAAACACTTGAAAATGTTCTAATTTATCTATTAAACTTTTACAATTCAGATCCTTATCATTTAGGTGAATCTGGGTGGGTTGGGATACATTATTTTGAATTAATATAGTTTTATTTTCAGTCCATAATTTTAAAAAGTGGGACATAAATAAATAAATTAGCTCCTTTGAACTGTCAGTCCAATAATAATCAGTAAAGGAAGGTTTTGTTAACAAATTCCTTAAATAAAATCTTAATTTATGATTTAAAAGGTTAAAATTTAATTTATACTCTCTCATCATATGACGAGTCAATTATAAAAAGTGAAAAAATCTTTTTAAAAAGCAGCAGGTTTCCGTCCGGTCTGCCACGTCTGTGTCGGGAAACATTTCAGTTGCTGTTTTGACAACATTTACGTAGTGATTTTCTTGTTTTGTCTACTCAGAGTGCTTTGAACTACAAGTCACATTTACATTCACACATTTATAACATCACTTTACTCCATTACCCAAACACACACAAGGACACCAATGAACACATAGTGGAAGATGAAGGGTTTAGTCTTGCCTAGGGACACAGACATGTGGATTTCAGAAACCAAAAAGCGAATCTCAGACGTACAAATTGCCAGCTGACCACGCAGCCTCGCCACGGCGTCCTTTTAGCTTCATCGAACTCTGAGAAATTGCTTTTATCAGATATGGCCACAATTCGCACGCTGTTAGTAGTTTTCCTTTCGCTGCAGGGATTACACAGTAAACAGTCCGAGTGCTGTGTTCAGGTTACAAAGGAAAATAACAGGAATGTTCAATAAATAAGGAGGCAGCACTGAGGTCAATGCGGGTAAAATAAGTCATCCTCATCAACATTCCTCCGGTTCAGTGGTTTTTCCAGCAGTTAAAGCAACCTTTTAATAAACGTAAAAATTGTTCCGTTTCAATAAGAGACGACCTGGAGATGTGGGCAGGGCAAATCTAAGTGTTTCTCCAGCCACCACTCTCCACATATCGTTTAGCTCATCTTGTCAGCTTCAGATGATTTGCAGGTGAATGTCCATATTTCCTGCAGTTCATTTCCCACAGTTTGCATAAACGGATATTAAGCCCAGATTTGGCTGCTCAGCAATATGAAATATGCTCTCCATACTTTCCGATATCATTTGCAGATTGGTCCAAATGAAAGGGAAGACTTTTGTGGTCTATAATGGTTTTATTAAACGGAGTGAGCTTTGCCAGGAGAGTCTGTGTATTTTACCCCCCAAAAAAGGGGCTTTTGAAAAAAGAAGAAAATCTGATATCACTTTTGGATTCATGGATAAGAAAAGTAATACAAATCATATTTCTTTTGATGAAAATATCCACGGCCTAGGGAGCTATGAACGTAGCTTCACCGGAGAGCGTTTAGTCAAAATGTTCGCAATGATTTGAAAAACGATGGAGTGCACGGTGCTCGACTTTTACACTGCTCATTCACTCAGCGAACCGAACAAACCCATCATTTTCACACAATCACAGGATATTCCCCGTTTGCCTATTCAGAAAAGGAGCGCCATTTAAAACGTAAAACAATAAACAACCTGAAAGGAAATTCACATCTGTTCTCACAGTAATCCTGGATTCTCTGCTATAAAAATGATCAGATCTCCAGTAAACCTGGCCTCTGAGACGATGTGGAATGTGAAAAATGAAGTTATGCTCCTGGTACCATTTGAATCAATATGTGCGTTGAGTTTTAAATGATTTAGATAAATCATTTAAATGAATACAAGCATCATTTGCCACATAAGCTGGACCCATTGCTAATGACATGATTAGTTCATCAAGAGCAACATTTACTGACCTCAATCATCTCTCTATGGGGAGGGGATGACTTTGTTTCTTTTGGTTTATTTTCTGAGATTTTGGAGATAAATAACTTTGGTTATCCCAAAGTTAACTAAAACAAGACGTTAAGACTCGCTCATACAAGCTGATATTTCCTGTCACTACTGTAAACAGGCAGCTTAAGGAAGTCCGTACACACATAGCTAAGAATCCAGATTTTTGTGGACGTCAGCAATGATGCAGCGAAGGTCCAGCCTATCATACCACAAACACCTGAGCAGTAAAAATGCGACTCAGCAGCCAGAAAGGTCGTAAGGTCGGCAGAGCTGAATCATGTTGAGTCAGTGTGAGCTGAAAACCCAAACACATCACCCTTAACCCCCAACTGTCCAGCCCACTCCCAGACCCAGAGTCTCACTCATCAGCCTCCGCTGGGTCCCACCTTCAGACATCTTTGAAGAGGAAAAAACATGCCAATTACTGAGTGCACATCAGAGGGGAGGGGGTTTCTCAAATAGAAACAAATATTATGGGAGGGATTCAACACTTAGGAATGAAAAGCAGCTGGTTTGAGGGTCATCTTGAATCTCAAATTACACACATCAGACAGAGAAGACGGGAGGAGGGGTCATTCATGAAAATGCTGGATGCATTCACACTTGTTTATCTGTGTGCATTAAATGTCATTTTGCAAGTAAATTATGAGCAGATGAGGCCAGACTTTCTGCATCCAGAGTGCTAGGTCGCTGTTTCAAACGGCACTTCGTTCAGTTAATTGGAAACAACTTGGCTGGCATTTTACCATTCATCTTTTTTTTTTTTTAATCATAGAAATAATCATTACCTGCAGTCTTGAGACAGTGTGACAGCATAACAGACAAATCAATTACTTTCATGCACAAACACTCAGTAACAGTCCCTCCCCCCCCCTTATGCTAAGTTGGATCATTCAAAACATATGACAGGATCAAAACAGCCAAATTCTGACGTAATGGCAGACAAACACTCATTTGTACATGAAAAAAGAAAAGGCTTTTGGCTTAAAACTAATGAATAATTAGAAGTGCAGGCAAACACGAGTAGCAAGCCTTTTTAATATCCAATCTGCAAACACAACATCAGCAGCCTGATACTTCCTAAAAGTATCCAGCTTTGGCAGAGCTGAGGAGTCCTTTTAAGAGGCTTACTCTATATGGATGAGAGTGTTAATGAATGAAATACCATTTAGTGAATGATACATAATAAAGCCTCCTGTCTGGCATTCTTCAAAGACCAACATCCTCTGACCCACTACTCCAAACTTGAGCCGAGAGATTTTTCTTTTCTTTTTTTGCATGAGCGCGCTGTATGAGAGCGGACCACCAGACAAAACAGCCACTTAAGTTGTCTGTGTGCAAGGGAGGGGAGGAAGGGTGGGAGAGGAGGATGAGAGGGAGGAGGGAAAAAGGGGAGATGGGGTGAGTGTGGTCTGATTCACTGTAGATGATACCACGTGTTAGGCTACAGAAAAACTATGTAAGGACTTAAAGAGCTGGTGCTACAAAAATTTCCTCAATTCATTTTTCATTCACAAGCTTTAAGTCAAGATTTCGCCTCTTTTCTTCTTTCAATAAATAAACATGCAAATGAGGTGCTGTCAAGTCATTCACACAATTTTTCTTTATCTTTTAGAGCGCCAGCATGCAAACCACCAGCTACTATGCTGAATTTTCATCCTAATGTAAACAAAGCAGACATGGGTGTGTAATTAAACATCAGAGCTTGACCAATATGGTATTTTTGAGACCAATACTGATATTGGGGCCTTTAAAAAGCCGGTATTAGATATATTGGCCAATTGAAACAGGAAACTTTAACAACAATTTTAATGTCAACATAAGGACTGTAAACTAGGGATAAATCCAGATGTCATTGGATGTGTTTTTATTATTCATCAGCATTATTCAACAAATATTAAATGCACTGGAATCCTTTTTAATTAAAAAAAATTAATGTGGTTGTTAAGTATCAAGTTTGGCATAACGCATCTTGAAAGTTGAAATTTAACTTAAGCGAGTTAGATATAAATTTTATAATAACAGAATGTACAGGGGAGTTGCTGGAAGAGATCCACAAAAGCATTACAAATGCATGTTGTTTGATTTTTTTTTAAGAATGACTAAATGACTCATTTTAATGTATTACTTTTACCCCTAAAGCATGTGTAAAGAGAATAACCAAGGTTGTTATCAGAAGGCAGTGATATATAGAGGAGCTGCCACAATTATGTATTCTTTGTAGGTGTGTAACGATTAATCGATAAATGGATATATCGATTTTATATTCCTATGATTCAACAGATTGATATGTGCTTGGAAAGTTGGTAGTAAAATCGATATTTACCCATCTATTATCATTATAAAAGGCATTGTATCAATTTTATCGATTTTGAAAAAACTTTGGATCGAAGCACAGAAGATTATATTTTTGCATTTTTTTATGTTGAGAAAATAGTGAAAGTATATTGTTTGCACTAACTGTAGTTTAATTAAAAAAATGTGTTTAAATATTGAAAATAATGCCACAAAAGGTTTAGCCCCTGTTGATTCTACTTAATAAAGTTGAACTTAATAAAAACAAAAAAAGTTGAGAATGGATTTGCTATTAATTATTGTTTCTTTTTTTGTTTATACCCATATTTTTAATTTATACTTGATTCCTTACAAGAAACTAAGATTCTTTTACTAAGAAACTTCCCTGCACTGTCCAGCATCCAGGTATTTATGATAATACCAATGGTTTAAATTTTGATGATAGTTGTTGAATGATGTACTGAATCGATTTCAAGTCACTGAATCGTTTCGGATTGCATCGCTCTAAATGAACTAGTATCTTTCATGAATCGTATTGTAATCACAAACCGTGATATGAATCGAATCGTTGTTAAAATGAATCGTTACACCCCTAATTCTTTGTAGAACTATTGTCTGAGAAATAATCATATTCATTATCATGTTATTTAATTTCACACAACTGAATGTGTAAAGTTCCATGAACGCTCCTTGTAAGTCTTTAAGTTAATTTTTTATCTATATTTTGATGCTAACTTTCGATAGTATGGCAACGCAGTAAAGTAACCATTCCTACTAAATCCCAACTGCTCTGTAAACAATTATTTTATCTGGATTTTACTCAGAGAAAACAAATGGAAAGGTTACAGGACCTCTCTGTGGACCTCTTTCTGTAACCTACTCCTAAATTTAGAAACACGGCATAGCTGCTGTTTGGAACATCAATATTTCTGGAGTGCTGAAAATGATCCTGACATCTAAAAGGCATCAACCTCTTGCAGAGTCGACAAAACTTTCCATCAGAAGAGACCGTTAAGTTTTTCTTTTCATCTGTAACATTGAGTGAACGCTGATGAACTCATCAGGTTGTGTCGTAAGGGAGCCGCAGAGTATTATAAATTTCATTTCATGTCTTATTTAGTAAAAATTAATGTAATTTAACATAAGTTATTACACATTAACATTACTTTGGTGTACAAAGCTTTTGGTTATCCTGCAGGAGGTCAAACATAATATATTTTATTGTACGCTTTACGCTGGTGAGCTGTTCTCCATGATGACATTAGTCATTGTTTTTTTTTAAACCAAAGAAATCCAGCTAAGTGACTCAGACTTCAGTCTGAAAAGGAAGAAGGAAAAAAGGAGGATGAACAGCAGAAAACAAGGTGCACTAAGCAGTCCCTGTAATATTTAATATTTAACTCCATCAGAAAGTAGCTCTTTATCCACTGCAAGCAAACTTCTTACATGGTGCTACACAGCACAAAACTTTAGTCTATTTTCAGTCTTTCTTTGATCTTTTTTAATTTATCTTTTGTTAATAGCATGAAATTGTTGATGCCAATTTTTTGGGGGAACAATTGCAATTGAATTTCCAAGCAGTCGATCCTATAAAGAATGCAGCAAGACACACAGCAGGACCTAATAAATGGATTTCTTTTTCATTTCAAGTGATTTTGAAGAAGAAAAAACCCACAGCAATCAGCAGCAGAGGACACAGCTTCCTGGAAGTACAGGCTTATGTCTGCAGACACAATGCATGTTTTCCCTTCGGGCTTATGGACTAAAAGCTGCACCAACACAAGCAGGAGTAGAAACAGCTCCTCAATGGGGGATAAAGACATGAAACCATGAACCATATGAAGACCAAGAGGGCTTTTCAGGATTTTCTTTTCTTTCTAACCGGAGACATTGTGGTTATTCTGTCATATCTGCAAGAGATCTACCATTTTTCTTCTCTCAAAGCAAAAACTATTGATTTGTTTCGTGCAATCAATACTTGCTATTCATTTTTTAATTTCATTTTTTTGTTTAACCCATTCAAATACATGGTGACAAAAGGTACATTTAAAAACAAAACTCATGAAATATGATTAGTGTCTTTGTTTATCATCTCAAACGTGAAATGCATATCCCTGTTGAAAACGCTCTCACAACACTTGAAATGATTTTGTGTGATCAGAGAGTCCGTCAGTCAAGTTAAATCCTGAATGTCAGGCGTACAATCTGCCAATATGATTCCAATTTAGGTATTTAAAAACAACCAACGACAGGCTTTTCTACCTTACCGCAGTCAAGCTCCACATCTTCTGCCCAGATGTGATGTCACTTGCCAAGCAAGTGCTATGCTTTAAATTCACAAGAAACAAAAGATTTCAGATTAAGAAACATAGCATGCCAAGAATCAAACGGGCCTACCAATTTAATACTCTCTTCCTCTCCCCATCTTCCTCCCTCAATTCCCTGCAGACTAATAACTGTCCTCCTCTGTCTCGTAAAACCCTAGTGCCTTTAGAGAACTCTATAACAAGGCTTCACAAGCGCTTTAAGATCATGGTGTTGTCTTTATGTGGAGAGAGGGAGCGCACTTGGCCGTGGCTGAAGCAGGAGTAGATGTTCAGACACTTAGGTGTAAGTGGGAGACATAGTACTCCTTATTGAAGCAGCTGTTATGGTTATAACCACAGTTGTTTCAGCAAAGGGCCAGAGAGTGAAGCAAAAGAGCTGACTCTAATTGACAGAGGTCACAGACGTTCTGTGTAAAGCTGTGTATCAGTGGCCAGCCGGCCGGACCCTGGGAGCTGCCCAGCATGCTTAATCAAACAGTAATTACAAACAAAAGCAGGTCGGCATGGGCACTCCAGGGAACAGCTTCAGGCACTGGAAGTCCATCACGCAGGTCCTTTTATTTGGCATAATTCCTAATTCCTTCACACAAAGGCCTCAAAGTTTTGCTCACAGTTAAGTCAAACATCCGTTTTTGCATTTGAGGAAATATAAAAACAGTTTAAGTCTGCAATTATCTGGTGTTTATATTCTTACAGCCTTGCACAGCACTACAAAACCATTTTATCCGAAGATGCTCAATTTCTTCACAAAGAAAGTCTGTGAAACCGTAAACTTGAGGATACCAAAGCTTGAAAAATGCCTGCAAATAAATTAAATAAAGAATAAAACATCTGAAATGTGATATTCCAATGAGTTCCTTATCATTTCTAACTAAAAAGCAACAAACAGCCTGCAGGATGGTACACAGACTGTACAAACTCACATAATCGTTTTTATCCTACAGCCCCTTATTCCTGCTGCTTTAATCAGTTTATCAAAATAGCCATCCTCTCCTGTTCGTGACCTGCTGTAAAGCTGTGCACAATGCCACCAAACATCCCTTTTAGCCCGTCTCTTCAACATTTTGTCATTCATAGCCTTAATTTGTCTGTAATTGAGATGCATGAACACACTGGAGAGACGCAAGTTCCTGTAGGGTTTGCAGTTTTTGGACAGACGAGACCAAAGGACAAGATAATGAGTATCGCAGACAAGAAACATTCAGAGTTTATTGGAGAGAATTCAAAATATCATTTGCCCGGGCCAAAATGCAACCTCATCTGAATGAACTTATTCAGAAACGTTCACTACACAACAAGCCGTGCACCACTTTCTCCTCAGGCTGGCTGAGAGACAGCACGCTCACCCGGCAGAACAACAGACTCAGATCTTTGTGCGATTTGTCTAACCAGAAAGCAATTCACACTTATTGACAGCCTCATGAATGACTAGCGTGCTGACATATGCTGAATGCCCAAAAGGGAGAACGCTCTCATTGCCCTCTTCCATGTGAGATGGAGACCACTGTACTGTAAACAGCTGAAGGCCTCCCTCTTTCTGGCCTGTCTGAACGAGCATTAGAGTACTTCCCGCCGTCACAGGCAAGAGAATGTCACAAAGGAACCTCTGTGGCCGACAAAACTGAAGTGGCCACTGTCTTTTTTCGTGAGTCTCAGGGTGTCTCACAAACTTTTTTCCATGCAAGCTTCTTTTCTTTCAACCCCCTCCCCGGTTTTTAGAGGCCCTTTTTTTTCTCCCCTCTTCTCTGCTGTTCCTCTCAGTGGCCCCTACTGAGAGGACAGAGACAGACACTCCGCCCAGCCAAAGGTTTGTCTGCCAGTACGGCCAGCTTTGGTCTGGGACAAAAGCACACGCTGCCCAAAATGGCACCCCCCTCCTTCCAACAAAACAAGTCCGCAACAGACTCCCACATTCTCCCAAACTCCCTCTATCGCAGTTATCTTCCATCTCCCTTTAATGAGAAAATATGAAGTTCAAAGACCAGTCTTTGTTTTGTACAGTTGGTAGGTTGCTAACCTGGGCCACTTCAAGTGCATGCTTATCGCTGTGCAGGCTGTGCTTTAGCATTTAATGAAAAGAGGCCCCAAAGACTCCAAGACTGTCTGGTGAAAGCAGCAGGCTTTAAGCCTAAACCCCATGTCAGAGGGAAACAAAATATATATATATATATATATATATATATATATATATATATATATAGATATGTGTGTGGAGGGAAAAGGGAACATAATGATGATCCTTATAACAAAATTGGTTTTCTT
>JBBBVT010000012.1:4267928-4280320 GCA_037177035.1 Craterocephalus eyresii | reverse complement strand
CGTGCACCCGCTGTGTCTTTTATCTCTGTCATGCATAGAATCCCATAACAATAAGCAACACCCACTACAAATACAAATCTTTAATTTCCTACTTTATCAATCAGACCCATTTCCAGCCAACCTATTCAGCCAGCATTCCTTTAAATTACTTGGTTGTAACTGATATATTTTGCACCAGCTGCAGACAAAAGTGCAGATCTTTTGGTGAGAGTTGCCTTGACCAACACATCCGAACCCAGACAATAATAGAATTCATGGTAGTCGGCAGCCGAGCGGCTAATATTAGAACAGACAGTTGTTTGGGTTTCTCTCCCGGGTCAAGCTTTTAAATATAATCAAACCTGTTTCCGAAGAGGCTTCAGACTGAGAAAAGGGTGTTGCATTTCATTGAATGAAATTCTCTGGCTCACACACACACACACACATGCAAGCACACACATGCACACGCATGCACGCACACATACATACACAGTCACCCACGCGCACAAACCTCTGTTCTCACAGACACGCGGAACTCCTTCAGAAGTCCTTGCGCGACCTCTTCAGCGGAATTCTGGTTACAGCTCTGCGCGAATCGGACACCAGAGAGTTCATTAGCCTATCTGTCGGCCCAGGCGGAGGACTCCGTGATCCCTTTATTTATCTGCAGTGGGACACAGCACAGATGTCGATTATTTACAAAGATATATGCATAAATCCAGCTAAACCTGCACACACAGTATTCATATTCATGCATGTGTTTGATGTTGCCTCAAATTATAAAAACTAATAGTAATCTGGATAATTCACCCAGTTAACAGTCAACAATGAATGTTTTCCACAGTTGCACAGAAAAGACCACACAATCTCAAAACATCCTGATTTATAAGATTCAGACAATTCATTTGCTCCTAAAACCACAACAGATTGATTATAGTTTTCTTTATCTCATGCAAAAAGAGAGGCTCTTGTGGTCTTATGGTGTCCCCTTGTCATCCAGAGGTGGAGCTACATTATCTGCTCATGACGGCTGAATAAAGAGCACCATCAGTTTAAATATCAAGTGGAAGACGTTTGCATTCAAAGTTTAGCAATAAACCTGCTCCAGCATTATGATTAGCTAAACAAAATACTTGGACTGTTATCTCAAGGATTTATAGCTCTTTAAAAAATCAAACAACAATCCCTCATGTTAATTCCAATGGTTTAGAATGGACATCTCAAAACGATTTATAGCTTGTTATCAGTGTAATCAGAGCATTATATGAGAATCATGCAATTTTTTGGACTTTTTTTGGACTGAACATTTCAGCCAATGAAGATTTAAACATCTGTTGATAGACTTTTTATGTAATGAAAGCCAATTAAAGCAACTATAATAAACTATAATAAATAATGTGGTGTCTCTGAGACAGTTTTATAACCTCATTTTTACTTCAGCATGTGTGCTCTTTCGTTACTCCATAATTTCTTCAAGCAGAGCAGAGTTTTCAGTGTTAAAAATACAAAGCAAACAAAAAAAGTATATTAACCTTACAAATGGGGAGCTTTAAGAAAGATTTATTCGCAGTAAGAAGATAGTGTAATAATAGAGACATACACACTCGACGTTTTGTATTTAAAAAAAACTAAACTAAACTACTAAGTCATGACTAGTGGTCATGCTGGACTGATTCCTTTATTGTATGGCCAAAAAAGTTTATATATTGATGACTTGTAAGTGTTTTTTAATCCTATGTGGCCATGCTTTCAGGGCAAATGGATGTCCCAGCGCTTGACTTATGTTCAGAAAATCACTCAGAATTTGTTGGGAGTGACTTAAGAGATCAGAGTCTTTGAAGGGATGAAGTTTCCAAAACACTTTCTGATATGCATGTACACCCTGTATCAACTTTAAAGTGTTGGCTGTTGTCCTGAAGCCACAAATGGCATTTAAGCAAAGGGACAGCCAGAGATCCATGTCTCAAGATCTGAGTGAAATTTGGTTCAAACAAACCTTTAAAAGCAAATAATTACTGAGCATATTAACTGTGACAGACCTCAAAACACTGACCAGTTGCACACAGTCTTCATACCAGGATGAAAGCCATTTATTATTAAATAAGTACAGAGTTTTTAAATAAAAAAACCCCACAAGTTTAAAGCTGCAATGCTTTGTGGTTGCATCTACAATTCCCTAAATCTGCAGCAATCACGTGTTTCTCATCAGAAAATATATTTGAAAAGCTTCAAAGGTCTCTTAAAAGTGTGTTAAAAAGCCTTAGAAGTGCAAACAAAGTTGTAGGCAATGTTTCAGGAAGTGCAAACACAGGCCAACTGTTAAATAATCTGCTATGACATAATTTTTTATTTGCATGCAGGTTATAGCAATTTGTGAGTAATCATCCCACTGTGGCGTGGGTCAGTTGTTTGGCTGCACCTGCCAATCATCTGAAGAAAATCCCAGAGGGATGATCTAACAAATGTGTACAAAACATTTGCGGTATCTCATTCATCCACCAGTTCCACATCGCTCCCTGTACACCTATACATAGAATCCAAAAGCTGTTTCACAACACTGCAGCACATGAGTAATTGTGAAACAGAGCAGTTCAACCATTTATCAAATCCTATATACATGGAAGGCTTGAGCCCAGGCTCCCAGAAAATATGGTACTTATTAGAGACAAATAGCGTATTCCATTTCAGCAGGTCCAGAGAAATGAATATTAAAGATTGCTGGGTGCAGGTGTTGGCTCGCTGAGGAGGAAAAGAGTCAGAAAAACATTCCAAAACAGTCCAGGGACAGAATAACCCAACAGCAGGAAAACACAACAGCTAGAAATATGTGTGATCAAATTAACTGAGTTTGATGGAAAACCTCAACTGTATTGAAATTTATTAAGAAGCAACCCAAGTACATATCAGAAATGGGTTGGGACCCCTAAAGCTGTTCATATAAGAAAAAAGAGAGAAAAGAAATCACACCTGACAACACAGGTAAGTAATATACAATCTAAAAACAACTAAATTCTGATAGTCAGGTCATAATATCCTTTCAGTCTTCAACAGAAGACTTAGGAAAAAATGCCCCCTGTCTCCTGCTGCCATCTTGTGGTAAAGCTTTGTCATTAGACATTTTGACCCTGCTGCATTGTACCTCTCCTCAAAACACACATGTACAGAAAATATATTAAGCAATCAGCAAAACAGTAACATGATCTCAGACTGACTTACAACACAACCCTTTCTTCTGCAATGAACAGTGTGCATGGAGAGAAGAACATAAACATTGTACGTGATGGGCTTTGTTGAATCTCTAAAGTTTTTAATCTGCAACTTGTCTATTTCCAGTGACAGTAATATCATTGGATTTTGACTATTTTAAAGACATGTTTTTGCATCAAAATAGCTAAAGTAAGTGATTGAGATCAATACATTGTTCACCGCTAATCAAGTTTCTGAAAGGTTGTGCCAGTACCAACAATAAAACATGTTAGTATAAAAAAAGCTTCAAAAAATAGGATCACAAGTTAAAAACTCCGAAGAACCACTTATACAAAAAAAACAAAAACATCCTGATTTGACTTGATAGACAATACATAGAAACACAATAAAGTGCACCCCCCTTATTTTTTTGCTATTTCTTATTTGTGCATGCGCTGATATCAATGCCTTTATAACGAATATTGCCCTGAGAGTTTAAGAGGAGGATGGATCCCAAAGTAGTAACACTCGAAAGTCACCACTTTCAGTATGTGTGTAAGGTTGAATTTTGGAGAAATAAGCTGTATTTTACTGATTTATTCCAATATAAAACTTCTGTTTTCCATCACTGTTGTCAATAGTTTGTCAAAAAAAATGGTAATTTCAAGTTAGAAATTTTACAGTAAAACACGGGATAGTAATGTCTGGATTGTATTGTTAAGGCCATCTACGGACTAACAAAGCATTTTAATGGTTTTAGTTACAGGATGTTGGTGAAAAAGCCAAACAATAAACAAAACAGTTATTAAGCTTTTTAAAAAATCAGTAAACAATAATAAAACTGTACAATCCACGAAGCAAAAATGATCCTCTGTAAAACAGAGATGATTGAATCCCAGTTATGAACAAACTGGATAGCTTCCATTTTATTAAAGTGCCCCATTTCCAGTGACTGAGCTGTGGTCTATTCACACTTGAAATATACTGATTTTCACAATGGATATAAACATCAAAAGAAAGAAGGCTACAGTTTTTTCTCTTTGCTTCACAGTACTTCCCGAAACGAAGCGAAAAAGAACAAAATCAAAAGTGAAGTAAAAATCGACTTTAGTTATTTGTTATTCATCAGTATTTGCTTGGCTCTCCCCGTCCTCCTCGGCCTCCTTCCCAAGCTGCTGATATTTCCTTTTGAAAAATCCAAACTGAAAAGTAAACAGATTGAGATATCAGTCATAAAAGTTTACAAAAGAGAGTGACTCAATAGGTTTTCATGTATTTCAGTTCCAGAATATTATGTAATGTAATGACCTCAGCCTATTATTCTAGTTTGCAAATCACTAAATATATTCAATATGAAAAACACAACAAAACTGTTTCTATATAAATGAGATTTCTTTTGAAAACACAGATCAGGTTAATTCCTCCTTCGAGGCAGCTCATGCTTGCTGATACCTGTCTGAAGTCATGTATCACACACATGTGTCACCAGTGTAAAGGTTTATAGTAAAACTTTACCTTCCACAGGAGTCCGACCACCAGAGCGAGCAGCAGCAGTCCTGCTATGACACTTCCAGCTATCACTCCTACCGGAACCTCGCCGACCTCTCCAGGTTTGCTCACTGTCACCACCACCTGGAGAGGAAAAAACTGATTATTAGGACATTATCTGATCCTTCCAACTGAGAAATGGCAGGTTAAGGATAAAACAACACAATTGTTTTTTTTAAAAACGGAATGTACTTAGATACAACTGTGTATTTGTCTGTTTAAACTTGCCGGCTACTTTTTCAGCAACAGAAGACTACACAGAGTCCAACTATTATCAGCTGAGAGACTCCACTGCACAACCTTTCCTTTGGGGACCCCTTTCATGCAGCTACCAAAACGCTGTGGTTCCCCTCACCACTCCCACCTGCTGCTCTATGCTGAAACCATGATTGGCCTTATGCTTTCATTAGCTGTTTTTTTTTGCCACAAATGATGCATTCTGAGAGAATTTTATCCCCTGATGAAACCATAGCCCTCTTTTTCCTTTTCAATAGGTCTAACAGGCACAAATGATCTACACTGTGGCGTGTTTCTGACATGCTTCATTAATGGAACGGTGCAGGAAAATTCCAGGTTACCAGCACATACATGAACTACTTCACCATCATAGCTCAACTAGTTCAACGGCCTCACTAAACCACACTGTACATAGCACATGCACAAAGTGTAGCCTACTGAAAGCTGTTTTGTTTTTCACTAAGGATACATGTTTTAAAATAAGGTTGTGTCGCAATTTTGTAGACTGTGAACTAAACCTCCAAAAGGACAAAAAAATTAAACAGAGGCGCATGTAGACATGATCTTAATTTCAACAATCACACAGGCCCTCCTCGTATCCTTGGCTCCACTGCAATAGAAGACTGAAAAAGTGTTTTGATGAGTCTTTATTTCAGCTGCCACATTCAGATGGAACTTGACATAGAATTTACATCAGAATTTGACATAAATAACAAGAAAGCATCCATTCTGCCTTGAGTCAATGGTTCAGGCTGCTCAGGTGGTTTATTGCTAGGGTGGATATTTTCTTGGCACAATTTATTACCATTTGAAAATGGTCCGAACAACACAATCCACCTGGCTATTGTTGCCATTGATATCCACTCATTTATGACCAACCTGTACAGCTGGCAAGTAAATGCTGCAAAGCTCAGATTATACAATGAGCTCACCTGATCCCAGTCTAATAAAGCTCCTATGGGAAGTGGTGGAACAGGAGATTCTCATCATAGATGTGCAGCTGACAAATCTGCAGAAACCATGCGATGCTATCAGGTCAATATGTAACTAAATCTATGAAGAAAGTTTCCAACACCTTGTTTTAAAGCCAAAAGGGGCCCATCCCTGTACAAGCAAATCACACTTAATAAAGTGGCCAGTCAGGGCACTGATTCATGCATCAGATAAGAATATTTTGTGATCTTACTGGTTGCTGTTTGAGGCTGATAATGAGCAGATTCGGGTCGGAGGTTTCCACATCCACACTGGAGATCAGCTGAATGGACTGATAGGTTGCCTGACAGACCAAAATAATGCAAATGAGAACAATAAAAACATGCAGACAACTTAATCAGTAGGTAAACCAAGAAAACGGTAATTATAAAACAGAATAAACAAACAGAGCTGAAAATTCCTTTACTAAAGAGATTTACCGTCACAAAAGAGCCACTCCAGATCCTGGTTTTAATCTTCACAAAGTAGTCACTTTTAACTTCAGTGTCTTTCAGGACACACTTTACATATTCACATCTTGCACCTTTGCAGTCCTGTCAGTTCAATTAACAGACGTAAATACAACAATGTAAAAAAAGAAAACAGTGACATTGTGGTCAGAGGGTCATGTGGAGTCGTTTGGTCTCCAAGGCAATGTGGTATGGTCTTATCAAAAGCACGGAACAAGGAAAAAATATTTTGCTTATTGCTGCATCTGTATGATCAAAGATGAAGATTTGACCTAATTTCCTGTTTGGAAGATTTGGCAATGATTCTGATTGGCTGCTCCAAGAAGCGTTTTTTTAAATCCTTGCTTGATCTGAAGAGGATCATTTTCAAATTAGGTGAAGATTAGAAAAATCTGATGTGCCTTGGAAATATATAAAGATGCAGCAGCATCTTTTTCATTATCATGGTATAAGATAACATGACTCAATTACACAAGGCACAGGCAATAATCAGTTTTGCTTATTACAGTATTGATCTGTTGATACTAGATAAGTGTTGTTGAACCAGAATAGTAACAAATGTCATTTTAAATTTTAGAATTCATGCACATTTCTTCTTACAATAATGTGATCTGAACCAGCATATGATAAACAATTTGCAGATTTAGGCTCCCGTACTGCAGCTCGATGAAGGAAATGTCTCATTTCTCAAAAGTGTGTAAAGACAGAGTGACTGACCAGTTTCTCCACGCCTCTGAAGCTCTCCTTAGAGAAGGACACTGTGTTGCTCTTCCCGTTGATCTTCAGAGGGTCGACTAGTTGGTTGGAGTCACAGCTCACTGAACCTCCCTGCAGGTGGAAAACTCAGAGTCAAAAATGGTTCTCATCTCTCATAGACAATTTATATTAAACTGTTTTACTTTAAAACTAAACAAGTGATTATAATACCACTATCTCCTATCAGTTCAGTCACACACTGAATATAACCTATAGAAATGATAAATGTATGTAACTAAGGGCTGAATTGTTCTAATGTTTAATAATCCTAAACATACAGATTTTTGAAGCTGAAACAATCCTAAAGACTTTCTAAAAATGATGTTTTGGGAAATTGAAGACTCACTGCTTGTGTTTCCACGCCAGTTAGATAGAGGAGCGGATTTCCACCTTTAGTTTTCATTGGCAAAGCAATGCTCAGATACAGGAGGCTGACGGGAAATTGACCTGTTGAAACCTTCAAGCATAATTTGATGAAATTAATATGTTTGATTTGTTCAGAAACAGGAGTCAGGTTGTGACATTTTAAGGGAGGGATTCATTAACCGCACCTTGACTGTGAAGTTAAATTCTGGGCCGATGTCATCCAGAGTTTTTACCGCTGTTACCACTTGAGTTGTTGCATTTGCTACATAAAAATTTATGTTTGATTCTCTGTAGACGAAAAGAAAATAGAATAAACACTTCGCTGCATTTGTCATAGAGAAGTGAAACTTCTACTGTGAGAGTGAAGTGGGGAACTCACCTGGATAAAACGATTCCAGTGTCGTACTGAACAGGAATGGATATGGTTACACTGTTGTCTGCAGGTCGACTCTCTTTGCCATCACTGCCAATAACAATAACAAAAAATGGTCAAATCATTTCAATAAAGCTGAATAAGCTAACTGAATTTCTTCACTATTTTGTTGTACCTCTTGACCTCAAACTTCACAACAGCTTTATTTTGCAGCTGATTTAAATTGTAGTCAAAGCTGATCTTAAATTTCACCTGCAAAGTGAAAAAAAGGTAAATTCCTATGATGACACAAATTAAGATGCAGATAATGCCAAAGAGTACTTCTTCCCCACCTCCTGGTCTTTTTTTAATGCTGGGGAGCCCACTTGACAGGCAACGGTGTCTTGTTGTGTTGAGGTGCATTTGACTCCTTCGGTCTATGAGCATATAATATGTTATGATACACAATAAGTTAATGGCTTGCACTTTTAATACAATACAAGTTTCATAAATATCTGATTAAATTCTATAACCCCAATACCAAAAAATAGGGTACTGTGTAAATGTAAAACAGAATATGATGATTTGCAAATCTTATGAACCCATATTTTATTCCCAATACAGAACATATAAAATGTTGAAACTGAGATATTTGACCAGTTTTTGAGAAAATATCAGCTAAGTTTGAATGTAATGGCAGCAACACATCTCAAGAAAGTTGAAACAGTGTGTTGCTGACAGTGTAGCATCTTATTTTAACAATGCTGTGCCTTCATATTGAGCTTTACTCTCCTCTGTTATATTACATCAGCATAATATCTTTTTTTCTAATAAAAAATATGAAAACATAAAAATAACTATTTAATTTAGTTTTATGATAGCTGATAAGTCAGTGTTGTAAGGGTGGCAGTAGGTCGGGCACTGACTCAGGTGGTAGAGGAGGTTGCCCGATGACTGGAAGGTTGGCGGACGCTGTGTCCTTGGGCAAGACAGTCAATGCCTTTAGTGTTAGCATCGCTGACAGGCTTAGACTTAAGTTGCTTTGCAGAAATGTCTGTTAACCCTTTAACTTTACCACTAAGAAAAAAGCCAGTGAGAAATGTTTCTTTGCATTTTCTCTATTCATTTAAACCAGAAAAAAACAAATAAATGTTTTTCAGCAAATTGTTGAGGTAAAAGTTTTCATTATAAAGTAATGACGGTGAAATAGGATAACAAACACTTTATTTTGGTATTACATACCAAAACCACTTGGTAGTGATAGTTCAGGCAGGTTCATTTAATCTTTTGTCTACTAAGATTAATGGTCATCACTGAAAAATTTGCGCTACCAAATGGAAGAGCAGATTGACATTAATGACTGGAAAAGTAAGCATTTGAAATACAAGCCCAAAGTAATCCCACATGCCAAATAATTATATATCTATTGGCCATATCACATATGGCTTATTCTTTGCATTATAAAGCTTGAATCTATATATTTTAATTTCAGTGAACTGTGTTCATAGTTATTTCTGGAACTGGTCCGGAGCCCATGCAGTGATTTCTGGAAAGGCATTGTTCATATGATGCAGTGATCTTCAAGAGAATCTGAGGCACCTGAAGATCGCAAGCATCCAGTTTTGACCATCAGTCTTTCCCCATGCAGACAGAAATTCCTCCTCCTTCTCTGATCTTTCAAATGACATTATACACTCTAGATGGTGGGATCTTCAAAATTGTCATAATTTTAGCTTGAGGAACATTTTATAACAATTTTCCCAAATTTTAAATGTATTTTGTAGCAAATAGGTGATTTTTTTTTTTATTTTACAGATATGATGAGAGTTAACATAATTAGTTTTGTTTTTGATTTGTGTTAATGACTGTCCAATCTATAATCCTATTTTAACTTTTTTTGATAAGTTGCTGTCATTCAAAATGAGAAAATCTTTCCATGAAATGTTAAAATGTCTTAGTTTCACCACCTTGTTGTTTACGTTCTTTTGGGAATAAAATTTGGGATTATAAGATTTACAAATTATTGTTTTCAGTTTTATTTATAATCAAAGAGAGGACATAATCTCATAATCATGTTAACAAAAAAATGCTTTTTCACTCACACCAAACACTGAGGAGTAGTAGAGGTTGCTGGAGTACTTAGCTGTGACCTGCGTGTTGTATGCATTTTCCATTTTGTTCTTCACAGTAACTTCAAATGTCAGTTCATTGTTGTTGGCGCTGACCAGAGTGGGAGCTGAGCTACAAGACAAGGAGACAAAACACTTTTCTCGTGAACTGTGTATGGCACAGACTAAAAGAAGCAAATTTTCCTCCTTATTTTTCCAAGATGAGGGACCTTTGTAACAAACCACCTAGGAAACACAAAAAGAAGCATGCGACACAAAAAGCTGCAAAACCGCAAACGCATAAAAAGCTATTGCACGGTCTCTGTAAAGTCATTGTTCACGTCCTTTCATGTAAGTGAATTCAGCTAATACATGCAAGCCAAACTTGGAAGTTTTTTCCAAGCTGAAAAGTCTGACGCAACCATTTTATAGGCTCTGATTTGTGCAGTTATTGGCCGTTAAATCGGACTTGTAAAGCAGAGAAAATAGAAAATGTTGCAATGGTTGTTAGGGGTTACCAAAGCATAACATTAAACAGAAGATTGTCAGGTTTGGTGCTATCCTTACACATTCTTTATTGTCAGCTACATGTCTGTACTGCAGGATACTTTGATATGACATTATAATTAGTTCATACTTGTTGCTCTTTTAGAAAATTAAAGGCCTTTGAAGCTGTTACTTACGTTAAACTCTTCCTCTGAGAATAAGTTTTGTTTGGACTTTAGATATGGCTGTTTATATAAAATGGATATAATGTTATAATGGATTTTTTATCACTATAGCGACAATCTTAGATAACGAACATGTTATATATGTGACTAAACAAGTAGCAGTTAAACATCATCTAGATTCAAACGCCCAGTTACTTCATTATAATGCTGAATATCTCATTTTATGGTACTGTTATGAAAAACAACTTAACAATTGAAAGAATCAGAAATAAAAACATGGATATCATCTTTAAAAAGTGTGAGAGATGTAAGAAGCAGACTGTGACTATTTTCGGGGTTTTGAAATCCGTTTTTTTTTTCATCTTTTTTAAAAAGATCCTCACAATACAAAACAAAAACACAAAAACAGCTTTGCCCAAACTTGTTCTTCCACAAAAATATGATAATAAGTTAGTATCAGCACTTTCAATCTTTTCTTTAAAACTGCCAAAATTGTGCATGTGATACTGCTAAATAATAAATTTGGCACGAAAAACATTTGTATGTTCAGTAGTTCTTACCTGGACACCTTGGTGTCTGTCTTTACACTCAGAACCAGATCACTCTCACACACATCATCAGAGCCACAGTCAATAGTGAAGGGGACCTGAAACAACAACAGGACAGGAAGTGCAGCAGGATACAGGGCCAATGTGTATTTAAACAAAAATAAGCTGATTATATGTTTATTAGATGGGATGAGGTTTAACTTAGAAAAGTGCCCCTGAATTATTACTTGTAGACTAAAATAAATTTAAATAAAATAAAATACAATAAATTAGAAAAAACCAAATGAAACAAAACTAAATAGAAATGAAATGAAATGAAATGAAATACTTTAGGAGCACACATAATATGTCTATTACTTACAAAGAATTCAAAGGCACTCGGAGCAAACATGTTGAGTACCGGGTTCACCTCCTCGCTTTCCTGCTCAATTTCTACTTTCAGACTGAGAGAATTAACAAAGTCTGGAGTCTCCTGTTAAATGCATGAATGAAACTCAAATTAATGATGAAAATAAATTAAAAACAACTAAGAACTGTTTATTTGAAACCACTTTGAAATTATATGGTGAAATTGTATGAGCTTGACAGTATCTATTTTCAACCCTTACCTGAACATAAACCTGGTGGTCTTGACAAAGAGCTGTTGAAGATACTTGTGCCTTTTCTTTTAGCAAGCGTTCACCATTTATAGTAAACAGTCCTCTTGATGTCACTCTTGAATCCTGCAAGTCAGCATCCAGAGTCAAAGTGTAGGAAACATCTGGAAGAAATTGGATGTTTACAGTTAGGAAAGACAGAAGATATAACATAAGACATTGCTTTGTCTGAAGTTAATTCTAATAAGAAGTTAATCATTTACTTTTTCCATTTCAACATGACAAGAAAAAAAAGGTTTAGCAGGAAAGTTTCCATGAAGACATGCCATCTACGGCAAAAAGGATTTAAACTTTTAACTTTTTAACTCAAAAGTTAAAAGTATGAAAAGTTTTCCATTTCCATTTGTTTGTCTTTTTGATCTTTTGAAGCAATTTTCTATAGCTCTTTTTAAATTTATTCAGATTTTCTGATGAAATTCAGCAACCTTTTTAGTCAATGCATTCAAACAGTTTTTTAAAAAAAAACTATAGAGCATATCGGGCTTGTTTGGGTGATTATATGGAAATATCCAAGGCTGAAGGAAAGCATTTTGACTGTGAAAC
>JBBBVT010000012.1:4247716-4267828 GCA_037177035.1 Craterocephalus eyresii | reverse complement strand
GAAAGCATTTTGACTGTGAAACCACAGCAAACGTTAGCAGCGAGCAAAACTAGGCTGCTTTTGTTTAACCTACCATTATATAAAAAAACAACAGATCATCTACTTGTTTAGTCATTCACATCAGAAAATACTTTAGTTAACGGTGGTATAACTTTTGCAGGTCACTGTACCTAGACAATAAAAGTAAAACCACAACCAGAGCCCTGGTTTTATGATTGGAGGAAATTTAAACATTTAGCCAGGCCGGGATTCTCAAGGAAACAAATTGCTTCAGTTAAATTCTAAAAAGTTATTGATAATATCTGGTCAAAACTTTAGAAAATGTTTAGCTCTGTCATTTCACATACAGTAATCGGTACTGTTTGAATTAGCTGTTATGATCAAAGTTGGCGCACATAACTGTCTGAAGTATCTGTCTGAAGTGTTTGACATTTTTCAGGCAGCAGCAGAATAGCCATCCTCCTTTTTTTCAGTCACTTTCACCACAGCAATGTAAATATTCTCAATAAGTATAACAGTCAGGATTACCAATGGGTCCCAGAGGGTTCTTGGGTCTGAAAGAAGCACTGAAACACAGTTTAGTGTTGAAACACGAAAGTTTGCGACCATTAATGTTGCAGGGTTTGTTGAGAATATTGATTTTGTCAGGGCTGAAGGTGGCTTTAGCCGCAACAGTCCCCACGCCTCTGGACCTGAAACAAGTTCAAGCTCAAATTAACATTGGAAGTTCTAAAATAACATGTACTATGACAGAGCATTTGCTAAATTTTAATCCACTTTAGATGATTCACTGTAATTTATCCAACCAATTTATTGCTCCTGAACAATGCGCTGCTTGAACTCACCAGAGCTGCACCACTTTGCCATAAGCCCCAATGGAGATGTCGGGGAGCGTATCATCATTCAGATCTCCATAGCCATCTAGAGACCTTCCAAAGTACTGAAGTTTAGGATCCAGTTTGGAGCCAGTGATTCTCTTAAAGGATAAATATTATTATCAGGTATGCAACAGCATAGATCATGTGAAAATATGTTTAGAATATATTTATTTTTAACTGCTTTCCATTAGCTCCTGTTGGATTTTGTGTAAACATCGCTGCTTCGTATCATACCTGTGAAAACTGTTTGTTCAGCATCTTCTCATTCCCATTGTAAATGTAAATAACGCCATTCCCTTTGTCTTCTAGTGGGGCTCCAACAACAACATCACTGTAACCATCCAGATCAAGGTCGGAAATGGCAGAGATTGCCATTCCAAAACGAGCATTCTCATTTGGAGGGGGACCGATGAGGAATCCCTGCTCGTTCAGTATACCCTTCAGATGGGGAGACAGAGAAGTGCATGACTGATGGAGGGAAACACCTGAAATTCCTTTCCATGTAAGAAAAGTATGAACGAATGTCTATTTTCATGCTCCTAAAAGGACTATTTTTATTTTTGTTACCCTGGTGACAGAGAAGAGATAGACTCTGCCTTCCTCTTTCTTCAAGTCGCTCATGTACATGGGGGCCCCAACCAGCAGGAGGTCTGTCACCCCGTCTTTGTTAACATCCAGGGAGCACAGGACACTTCCGAAATAGGATCCAATCTAGGACAACAATTTCTAACTGATGACTTGTGCATTCTTCTCAGACTTCAAAGGACATTTTTGGCTCTTGAGTGGAAATGTGAACAGTGCATCTTGTTATATAAGTACCTGTTTCCCTCTTTCTGAATCAATGATAGTAGTTTCCTTCTGAGTATTGATGGTGTAAACGATAACTTGTCCAGAGTGGTTAGAGCGAGGTGCGCCAGCCACAAAGTATTCTGTAGCGCCATCGTTCAGTGTGGTGACAGAGTAGCCTGCAGAAAACACACGCAGCACATTTACTGACACTTAAAGTAACAACATTGTTTTTCATGAAGACGGCGGTGGAAAGTGGAACAATGAAACACATTTACTGAAGCACATTAAAGTTATGCAGTTTGCATCATTTTAGCAGAAATCTACTTTTGTGTCCACATTGAATTACTTTATTTGAAAGGAAAAAAGAGAAAAAAGGCTCTGCATATATGCAAAGATGTTTTGAGTTGCTTTGGCTGACTGCAGACTGAGACCGCAGTGGAGCGCAGCTGGTGTAATCCCATGGTCTCTTGTTGATTTTTATAACAGTTTCTCTGACAAAGTGCCATCATAGATGGTTAACATTATTTACATATTATACAAAATCATAACCACAAGCAATATCCAATACATATAAACATGATTTATGGATAAATATGTCATTCATAATTCTTACAAATGACATAAATGTGGCTTTGAAAAAAAAAGTTCTCATATATTCAAAGTTTCCCCACCCTCTTCTCAGAAATGTTCCGACGGTCACCGTAGTGGTGAGAACAGGAAGTAGTTGGTATACCAAGCATTATCATACAGACTTTGTTTCCTTCGAAGTTAAAAAAGGTCATGCATATACATCTGCCTCTGCCAGCATTCTCCAAGCTACACAACTCTTTTTTAACAATCCTGCAAACATCCTGTGCATACTACATAAACGGCTAATTAAATTAGTTTCTTCTTAAAACATGTCATATGTAACACGCCTATGGATTGAAATGTTAAAATACATTTAAGCAAAACAAACTACCTCCTCTACAGCTGCTAAATCTATTGATGGATTTGCATGAGAACTTGAGTTGGAATGTCCACCATTCTTTTTCAAGTCATCCAACATTGTGCTGATTTACAACAAAACAATCACAAGCTTACCCAGTAATGAGCTGTGATTTCTGTCTTGCAGTGTTTTCTCAAAGGCTGAGAAAGGGAGAATGTTTACTTTTGACCCAGTCTGATGGACGACAGTCCCACTCCAAGCGTAGGCTCCCACGGCGCCGAGCATCATCACATCCTTAGACAGCAAAAGATAGTAGCGCACAATTCCAGTTAAAGGAAGTCAGAAAAAGTTGCTACACTTGTTGCCACAAGACAGAAAGTTGCCACACTAGCACAGCAAAAAGGTTTTCTCAAAAGGGTGATGACATTGATTCTTGCTTGAGTTATAGAAATTTCAAAATGGTACTTTGAATAGGCTGCGTATTGTGTTTAGTGCATCGACTTAGTATCAAATGGCCCATGCACCAGTTTTCCAGTGTTGCATCTTTAGTTGTACAGTACCTGCTTGCTGGAGTAGTGAGCGCTGAATCCGACCTGGGACATCTCCATCATGAAACTATCCCCACCTTTTCCAGTACCTTGTAATTCAATTTCAATTTAAAATACAGTATTATGTAAACATCAGGGAAAAGTGCAAAAAACGTGTTTCCTTTTTATCTCCGATTCAGATAGATCAGTATGATATACATATTACAACAGATGCATTCTTAGGTAAAGTAGAGCATGCACATCAACATGAATGGAAATTTGTACCCTCTATGTTAAAGATGCGGTTCCCCAGAGTTCCAGCGATGGTGGAAAGGGCTGCCTCCTCTGACACATTAAAGAAATACTTCTCTGTGGGTGAACTGGCAATAGATTTGATCTCTTCTATTAAATTTTTTGTATCTCTATTATTTCTGATGTAGTAACCCAGGACCTGTGAAAATATGGAAAAAGAAACAACCACAAGTTTAAGGTCACAACGAAAAAACTGCTTTTAGTACAATGATGATTATAAAGAGGTGCTGCTCTGTATAAAACAGGGTAAAACTGTCATAATCTGATCTCTGCTGCTGTGTTTTTCCCATCTTTCAGACCAGGAAGGTGTGAGCAGTCTCCCTCTCCTGGGTAGAAGAGAGGTTTTTAACCAGACACACCTGTTTTCCATCTGCCTCTCCGCTGGCTGGATAAGAGATTAGTTTCATTGCTCTCTGCCAGCTCCACTGCTACTTTGGTGTCTTCCTTTCCTGATGTGAATCTGCCTGCAGCTTATACTGGTTACATTTTTTTCTGGATCCTCGGTGTTTCCTGGAAGTACTTGTCTCATTTGCCAAGAGCCTGCTTTCCTCCACAGGTCATCCATTCTGTATTTTCTGGATATATCAGCAGCCTTTCTGCCCTCCTCTCTGCTTTAAAGTAAGTTTCTCTATCCTTTTCCATTCTCGCACTATTACTTGTCCTGGATCTATTTTATGGAAATAAAATATCCCAGAGATGCCATTAACTTTTGGATTTCCCTCCGTCTCATCCTCAGTGTCGACCTCATCAGTTTGTAAATAAAAGCTGTGATGCTGAATTCCATGGTCTGGTTTGCTCCTGAGTCCTGAGTCCAGGAGCAAACCTTTTGCTTCAAACCCTTTGGCCTTGACAAAAACATACAACTTTCCAAATGTAATCCATTTCCAACATTTGGTTGAAAATAGTAAGAGTAAATGCAGTATTTCATCCTATAATTTTAGTTTTGATAAGCTGTTTAAGGCTATACTGTAAAACCTAAAATTTTGCAGCATTTTATAGTAAAAACTTTGCTCAAAATCCTGTAATCCAATATGAACAATATAAAACTTGTCTTCTAATAGACACCAGGAAGCATGACACTACACTGTAATAATTTTGACATATCACATAGTAATAGCTGGTATTTATGTAGTAAATGATTCTTAATGTAATTTCTACAAAAATGCGAGTTGGAGTATTATAACATGTCCCTAAAAGATGTAAAGAGGAAAAATATCTGCATTCTGGGGGCAATTCTTAAAAAGACTAAACTAAATGTTTGTTATCTTCAAATCATCAAGGAAATTGGCATAACTTTTTTATATGAATAAATACATACATTTTTAATAGCATAAATTCCAGTAATTTGTCTTACATAATGCTTTATGATATGGATGACCAAAGGTTAGCCTTAAAAACAAAATTACTGTGACCGGAACATGTAATACTTCTGAGAATCTCTGCGTTGGGTTTCTTGTGTCATAATCCTTTGGTTTTGTTGTGCTCCTGTGTTCTGGTCAATTATTTAAGCTCTTGTATCCAGATTGCCCAACATCAGGTTTTGTTCCTCATCTCAGTACTTCCTAGATCTATAAACTTTAGACAGCTGCATCTTCAGTTTGTATCTTGTGAGTAGATGTGGTTTTCTTTAAGCACTGTCAGTTCCCACTTCTTTATTTTCAGAACAAAACCACAGAAACAATGAGCTGAAAACGTTGGCAGCCTGAGAAACTGACATAACTTTATGAACTGAAGGAACTGGTAAACTTAAAGTTGAAGCTGATAAGTTGCCAACATTTTCCAAAATTTGAGGACCTCCCCCTATGGTTGGGGGAATGATTATCACAGTCATCCAATTCTAATTTGAAGAATTTAGTCAACAAAGTACATGAATAGCAAGTAAACACTTACCGCAATACCAAAGCGAGTGATGCCTTTCCTCTCACAGTCAGCGATGACCGTGTCTCTGAAAAACTCATCGTGTGATTCACCATCAGTGACGACCACCATTACCTTGGCAACACCAGCCCGGCCACCATTGTCTCGATGGAAACCCCAGTTGCTGAGGAGCACAAACATAGAAGTCAGTTTTAAGATTTAAGTTTCATCATAAAATAAAAAGAGGCAAATAAAGAAATATTTTTTGTTAGCAAATTTGGAAAAACAAACAAAAACCAAAGAAATCAGTTATGCAAGCTCTATAAAAAAAATCTGTTAAAACATTTGCAATGAGTAAGAGTGCAAACACCAACCTGGCATACTGGATCGCATTAAAGGTATTTGTTAAATCACCAAACTTCTGTGTAATTTTGGATGCTGCTGCAATCATTTCAGCCTTGGATGTGTAATCGTTCAGTTTGAATTCAAACCGGGGATCAACTCCATACTGAATGACGCTAACCTGGTACGATATGCAAAAGAGTGTAAATATTTTCCATAAAAAAGTGACTAAATGAGCTTTCTCAGCTTAAACTACTGTAGTCAACATGTGCCAACCTTACCTGTGTACTTTGGGGTCCGATGTCTAGTGAGGGTATTAATTTCAGCAGGAAATCTGTCATTGGTTTCCAAGGATAGATGCTGTTTGATCCATCCATAACAATCACGATGTCCATTGGTTCACCACATTCTGGGAGTCAGAAAAGGGAACACATGTTCATGCCATGGCAAAGAGTCAAACAGGTTAGCCAATTCATACATCTCAAGCTTTACCTGAGTGACTCAGCTGATTTTAAAAAGGTTATAATGTAAAATGAATAAACTGTAGCAGAGATCTTTAGAAATGTGACTTTCTTTAGATGCAGACAACTTGGTCACTATAAACTTACAGTGATTTTAAGGGTGGAGTGAAATTGTCCCGTAGTGGGACAGAGTTTACAAGCAAGCAGGCTCACAGCTGGGGCTGATCTCATAGATTATCCCTCCTTCTATTTTACTGAGAACCAAACACTCAGAATAGACAAGTAAGCGTTGGTTGAAGGGCTGTGAGTGGCTCAGCAAAAACAAGACCAAACAAATGAATTCAATATGTTGAAGAGGAAGCGTGTAACAGCAGTTGCTAATCGCTCTGTAATGATCCAGAATGTCTGTGTAGCGGCACATTCAGGGCTGACGGGAAGTTATGTAGCTTCACCGTCTACAGAATTTGACTGTTTCTTCTGAACTGCAGATGACCCAGGAAGTGGAAATGAATCTGGGAACATCCCCAGGAATCAACCAAGTGTCTCAGATGACCTGTGACTTGTGAATTCTTGTACGTGACTGAAGGCTGAAAAGTTTCAGAGTCGGTGCTGTGAGTCTGGATGAAAGAAAAACTCTAAACTCTCCCAGTTCCTCCAAATCTGCTGCTTCGCAGCAGGAATGGCTTCAGTGTCTATTTTGGCTGAAAATAGCTATTTTGATATTTTAAAGTAGCTGGATTCTTGTGACATTTGCAAGATTGTGATCACAATTAAAATCTTTAGAATCTTAAATTCAGTTTAATTCAATTTTATTTTTTATAGCACCGATTCATAACGTCATCTCAGGGTGCTTCACAGACAATCAGTTTAAGCCAATCTGGCCATACATTCATGTATACAAGCCAATTAATAACAAATAGCCTATGTAAGGAACCCAACAGACTGCATCAAAGTCTTTTCTGAACAGCTTAACGCAGGACTTAAATGGTGGTTCTGTGAAATATTCCACTTGGGGCATTAGGGAATTGCTCACAAGCAAGAACTGAGAGGTATTAATCACACTTAATAAAAATTTAAACCACGAAAAATTATCATTAGCAATGATACGGGAATGAATTTACTTTGAATAAAAAATGGGAGCTGGTCATAAGCCAACTTTGTAACTAAAAGTTTACTTCAATACAAAGGTGACAAACGAAATCAAGAAAGCAGACAGTGCGTCATGGCAATGTGTTCAAAATAAAACCAAATCCTGCCTGAAAATGTACATATTAGCCAACATGATCAATACATGCCGAACCATGGGGAAAATGACTTAAAATGGACTTACTTTGGACAGCAGGAGAGAAGGCAGGTTGAGGTTGGAAGAGGGGGTTTAATTTTGCACATATTCCTGGGTAGAAGTATTGATCGGCACACTGCTGTCCCCATAGAGGACCACACATCTGTATCAGACATACAGAGACAGTTGGTTCTGTCATTAAAAGCCCCATGAAGAGGATATCACAATATTAACGACTCTTGCTTACTGCTGCATCATCCAGACATCTTTTTTCCTTGTACTAGGAATATTTTGTGGTAAATGAAGGCTATGTTACTGAGTATGAATCAAATGATGAATGCATAGAAAGCAAGCCTGCTTACATCACAGTTTCTTTCCTAGCATGTGAAAATGCAAACATACCATCAAATCACTGTTTGGAGTCATCCGGGCAAGCGTTAAGCCCAGGGACATATTAACGTTGACATCTTTAATGTTTGGAATACGAACAGAATCTGTGAATACAGTGGGAAGGAAAAACAAAAATGAAATGCTAGTTATTGAATCTAGAATTTAAAAAATTAATTTTATATCAAAACTTCAGTGTCTGCATAAAATATTTGCATTGTTTTCAAAAAATGTTATTATTTTTATTTACAAAAGCCAAGAAGGCTGCCTGAATCTTAACAAAATACCCATACTTATTTTATTTAGAAATCTTGAAGACAATAGAGCTTGTTTGTTAATTATGAAGAGAGTTAAACAACAAAAAAGTAAACTTTGCCTTGAAGATTGAGTTTATCACAGCTGTTTCTGGATCCGGAGACTGGACATTTGTAAATATCCCCCTTCCTGTTTCCACTGAAACCACTCCAAGGAGCACCGACCAGGAGCCTACAGAAAAAACAAAAAGCAATAATCTTCATTTCTGTGTCCAACAAACATGCAACATAGTCATGACTATTGTCATAGTCTTATCTGTAGATGGAGCCTGCTGGAATAACAGACAAAAATAATCTTTTTCTTCTGCCTAAAACCAGTACACATTAAAAAAAGGAACATTTCATCTTGTGATTAAAAAGCAAGTGAAACTGTACATAAACATCAGTCTGTGAGTGTAAAATGTTGTGTTTTTGTACTGTTGTGAGCAAGTGCAAACATGCTACTTGCCTCTTTTATTTTTTAACAATCTAAGATACAGGTAGGAGATTGTTCAAGTTCACACAGAAAAAAATCCCCTCCAGCCACTTCATCTGCGCTACATAATAACACACAGATGCATCAAACTGTAATTAAAGTAATTTCTTAAGGTTTAGATTCTTTACAATACTCACAACCAAGGGAAAAACAGGAAGTGGGATACATCATTTGTTTCTATTTGCACAGGAAATAAGTAGTATTAATGTTGAGTAATTTAGGAATCTACAGTGAGACACTACAATCAGATCCTGTACCTTCCCCTCAGCTATGGGACACTCCCTCAGACGGTGAGTTATCCTGTGACTGCGCACTGAGTGTAGAACAACAGACATGACCGAAGCTGAAAATTACAGTTGCAACACCCACACAAGTTCAAAGGTGGCAGGGATGTTTGTGTCAGTAATACAGGGTTGCTGGTCAGATGCTGTTACAGAATCAAAGCATTTAAGTTAATATTAAACAAAAAAGGGGGCTTTTAATATGGTAAATTGACTGTACTTGCATAGCACTTTCTAGTCAACATACCACTCAAAACCCTTTGCAAGTTCATTCATCCATTCATGCATACATTCGTAAAGTACCTATGCTGGAACATACTTGGTGCTTTCTAAGCATAAATACACCTGACAAGCACTTCAGGAGGCAACGTAGGGCTCAGCGTCTTGCCCAAGGAGACTTCGACATGATGTCAGGGGAATTAAAACCGCTGATTTCCCTTTTAGTAAACCTGATTTACAGTCGCCCCTCAATATCTTTGTGTGTTAGATACAGAGGTGGAAGAGATGCCGAAAAACTTGTAATTGACTGGAAGTATCTTTATTTTGCTTAAATTCAACTCAAGTCAACATAGAAGTACCCATCTAAAAATCGACAAGAGTAAAAGTAAAAAAGTACCTTATTTAAAATGTAATTTCAGTATAAGTTACTTAGTTACTTACAGTATATAGTGAATATCATTAAGGCTCATTTTGCAGTGAAGGATGGTTTTAACTAAACAATAATGTAATATGTGGGATACACAGACAAAAGCACACTACTTACTCTACTTACTGCCACATTTCATAGATTTCATAAGGAAGTTTTGAAAGCCAACAGCCTGACGGGGTAGATATGTTTCGCATTACATGAAGATATTTTGCCTTGTTTGTGTTTAAACAAAAAGAGTTGTCTGAGATTCGGCCAAGGATTTCCTTTTGTTTCCAAATAATCTCCGTACAGGAATTCAATAACTCTGCTTGATAATCCTCGGGCTCCTCCACGGAGGATTCCACCTGTGCAGGCTTTCACAGGGGTCAAATAATTAGGTCAAAATTTCTTCACTTACATTCTATTATAGTAAAAATATTTATCTAAAAATCTACTTGAGTGAAACTAAAATCACTTATTTCAAAAACTACTTAGAGAATTACAAATTACTAACAAAGGCTTCTCAATTTTAGTAACTTGAGTAATTCGTTACTTTTCACCTCTGGTTAGATACAATCTGTTGACCAATATTAAACCTACTGATCAATGTGACGCACATTCTACATGTTCATACCCAACATCTTAAAAATATTCTTCAATAATAATAACGATTAAAAAAGAAGTCTGTTCCACCTTCCCATCTTGTATCAACCTGTTTTTGTCTGATCTGTTAGCTGAAGGGTGCATTCTTCAAGAAACAACAGATACCTATTTCTCTCAGTTCTAAGAAGTTATCAGTGATCTGAAGTAAAGGATAGATGATGTAGCTGTGTATAAATATTCAGTTTTAACACGTCTGTGTCTACATTATTAAAAGGGGACTGGTGCAACATCTGCAACAATAGTGAGGAGATTTATGGTGGATTGTATTATTCATAAGTGTCCAGATGGCAGCAAAATTCTTTAATTGCTATCAAAAGGAAAAGAAAATTAACAAAAAGGGTCTTGTTCTTTTTGTGTACCAACCGTTCTTTCAGCCAACCGTAATACTGGCTGGTACACCAGGCTACATATCCTGTTCCTACTGAGGCAATAAATGCAGCACAAAGAGTTAGCTGTGGTAGCTAAGCCTTTAGCTGGATAGGCTTAGCTATACAGGCTCTGCTCCCTGCAGCACAGAGTTTTGATGCTTACTTCTACAACCTTTACAAATGCCAGAAAAATGCCGGATCTTTATTTTGACAGCAGTTCCCTAACTAGAATCTGCATGGATGCAACACAAAAGAATCAACAATATCCCCATCAGCTATAAACTTTTGAGAAAACCAGTTTAATCGGTGTTGAGCCATCACCTGCAGGCGACATTTTACCATAACAACTCACACCTGGACACAGATAGATAAATATAAGATACAGAATGAAAACCACAGCAGCCAGTTGTCACTGTGGTGAAACAGGGGGTGGAAGGAAAAGATTACAGTGCATCATTCACAGATATCTGCAATTTTAGTTTTTCTAAGGATCAAGATTCTTTCGTGTCATTTTCATTTACAAACACAGGAGATTGAATTTTAGTTTTTCAATCAGTGACTGCAGAGCAATATTAGAATCAACAATAGCACTTAAAACCAGTTAAACCTATGGCTGGGTCATCATTGTGAATGGACTGGAACTGCCAATGCATTAGATATTTCCTTTATTTAAACATGAGATCAGAGACTTGTTTACTTGCCTGTAACATCCTTGAATTTGTCAAATGAATGTCTCTTAACACATGAAATGTTTAACACTCTTTTGTCTTGCCTTTGGACTCTTGATCGTGGCGGCACGAGATATTACTTTTAATAAAGTACTGCTGGAAAAAAACCCAGCTCCTCCCTTTTAAACTAAATCCATATGTGATGACTTAAACTCCTACCATTTTCCCTGATGATTTGTCACTTGCTGAACAGTGTGGCCAAACTCTTCCACTGCTGGGCCGCTGAAAATCTTTGCCCCGGCCGTGCCAACATTGAAGGTCTGTGACAGGAAGATTCTGTCTGCTGGAGGAAGAGAAAGAGGATGTGGCATGACAGTGACACACAGCATAAAAAAAAGAATACTGTTGTCTTCAGTAGGCTATCTATATTAGTATTGGTATCTTGTTGGAAAAGTAATAGACCTATACTATGAAAAAAGCAAGTTATGCAGCTGTCCAGTTTTTGTGGTGTATTTAATAAATTGCATTTGGGAGATAAGCTTAACATTAATGCTAATGACAAGCATCTCAGTTAGACACCTTAACTTCCTCCTCTGTGTCAGGTGTAGCTGAATCATTTACGTAAAAAAGACAAAACGAATCACATCCGCTTGACTCATGGGGAAAAGCTTCACCGAACATTAAGATCACCTCATTTAGAGCTGCAGTTTCCTTTAAAGCACATAACAATATCTTCACATCCAATGAACTCTCTCAGGTGGTATTTGCCAGATTATTACAGAGAACATCCTGAGCTTGCAGAGCCACAAGTCCGAGCAGGCTGAGCTCATCTATCAGCCAGCGCTCCACCTCAATCAGCAAGGAGAGGAATGTGCATTGGACTTGTGTCGTTCCACAATCCACGCCTGTTTACCTGCTGCACAAAACAGCACATTTACCTCCCTCACTGTCCACATCACTCCTCACATGTTAACTTGGGCTGCTGCTTTACAAAGCGATCTAAAACGGCGGATTTAGTCCAACTATTCTCCGATGACATTCAACTTTATCCGGATGGACTGAAGCTCGTGACTCGGACTAATCACACGAACAGCTGCTGGTTAAAGTTAACTCCAATTTTTAAAAAACGAAGAAGCAAAGCAGTTGTGTCTTCAGGCAGTTTCTATTTGGGCAGTCACGTTGCGTTCATGCACACAAATTGGATAAAGGATTATAAAAGCGGTACCTAAGCTATAAACAGACGACTAATGCAACTCTCAGACTCAGACCTTATAAAAACTGTTTACAGCTGTCTACGCAGACCTACATTGTTTTTAATCCGACATTCTTTAAATTAACGCAACATGTTGTCTTAAACTAAAAAGTTTAACGTTCAAGAAAAGAAGTTTCGTACTTACCAACAACTATTATAGCGAAGAAAAAACTCCCTGCAGTGATGTGGTCCATCCTCTTCTTAATTCCAGTTGTTTGATGTGATTAAATGAAGCCTCCGCACTTGTCAAAGTCGGTGCTTGCAGGCGAGTCAGAGGTGACGCGCCGGATGGATTTCCCTATAAGGACTCGAGCTGCACCCTACCTACCTGCTGGCACCATCCAGACGATGGCTGAATTTCCTAGAAAAGAGAGAAAGTAAGAAAAAAGTAAAAGGGAATGCAGAAAGAGGAATATTTCGAGACTGACCCAGGGTTGATGTCTTGAGATTCTCTAATTAATAAGGTACAATCTTAAAAATCAAACAACAGCAGGATTAAAAAAAATAATCCAGTTGAACCGTCTTTACTTTAAATCCACTTCAATCCCCACAACAGAGCTCCCGAGCAGCACTTATGTCAAAACATCTTAAAAACATAAATAAAAAACAGTTGTCTAATAAGTTAAGACTTATATCATCATCAAAAAGGCATCATTCTCTGTGTTCATTGTGGAGTAGTGAATTATGGTTATGACAACAGCTCGATCTTGAATAATTAAAATATCAAGAAACCCAAACAATAGTCAGAATTATTACATTATGTAACACAAACCAAAAGCTTCTTTCCTTGACTGGAGACTAATTAATAATGTAAGAAATTTCATCCAGAAAAGCCACTGAGGCAAAAGAGTTAATAGAAATGTAACTTTCAATCAGCGCTGCCATCCTAAACATTTTGGAAAAAATTTGATCCGGTCTTTGATGCATAATCACTGGATGAAATGTAATTTGTCTGGTGAACAAACAACTCAGTATTCCAGTGTTGTTACAAAGGAGACTCTTCACAGATCAGACTCTAACAGCAGTTGGAGGATGTCTCTGACCGCCTTTGAGGAAGTTGGAGAAAATAACTCTCATGGCGTCATCCTGTCTTCATATTTTTAACAGAAAGGCTTCATTGTAGACCGGCGTTGTGGAATTTGAAGGATGCAGTGCAGGCTTTTTAGGCAACGAGGGTCAAATGAAGGGTTTTCGTTGGATTGTTGGAGACATGGAAAAAGATTAATTTGATAATGAATATACACAAAATATATTGAAACTTAAGAAATTAGTTCATTTGCAGCTGGAAGCACTTTTTGGACTGCAATCCTTTTCCTTACCAGGATGAACCAGGAATTCAACCTATATGGTGTTTTATTTAAAACTCTTGTGCATGACAACCATTAAATGGCTGCAGTTTTATCAGTAAGTGCACGTGATGAATTATTGCTGTTTTTGAGCAGACACATAATTGCTTTCCATTGAAAGGGCCAGAATCTGCTGGAAAACTGCTGGGAGCCAGAATTAGGAACACTTGCCATTTATGATTCAAATACTGGATTGAACTCTCTTGGTATCAGAAAGCAGACAAGTTATCCAACAAATTCAGTCCAACTTGTTCCACTCCGTCAGTTCCAAGAAACTCTTCTACCATGACAGACTTTTATGGTCAAGGTTAGTGTCCTCTCTGAATCCTGTGAAGTGGCTGCTTAAAACAAAAGTCACATCGAATCTTAAATTACAGTAAAACATATAAACTTACAAATTATTTCATAATACAAGAATAAAAATTACTCTCAGCCTTCGATTTGGAACAAAGTCTAAGAGCCACGAGGTAAATCTATAGATATTACCCAACAATCCATGCATCAAACCCAACATAACCTACTGGAGCTCATTTCTCCTGACGTCTCTAAATGATCCATTCCAGAGTCCAAAACATTGGCCCCAGACTCAAAGCCCGTATTTAATTCAGCTGACGTCCTCTCCACCTCCTCTGTTTAGTCATGAATCATGTGCAAGTCATTGGCTGAGCTGTTCAACCTTGAGCATTCAAGCTGACCAAGTTCAAGCAATTTCAGCAGTTGTGTGGAAGTGAACAGTAGATCCTGGAAAAGGATGAGTTTCTGTTTGGATTGCTGTGTTGTTGAGGCTTGAATTGAAAAATGTGCAAATCTCACAACAGCACATTCCTACATTCCTGTTATTTCTGTATTATGTTACCAACAGCAGCACTTTAAGTTTTATACAACCTTCTTATATCATGGGAAACAACCTGAGGAAGAATCCTGGAACAGCTGGGACTGAGGCGGAGTTTCCGGTCAGACATTTACACATAAGGCATTGTGGGCATGTTGTAAAAATCCCCTGTAAGGAGGGTTGTGAATCACTTCTCATTGGACAGGATGTTTAGACACCTTTGTAATCACAGGCCAAATTTTTTTCTTTCTTTCTTCTTTAGCTTTAAGTTCATGGTAAAAGAGAAGATATGCTTAAATCTAGGATGTTATGCAACAAGGTTTTCATGGTTAGATTAAACTTTAGATTAAAAGCATCAAGCTAACTGCAGAAGTTTGAAAAGGAAGGAAACAGATGTAGAATAAATCTTCATACTGTATAGTGATGTACTTTCCAGATATTTCCTTCCTTTTCCCCATTTCCTTAAATTGTCATTTTTAATAAGTTACTCAAAAAAAAGAAATGTAATTTTCACAAACCCCCCCAAAAAGGTCTATTTACACGAACCATAAACATGCAATCTCTACTGTCCTGCTTTATATGAAATGTATTACAATTCTTTAACCTAAATGTAATGTTTACTATATACACACACAGGAACACTCACAGAGGTCTGTGTGAGCGGACTGAAGCGCAGCACTAATCCCTCTTTCACACCCACCTGCTGACCAATGGGAATCTCCAGGCCCAGTTTGCATTGTGAGCCAGAGTCACGTCCAGCCCGCTCACAAGGGCTCACAAGTCATTGACTGCACACAGACATGCTGGTACAGAAAGTATAAAATTAGTGAATTTACAGTACCATTCTGTCACGTGTAGCGTTAGATTTTCCACAATGCAAAGGAGAAGTGATGATCACACTTATCTCTTTTTGGACATGTGAGAATGATGATGCTTTACTTTGTGCCAGTTATCTGGAGACCAGAGGTTTGCAGATGTGCTTTCACAGCTGACACATGTGGTCATAACTCAGACTTCCTTCGCAAAGAATTCTTTGCATTTCCGTGTTCTTATGTTAAAAAGCAGCACATATATGAAATGCGAACAACAAAACAATATGCACTGATCACTCTGTGGTCTGGATGAGTTCCACGGTTGCATGTTGGCGATAAATTAGATGTAGACTTGCGGTCTTCAGTTTGACTGAGACAAATATAACAACTGGCAGATGTGACCAATCAGTGTGGTAAAAACAAAAACAAACTCAAAATATGATAAAACAACTACAGTGTGATGTGTATTGTACCTGAATGACACAGATCACTGATATTGACACAATGTAAAACATTAAAATGGGAGATTCTTAAAAGAAAGTCAAACATATGCAGAGAAGTAGAAAACAAAAGAGCTTCTCTGTTGCAGGAAAATATCTGTGGTGTGTTTTTGAGTTTCATAGGACTGCTCATTACTTTCCTCTCAACTAAGACGACCGCTAAGAATCTTCAAGGCCATTCCATGCATGCATGACAACTTTGCTAACATAAGCCAATGAAGGGGCAGATCCCGGCATTCTCTTTTCTTACACAAAACAAATTGAGTAATGTTAATAAGTCACGGAGGTTGCAAGTTCAGCAGACTTGATGGCTGGAGATGTTTTCTTTTCTTTTATTCTCCTCGCAGAAAAAAACAGGAAAATAATGCTTTATGTGTAAACTCAAGAGTTTAAGTTGATGTCCTTTTTCCACAGAGATCATAGTGAGTAGCTTGTATTTAAAAAATAACCATTTTCTGTGTCGCTTTAAACCAGTACTGCTCAAAAATATCCAACAACCTGTAAACAGGTTGTTTGCACTGATTTTTATCACAGGGGAAAAACCTTTCCTTATTTTGATAAGCTTAAAGGCCCAGGGTGTAACAAAATCAAATCTCAAAATTTAATTTAACTCCAGAAATTGTTTCTATTGGTGATTAATCCTTTTAGTAAAATAAGATAATTTAATTTTCTTAGACTGACACACTTATATTTGCTGTGGGTCTACATACAGTACATGGTTGGTGCATATTGCACTGGAATTACCAGGATTTTCAGCCTCCTTTGGAGTTCATGTCACCACATTTTTACATTTCATCACCTCACTAAACGACCTGTTATTTTTCATGGTAGGTAAATGCAATCATGGAGCCTTATTGTTGTTTACTGACCTTTCCAAAAACTGTTAAATTTCACAGCAGTGGGTCAGATCAGTTGGTTTTTGCAGAGGAACATTAATCAAAGTTTATGAAGGGACCCATTCCATCAGATATCTGAAATCACTGATGTCAAGACCTGTTTCATAACAAATAGCTACAATTTCCCCAAATATCTATATTAAGCTGTAATTTTCAATAAAAACATTTTTTAGAGACCTGTGTTGAAAGTTATATCTGAAAGGGGTAGGAAGGCTATTAACTGCTAGCAGGGCAATTAGCCTAGGCTGCATGAAACAAGCCAGGACCGCTCTGACTGATATACTGGGAACTTCATGCTCAACCAACTAAGCTTCACAGAGAATGGTCTGAAAAGGAGCATCCAAGAGCTACAGGTGTCTACAGGACACAAGAATTAATGATATGAGGGGAGAATAGGCAAACTAGTTGGAGATGATCGGCAACAAGTACTGAAATGACTGATGGTCATGATGTCAGTATTATCTTCTCTTAGACAAAAACGATCATTTTAGATATTAACATGACTACTGAAAAAAGATGATTCCTCGGTTGATATGATCACTTAACCATTTTGTGTGGACAGCACTGCATACACACAAAGTTACCAGCTGATGGCAGAGTTTGCTCAGGAAAGAGATTGTGATTTTGTCCTCTTCACAGAGCAGACACATGTAAACTTATAAGGTACAACTGAGTCTGCGGTTTGCTTGATTAATTACTGATGAGAAATACCACTGTGACAGATCTATGCAAACAGAAATATAATCCCAGACATGGATAGTATATAACCCCAATAATAGATTAGTACCTTTTGCAGATCCACGAAAAGGGAATAGCTTCATATTATACAGTCCCAAATACAATGTACATGGAAAGAACAGAAAAACGGCTCACAAAAAGATTATCTCACATTATAAAGAATTTATTGCAGGCAAACAATACTATAAATAATATTTACAAACTATAAAACATTCCTTTTCATGAGATCTGTGTATCGCTGGTAAACAGTCTTTCAGTCTTGGGATAAACAAATGTGTTTTGCAGCTGAGCAACGTCACCCTCACCTGCAAAATGTGTATGTCCGAAAAAAAAACCATTCATGAAATCTATTTAATTCAGAGAAACTGCATTATCGGAGTTTTGGATCATTAAAAATTCTAGCTTTATATTCTAGAGATTGAAGAGGTTGTGCCTGAATGCACTTTCCAGTTTGTGACTATTTAAATTATTTTACAAGAACAGAATAAAAATGTTTTAACTGTTCACAGAGATCCTGAACCCACCTGAGTGAACTCAATACAGACAAAAGTCTCGTTTATTGTCTTCATATGGTCAAAATGAAGAAGTCAGTATCACAACAGTGCGATGAGGCCTGCATTTGCAGTGTGTGTATTTATGTACCATCACAACCTTCTTAACTATCTACAATGCAATTTACATGACATTAACTCTTCTCCCAGAATTTGTTTTTTTGGCCTGTAATAAATGAAGGGTTATTACCGTCTAAAAAAATTATGCACATATTTGATTCAACAAACCTGTGTCCAAGTGTAACTATAAAATCCACAGCACACCATTTCTCCCTTTACATCTTGGTTAGGCTTAAAATAAAGAAAAAAAGGAAGAAATCCAAAACAAACAACTCCCATGTCAGGAAAAAAGAGAAATAAAAAAGCTGAACATTTTGAACAGTTTTCCAACCGATTGTCCCATTTTACTAATTAACACTGACTCAAGAAAGTGTCAGAAGTGCAACAATGAACAGCTCTTTGTTAGAAGGCTTGTTTGCAGTAAAAAGAAAAAGTCTCAGCCTATCCAAAGCTAGCTTTCTTTGCTTTTCAGCATTCCAGCAAGATGAGAGGGAAAACTACAGTGTATGCCCGATGAGCCGCGCAGTTGTTCAGTCGTGTCTTTGCTGTCGTTTCCTCTCCGATTCTAAACAAAAATTCTCAAAAGCTTCCTCCATCTCAGGCTCCATCTCATCCTCGAAGTCAGATCTGTGAACACAACAGAAAGGGTCACGTTAGGGTAAAATACTTCTGAGAGGAAAAGTGTGTTTTTGATACTTTGTGGAGCAGATGTACAAAAAACAAAGAAAATAAAAAAGACAGACACACACACATACAGACACACACAGCCCTGAGGGGGAGGTCAGGAGGGAGTTAAGCCCCGTTTTCACACCCAAATGCTGACTAAACTGAATCTGAGGCCCTGGTCAACCCTGTTGCATTGTGGGCCACTCAAACACATTTGCCAAGTTCAGGGGCCCACAGGTCAGAGGCTGTCATGTGACTTGTCTGGTGGCTGAGGTTATCATCCAATCATGTGACCAAAGATGTGCCGGCATGATGAGACTGTCAGGTTGTGCTACACTTCCACAATGACGTCCTCATCAGCTCCTACAATCACGGTGACAGCAGAGCAGCAATGAAATTATTTTCTTCTTCTACACAAACGTTCAGCTTTTGCTTTATTCCAAAGATTAATGTCGTTTCTATGTAAATGTTTGTACAAGTCAACAAAAATAGCCACAGTTCAGAAAAGATGCAGGAGCATGAGTTCTGCACATGAGGGCTCAGATGTGACGATGATGTAGGTGCTAAACTGGCTAACTTCATCTAACATCTGGGTACTGCAGCTGGCAGTCAAGTGTTGTGAAATATATAAAACTGAATCATATAATCATTTAAATTTGTTTTTAAAAAGCTGATGTGATATTAATATAATCATGTTAATTAGAACAACAATAATAAACCAACCAGAAAAGTAGGTGGTTGTGCACAAAGAAGCATGTAATTTAAAGGCATGATGACATAATTTCCTATCCATGATGTATACTTACACTTCATTTCCATTTTCTCCATAAATATCATGGAAATAGTCTTGTCTCTCCAGGAGCTCTTGGTATTTTTCAGCATACTCTGGGGGAGCAGAAAGATTTTCATTCAGGCACATTTGAACATGAACACATTTCTATTAAAGCATTTTTCCCCCCACCAGATAAGTGAACCTGGAGAGAAGCACCAAGACGAGTCAAGTCTGTTTATTTTATATCCAAGATCATTGAGAAAGTTGTGTCCAACCAGCTAAATGACTTTTTATATGAAAGTAAACATCTTGATAAATTCCAGTCAGGCTTCCGACACCATCACAGCACTGAAACAGCTCTGGTCAAAGTATTAAATGACATCCGGTTAAACACCGATTCCAGTCAAGTTTCAGTCCTGGTTCTGCTGGATCTCAGTGCTGCCTTTGACACTGTAGATCACAGAATCCTGCTGCACAGGCTGGAAAACTGGGTTGGACTTTCTGGAACGGTCCTTAACTGGTTCAGG
>JBBBVT010000012.1:4209066-4247616 GCA_037177035.1 Craterocephalus eyresii | reverse complement strand
TTTCACCAAATGTAGACACTTTTAAATCCAGGTTAAAAACGTTCCTTTTCTCATGTATCTATGAATGAAATCTGCACTGTATCTTAACTTCTCTTGTGTTTAAATGATTTTACAGTACTTCTTCTATGGTGCTTTTAATGTTTTATGTAAAGCACTTTGAATTGTCTTGTACGTGAAAATGTGCTGTACAAATAAACTTGCCTTTATTGATAGCAATTATTTGCATCTTAAAAACACAAAACTGTACTAAAAATGTTTCCATAATGTAAAAAAAAAATTAAAGCCACTGATGTATCTGCTCTGAGACCAGGAAAGAATATTAGTATGCATTCTATGTCACAGCTGTATGTTTGACAAGAGGCACAGCACAGATGGTCCAAATAGGTGCCTACTTTTTTACTGTAAGAGTAATAACAACTTGCAAAACAAATCTGCTTATAAAATTATGAAAAAATCAAGAGACAGATGTAGATGTCAGATGTGTTAAAGCCCGAAATATCTAAAAATAAGAAGCGTGGTAAAAATACAAGACTATAAGCTTTGCTACTGATAGCAAAAAGCTACAATTCAGTCAGAGCACAAGCAGTTCCTTTTGTGTGCGGTACACTTGAAATAGATGAAAGGACATAAGGAAAGAAGGAAGGAAGGAAGGAAGGAATATGATGTGTATTCATCTCATATGCACATTAAACAAACAGTTTGGGATCATTTTTATATCATGTAGAATTATTATTTTATTTGGTGTTAAAATATTTTAGTGAGATGACAAACTTTGAGGACAAAAAAAGCAGATGTAGAAATTTAAAAAAATTATTTCGTGAAATACATACAATTATTTTTGTTAAGAAAATCAAAATAAATAAGTGAGTTCAAAATCGTGAATTACACTGAATTGTGGCTTGAGTGCATTGTTACTTCCCTACTTTTCATTTCAGTGGGCTTTTTGTCAAAAATTCCAAAACATTTAAAAACGGTCACTACATAACATGTACAAATAAAAAAAATCTCAAAGATCATTAAAACAAACACCTCATTAAAACTATGCATAATTGAATTTCATGTTTTTAAATTGCTCAAAAATAATTTCTATAAAGAAATAAATTCATTCAGGTTCAGTAGCAATGCTTTTTAGAAATAATTTGAAAGAAAAAAAAACCTGAGCATTTTTTATTTATTGCGTTTATTTCTGTGCATAATTTATGCGAATGTAACGTTTTAATTTGACATCTGCTTTGCTACATGTGCACTTACCAGGGTCTGCTGCTGTAAAAGGTGTACCATCTTCAGTGTAGAACGTAGGCTCATTCTTGGAGGAAAGCAAATATGTGTATTGTGAAAACACTCGTGAAGTTGTTCAATCTGGACATCAAATATGTTGCAATTAAACAGAATAAAAATGGGGAGTATGACACAGATACTGACCATAAAATAGTTTGGGTCATTTTCTGGTGTGGCGTTACTGGCTGCAGCAGCAGCACGGACTCTGCCCCAGTCGCTGGATCTCAGCTCCACTAGTTTCAGGAGCATCTGTTTCACATTTCTAAGAAGAAAAGGGAAGTTCATTCTAAGATGCTGGTGAACATGTTTTTGTTTTTTTTTAAACTGCGTTTATTCATAAACTCTGTGTGCTTGGGCAGACTTAACTTTTGTTTTAGTTATTTACAAAACTGATCATTAAAAAAAGATTAATTTGTATACTTTTTAAGAAAAAGAAAAAAAAAACGATATTTTAAATCTTCCTGATATATCGACAGCAGTGAACATTTCCACTTATCATTTCCAATTAGAAAACACAACAATCAGTTACAGCTACTCTGAAGATAAGTCCAAATGTTTTTGCCTCTGTTGCAACTGGACACACCTGCTGCAGGTAGCATCTAACAGAACCGTTTCTATTCTTTGGATCAGTTCTTCCATATGTAGTTTTCCAGTCTTTTTCCACTCGTCATCCAGGACAGATCCTGTCATCTGTAAATACAAAAACATTCTCATTTCCTCCCGGAAAGACAGTTTTAACAGCAAAAATCAGTAAAAAAGCAGTGTGAATTTAAAACCTTAAGCAGTTTGACAGCACAGATGAGATTTTCATCCTCCGGATTAGAGAGCAGACAGTCTAATAGGTCTTTCAGAGCCTTCAGGAGGATATCTGCTCTATTTGGAGGACCTTTTCCACTCTTTACCTACAAAAAGAATTGATAACAGTAAAAAAACTCACAAGCATGCATAAAAAGAGCTTCTCTTCCCTACAGCGAGAGCATTTTGACTTTTTAAAAGACAAAGTCATTCTAGCTTTTCATCTGACAATCAGATCAGTGAATGCAACATTAAAGGGAAAAGTATTGAGACCAAAACATGCTGCAATCCAAACTAACTCTTCCTCCAAAAAACTGTTTATGCTAGCAACACATTTCCAAAACAGACCCAGGTCATAATGCAACATCACTGCTCTGTTGTGTGTTTATTATGAAAGAAAAACAAGATACAATGCAGCTGAACTTATGTATTATGTGGAAGAATGGGAAACTGTTGTACTTTCTGCAATTGATGCAAAGCTATATTTTAATTAGACAGTTACTGGCATAAATAAATACAGAATAAAACACATTTCTCTGTTTGAAAATGTGACATGTTGTCTCCTGTACCATTCACTGTTAAAGCCTGGTGTAAAATTATTTGCAATAAATTTTGTTTTTATCCACATTTCATTCTGCTCTGAGTAAATAAATGAGTCGCGAGACATGATAGCAAGAAAATATAATTGCATTACAAACAAAACTTTGTAATGACAATCATGACTAAAACTGGATAATTAGACACCGGGAAATGAGTGCAGTGTCTTACCTCTAGATGAAGATAGAGTTCACCCAAAAAAAGCACAAAGGAGTGGAATTTCTTTTGAGTCTCTGAGTTTCCTTTAACAGCTTCACCCCTTTGTTCATACTCTTTTTGGCATCTAAACAGGACAAACTTTTTAATATAAGATAATCTCTCAATGACATTTTACGCTGCAATTCAACCCAACCTTTATATTATCATTTAGGCTGACTGTGTAAATATTGCTTCACCCAATAGTACCTGTCTACATGTACATGTTAGAGTGTCATTTCTCCTAGAATTTTGTCATCCTTGGATTCAAACATTTATCAAATTTTAGCTGAAAATAGAGTAAGATTACCGTAGCAAGAGCAGTTGACGAAAGTTGCCACTTCGCGGGCTGACAGCGAGATGGTGAGACAAGTAGTTACAAAGCCTGGCACCAGTGTAAGAGAAGTTAGGAATGGCGGTAGACTGCAATGAAAACAAAACTTTATCAGCTGGATACCCGCTTTAATCATGGTTGGTCACATCTATTCATTTCAAATTAAGGATCTGCATTTAGAAAAGTGCAGTAAAAGCATCAATTATACCTTTGTGTAGATCAGTTCCACCAGTTCATGCAATAACTCTTCAGTGGTAACCCACGAGTTGATCATCTCAGATATATATTCAATATCAGACTCGAAGGATGCTGGGGAGGAGCTCAGGTGACTGAGGAATTCTTCGATCATGTCAGCCAATGTTGGTTCACCGTAATAGCTTTCACTGTCATCATAATAAGTGGGCTCCTGTAAGAAAAATCCCAATTAAAAAAACGCAAAGCACTATGAAATGACAAATCTAAAATCATAACTTGTGAAAGTGATGATGGATGCACTACTGGAGCAAATCCTTACTCCATCCACCAAAAGAAACAATATGAAGTGATATTATAAGACAGAGATGTACTACCTGGATAGCGAAAATGAAAAAATGTATCTTACTTCATATGAGTTAAATCCAGAAGGGACGAACTCTGGAGCACTAGCTGAAAGTTTTGATGTCTTGACCAAGGTATCCCCATCATTACTTTCTTTGGAGGCACAGGCATTGTTGGCAGTCATGCTTTGTTGGGGCTTACTTTGTCTCTGATAATCTATAATACAAAAAAAAAGATTTTAGGCTTTAATACATATGACATTAAATGGAGTAACGCCTTATTCCTATCAGCTAATAATTCCTTTAAACAAGGACAAATAAAAGTAAAATAACTGAAAACAACTAGTAACAGTCAATTTCTAATAATTTCACTCAAAATATCTTCAGGAAGCTACACTGTCAAAAAGCATGTATTTACAGGAGTTGTGCATTTGCTGGATCTATCAAAACACTGCACAAAACTCCCTCACTCTAGAACATATCACAGATTTGTAAAACCCATCAGTGTGAGACTAATGAAATCAGCTGATTGTCAATCTCAGTCAATTAATGAGGGTTGAGAAAGGCTAACATATTCATCCTTAGGAAATAAATAAATAAAAAGTCTTTTAAAGCATGACTAGCAGTCATGATTAGCAGCAAATAATAATAAAAGCACAGTTCTACAGCGCATAAACGCACAGGTATTAATATTGATGGATCACCTGTCCTCCAGCCTGCATGAATCATTGGCATTAAAGCCTTTGCTGGCTCTTATATCGGCTTACATCTTGATTTATAAACTGAGGACTCCCAAAAGCTCACTTGCTGATGAGTGTTGAGGGAGAACACTTAAACACACACAATAGTCCCTTACTCCAGATTCTGAGACCCTTTATAGAAGGGCTAAACAGCAAGACAAGTCAAGAAAAAACATACTGTACATGCATCACTACTGTAATGCATGATATACTTTTTATATACCAGTATATAGTTTTGTATAATGCATATAATTGTATAATGTGCCTTTGTGACACTTTACAGGCAAGTTTGTAAGATTAGGTGGCATTAAACTAACGTGGTCTTCAGGTGATGTAAACATTAGCTTTAGTTAGATTAAATTAACGTTAGGTTAGCTACGGATTTGCGGATGTCCGCTCCACAGCGACGTTTTAGCTGGGTGACCTAAGTGTAGACACAAATAAATAACTGTGACACCTAAGCAGGAGCTTTTTGGGGTGTTGCGTTGGATCACATGAAATGACAGCACAACAAGCGCAGGTCATAAAAAGGAATCCATAGCTGCCTTTATTGGCATTTAGCAGCTAGCTAGCTAGCTAACAACAGTTCAATACCTTGGTTAAACGAGTGACATGAAATGTTTCACTGTGGAGTTGTCAACATGAAGAAAGTCGACCCCTTCGAATCCAGACTAAGACAAATTTGACCCCGAGTGACCTCGTAAACCAACGCCGTCTCGGCACAATCGAATCTGAAAGTAGCTAGCCGCTTTAGCACAGTTAGCTCCCTACCTCCACCAAGCATGCCAGAGTTGATCTCGGGAAAAGGCTGTGATGTTCGCGGCTGTCTCAGAGGTTCCCTTTGGTTGAACAGCTTGCTTGCGGGGTCATTTTCCTCTGCGTTACCAATAAAACCTGATTCTACTGGGATGTTACGGGCTCGCCCTGCCCCCGGAGCTCGGTCAAAATTCTCAGACATGACTGCTTGTTGTCAACAGAGACTCTCAAAACAGCATCTGATTAGAGATGAAAATATGCAGTTTCCCAACTGCTTTTTCTTCTGCGTTACAACAAGAATTTACGTGTTATGACAATAACACCCCAGGTCTATCCCTCTTTCACTGGCTTTTTCGCTTGTATCACAGAACATAACGCTACATAACTTTTCGGGGCTACTTCCTTTAAGTTGCTGCCGTTGATTGTCCATAATGTTCAATTCAACAAAATATTTGTCTCCCTCTAGTGGCACGGAGTGGAAGCTCAAAAAGCGCTTGGCATGTAGGCATTTGTGCTTTACAATCGTAGTACCCTATCAATCATTTGCTCTTACTTAACTGCATTTCAGATGAAAATGTAACGTTTAAGAATCATTTAAGGATAATTCAATATAGCACTAATTTGAAATAAATCTAACAGCAAATACAATTTAATACTCTGAAATATAATATGATGCAAAGTTGTCAGCAAAACAATTCATAACCTTCCATTAATGAAAAGGCAAAATTCTTCATTGTAATTCAAATAACTGGAGACAGAAAAAAAGGAATGATGAATATACATTTGCTAAATTATTTAGGGAAATAAAACATTGTTTTTCAATTTAATTGATTTATGCAAGTAATCAAAAACTAACAAACAATAGGGCCCTGGACCAGTGAGAGCACAATTTACAGTGGGCCTAAATACCTGCCAACAGGTGTAGAAGTCTGATTGGGAGTTACAGAAAATATGTGATTGCACTGATTGCCTCAAAGGATTGCTTAACAAGATATGAGCTTTTTAGCGACGTAACCATAGACTGTAAAATGAAGGACGTAACATATATTAATTACTCATATTTTTTTCATTTTTTCAATTTAAATTTTATCTATCTATCTATCTGGTTGTAATAACTACCAAATTCCAAGAAAAAACATTGAGAACGTGACCTCAGTGACCATAGTTTTTTCAGAAACAGCTACTGCCCTTTCTGTGTCTGTTAATAGCTGCATTTGTGCTGAGGGAATTAACAAAGAATAGATTGATATGAGGTCCATCAACACGTGCATTTTGATCCAAAAATAAAATGTACACACAACTTTCTCATCGTAGACGAAATCTCAAAGTCGTGCAACCCTGTGCAGTAGCTGCCCACTACAAACATGTGCTGCACCAGACATCTCAGTGTAAGTATTCATTAGTTGTTTTAGCCTCCAGGCATTTTCCACTTGTTTCCCAAAGCTGGATCACATTATGCCACAGAGAATTCCCGTGCCAGAAATTCAGAGACCCACTTTGATAAAAGATTACTGCACCTATTTTGTGTTATTGCTGTTTTCCCCCCATGCCAGTATCTTGGAGGGAGTTCAAACACTCACAAGGCTTGGGAATGTAGAAGATGACAAATGACTAGGATTTGTGCGTGTATGTGTGTGTATGCATGGGTTTGGGGTCAACGGTGTAGGTTATCCCCTCCTATTTATTGACTGCATTATTATCTACACATACACAGCCGGCACAGCTGCTTCCAGAAAAGTTGGAACCCAGAGTAAAATTTGATTAAAACCAGAATGCAATGATTTACAAACCATGAAAAGTAAAGATAACACATGAAATCTTATCACTGTGAAATTTGAATGTTTTTTTCTAAAACCACATGCTCATTTTAAGTTTGATGTCAGCAAGATGGAATTGGAATAAGAGCATGTGTCGCACTGTTTGCATCACTGTTTGGAATCTTACTTTTAAAAAAAGGACATAAATGTTTTCTCATCCTTGCTTGATATAGGTCAATAAAAAAGCAAGTCTTTGTTGTTTTTCCCCTTTCCCCGCCTTTTGCAGTGCACCAAATGTTTTAGATGCCAGTTCAAGTCTCCAGGCAGGCTATTTTTGCCTCTTTCCTCTCTCACTTGAGATCCATGCCGTTGTAATGCGCGCCAAATGTTTCAGCATTATCTCACTGGAATAAGCAAGGCTTTTTTCCTTAAAAAGACATGAGCGCTTATGTTACCCATAAACTTTTATACCTTGCATCTTACAGAAACACAAGTTAGTATACATCCATACCACCAGAGATTCTAGATTTTGTGTTTGTTCCCTCTCCTGTACAGGTTAGAGGACGCAACTTCCATAATTTACTAAACTTCACATCATTTATTTGATCCTATATTTGTGCCCCCACCCCCTCATGATGGAGATTTAACTTTAGCATGGATGCAGCATAAAATTGTTAACAAATTCTCCCCCCACAGTGATGTCTACAGCATGACTGAACTGTTTTCATGGCACCTGAGGATAATGCTCCTTTAGTTTGTGCAGAAACTTCTCATCCAACTTTTAACTTAAACTGATAAGTTTCTAGAGTTTTTACTCACATTTGTTTTACAGAGGAGTGAACCCCCACCCAATGAAAAATATATGGATGCTTAATGAATCTGTTTTGATTCATTTAGAAATTTCCACCAGGGTTGAGCTTCCTATAAACTCACTCAAGGTGAGAATGAAGGTCTATCTCAGGACACTGCCATTGGTCTGAACTCATATAATTCCATTTAAGACATCATAGACAATGCTGCGTATTGTGCAGGGATGATCTTTGTAAAGAAATAATCACAGATTACTTAGCTACTGTGTTGTGATTGCCTCTGTTTTCACTCCTCCACGTGTCGCCTTACAAACAAAGGCCAACTCAGATAAATCTAAATTTCAAGATCACAGCAATTGCTTCCTGCAGTTCTTGCGGCTCCCTGTCTTCCTCTGCTCTTCCAATTTTTCTGCCTGCCCAGAGATAGATGCTCTTAAAACAGGATAAGAGAACATGAGGCCCGGAAGCCTGTGGTGTTATGTCCCCCCACCCACTGTCTTTTGATCTGCCATCAAGACAGCTGTCATTGATTAGTGTGTTTGTAGATGATTTTTGAGGGAAGTGGGTGGCCAGCCGGTCACATATCTTCAGCTCCTTCATTCACAATTTCTTTCCTCACATCCTCACATATATTACGATCCTCTTCCCCTCCACAAAGTTATTTGTAGTATTTGTGACAGAGCTGTTTACATCCGGACGTTCTTAATCATAGCATCTTTATTTACAAAGAAATCACTTCTGCAATCAGGGAATGTTGCAGCTCCCACAGGGATGGGGTGATATTAGGAAATGATGTCAGCATCTGCAGGTCATACCGGGGAAGTTGCCTCCCTCCCATTTTGTTGTGGTTTGTTCCCAGTTTGTTTTGGGTACTAATCATTAGTGCAATGGTTCCCACATGGAATATCTGGCGAAGCATTAATGGTTGTTTTTTGTCCCTCCCTACCTCAGAGAGTCTGATAAGAGTAGACCTACCATGACCTGAACGTTTGCCAGCGTTCCTCAGTCCATGTGCTAAAACTTTCCATTTTTCCTGCAGCTCTCTCAGTCTTTGGTATGTGAAGATAAAAAGAAAGACCCACTGTGTTGCAGAGGAGAAAACGGTGATTTTATTTTCACATGATAGAGATCCTATAAAAAGTAGAATGCAAAGGAATGCTGGTGTTCTTTCCAGTTAAATATCTCACAAAATAAATAAATCATTACAATTCAGTCAAAACACAGTGGTTACGTATCAAACATTTACTCAAAAGGTATGTTTTCCTCTAATATTTAATGCTGTCATGATAGTCTTACTGATCATTTCCTTCAGCTTAGCCATTTTCTGTCTCTCCCTTTATGCATATCACTGGAGAATATTAAATATATGGATAACACCTTAAGATACTTCTACAGTTCCTTTGTTGGAATAGTATCTTTTGTGTTGTCTTTACACACATTCTCTAGCTATGGGCTCAAATTAGACTTATAAATATTGATCTTGTCAAACGAATGCTCACAAATTATTCCAGAAGTTGTACTTGTAAATGACAGCCTGTGGGAAAATTCTGTTCGGGATTATGGTTAGTTACACACGACACTGTGAATATTGAAGTGCTTTTGTGAGCATTCGTTCACAGGCACAAAGCAGAAAACTTTGTATAAAACTCAGAGCACAAAGTTTCCGCACTGCGCGTGACTCTGACATCCCATGTGTGAATCTTAAACCTGTATTTTATGAGATGCCATCGGTGCTTCTTTGACACAGGTGGGGTGTAGTTTATGATGTGGAAATTAAAGGTTGCCATTCAGTTTAACATATAATGACTTCTGCTACTACTCTGGCTCTAAATGAAGTTGTCCAAGTATAACTTTTGAAGTTGAGTTCTAAATAGTCACTTTCAGGACGTCTGGAAAGCAACAAAACCACATGCCCTCTGATGGGACAGTTTGATGATGGTCTCCACATTTACAAACATTGATTTACAAGCTGAAAAACTTCAGTGAGTCTTATTTGAGCCCATATTCGACTGCAAACTGTTTGGCACAGAAATAAAAGGATAAACTTTGCATTCGGTGCCACTTAAAAACACAGATTATCTTCTCTCACCTGATGAAATCCACAATCTCAGTCAAAGCAGAGACCATGAGCTTGTGACAGTGTTAGTGCCTTTTTCTTTTCTTTTTTTCAAGTGAGAGATTTCCCAATGCATGTCCTTATTTATGCGGCTGCTCAGTATTGAAAACCTCTCTGTCCAGTGCTGTATCTGTCTGTTCCCGCTTCAAGTGAGCTCCCTGGGTCACACCATGATTGGAAGGAAGTGGGTGGCCTGGTTCTTCCTGCGCGTTTTCTTCCCTCTCATCGGCTTCCCGTGAACATTTAGACCCACAAACATTTGCCGCTTTTTGTTCTTCCATTCAGCTGATGCGTAAGTGTTGTAGCCATTCTCCTCAATCCTCTCCTTCAGTTTGCAGTCGACTCCAAATTCTCTCTGGGAAAACAGCAGGTATCATATTTCAGTGTTATAACGCCCAAAAGTATAAGGTCACGGCAAACTACAGATCACTTGCTTGTGACATTCTGTTGTGGTTCTTTAAGACACAAATCTGTTTAGCATGTTTTGTTTTCTGTGCAAATCTTGGTGCAAATGTGGATGCATGTGTGCATGGTTATGGCTGAGAGTTGATCCAGTAACTAGAGATAAGGCTGCCTAAGATAAAGTCAGAAGAATCTAACACTAGCTTCCAGTTTGACCTCTGACTCGGATACTAACCGCTCCGTACAGCTCTCCTTTCCTGCTGATAGCCAGATAGTACTTGCTGTTTAGGCCTTTGATGGCCACCACTCCAACTTCCACTGATGTGATTTCCAGAATGCCTAGAATAACAAAAATATTGTTAAATAAGTAGTTATCGATATTCAAAATAAACAGAAAAAAACTTTTATCCATGTTATCAATAACCAAATCTTGTTGCAGTGATTTGAGAATTAAAGAAGAACAATTTATGTCTGTAAACTGTCACAAGTTGACTTCATGCACATATCCACTCCGATCTTCGCACACATCTGTTAGAGTATAATGACTAGCAACATATTACATTCAAATTTCAGGACATTTACGTGGAGGAATGTGTGGGAATTCTTTCTGAAGGTTACAATTATTCTTGAGCACATTTATCATTTCTGTGATATTTTAAAGTTCCTTTACAGCCTACACCTGTTTAACAGATTCCAGCTGCACAGGTCATTTTGTTGGAAAATTAATAGGTGGATTCCGCAGAGGTTGTTTATATTCTGTTTGGTATTTAGGCTTCCAAGTCCTTATACAAATAATTCAGGTTTCTCATAGGCTATTAGAGGGGTTAATTTATGCCTCAGTTAACAAGCACATGTTTTTCCTGCAGACAGCTATGGTTATTTGTGTGGTCTTTGTACCAGAGGTCAGAGAGATATAACTTCCTAATGTGTCCTTTGACCACAGAACCCACTTGTCTCGTCTTTTGCTGGTGTGTGTTTGTAAGTGAACCCTGCCGGTTCCCATGACATGTTTGATTTCATGCCGCCCTCCCTGACTTCCTTTCCCCACTTCCTGTGAGCTGTCGTTATTTTATCCTGATAAGCATGCGTGTGTATGCGCGCGCACACTGCAGCGTGGGGGCGTGAACTCCAGAGAGTCAACGACATCCTTTGATCAGATCTGCAGCCCCTTCTGTGTCTGATGACTGTTTGTGTGGCACCCTGCTCCCCTGTCATCCCCGCTTTCCAGTGGCTGGGGGGAGGGGGGCTCGCACATGAAGCAGACAGTGGAAGATGCAGGTGTGCCCCCAAAAAGAACAATCCCGCTCTTAAATATACAGCAGCCTCTCCCTCGTCCGTGAGGTCTTCACTGTATCAGTTTCTAGTTGAAACAGTGGCACCTCGAGGCAGTGAGGTCTGAAGCTTCAAGGCGGTGGTGGGGACTGTGACACAACGGTCATTGAAGATCTGAGAGGAGCTGGTTTCTGTAAGGGATCGGATGTCAGGTATGGAGTGAGGATGTAAGACAATCTATGGCAGTCTCTGGCTGCTTTGTAAACATGGGAGGGATGAAAGGAGGGAGAACAGAGGAGGACAGAGGAGCCATGACAGTGAGACTGGGGGTGGAGTGAGGATTAGAAAGGCTGTAATGATCACTGATCAAAGTCAGCCACCGGAGGCAGGGGCGAGACAGGTTGTATATACACACACGCACACGCTTTAATGCACATGCACATGCGCGCGCACACAGACATTTACGTGCAGCAGGTGAACGTGCACTCGCACAGCGCTTGGAAAACTCAGTGTGGCTGTGAAACGACAAAATCTCCATTCAGCGTTCTCTGCTGAATGGCCTGATGCTGAAAGCAGAGTAATGTGATTACGGCTGTGAGAGAGGGAAAGAGGTGGAACAGAAAACACCCTCTGCCTTTGGCTTTCCCCAGATTACATAAAGTGTGACAACAGCACTTTATACTGCAAACATTTTACAGACCTCACATGTAAAATACTGCCTGAAGTGAGCCAGCCTGGCTCAGCTGTTTACGTGGAGAGGCAGCAGTTGTTTTTTCTTTTGTTTTTTTTTCTTTTCTTTTTTATTTTGCATGCTGGTTGCTTTTTCCTAATGTGTGGCTTATTTGATACGCTCTGTTTGGAGTTACAACAGCAAATGGTGTGTTGATGGTGGAATGGACGAACACGATGCCAGTGAGAATTAAAGGTGGTTTTTCCACAGTGCGGTGCCAAAAAGCATGTGCTTTGCAGCTTGTGGCGTTACTGTTTCTCACTCTTCCTTGGGCTCCATCCTGCCTAGATAAGCGCAGATGTAGCGAGACCGTGAGATCTGATCGCTACCATCCCTGGAAATGGAGTGGAATAAAGTGTAAATCGGGAAGCAGTGCAGTAACACTTGATAAGGACCACACTGAGTGTATTTACATAGAAGGGAGATCCAGCCAGAAGAGCAATACATCTCTCTCCTCGGACCTCCATAAGAGCACCATCTGTTTTTTTCCCCCCACGTAAAAGGCCACTGCTTTGATTGAAGAAGATGAATGTGCAAAGGGATGAACATTCACACAAAGTAACTATATACACTCTTCTTGAACCATGTTCAGAAGTGTCTTTACACACATGCAAGCCATGAATATATCACACACACACATATACACATATGCTTTTACTGCCAGGCCGTTGCCTTCGTCTCTTTTGGCAATATTTCACACGTCACTCAGAGCTGCTGGTCGTCAATAAATTTAAAAGAACTCAGCTGTGAATCATAGATGTTTTAATTACGCACTTAGGCCATGGAGATAGCTACTTAGCTGACTTTAAGGTTTTTTTTCCCTCTGCCTCTCTGTAACCTCAGCGCAGGCCCCTGGCAGGCTGGAAAGCCATGTGGGACAGTTTTACACTGGCATCCCCATAAATCTGTGGGAGGCTGCATACTGGCTCTGAAACACACAGTCAGCCGGGTCTTTTCAGGGCCACATGCAACACCCAAAACTAAACCCTGCATATTCTGCACAGCTCTAAATCAGAGTAAATAAACAAATCAACTTATGAGAATAAATCCAATTTTTTGTGCAATGTCCAAACCAGAAAAAGGTGGACCGTCTTCCCGCCACTGCAGGAAAAACTCGATTTTCTGTCACTTTAAGGGACCATCAGGGGTCTACAAAGGACGTCAGTTCTGGGATCATGTCTAGCCCCAGGGCCCAGAGCAAAGACTGAAGCTGCTGTTGTGTAGTATCCTTTACCATGTGAACCTGATATGAGCGCACATAATCCACACACAGTGTCCCCAGACCCCCTCAGGACACAGCTTTTTGATGGCACCACCATTGATACTGAAGATGCACAGCTTTGATGTGGCCACAATGATGTTCAGCCATGTCATTCATGAACTTGTACCTCTAGAGGATCTCCCTTTCACATCCCTCCCTGATGCTCAGTCCCTGCAAATTAACACTGACCTTTGAAAATGGCAACAGAGTCCAAGAACTCTGAATTTTTGGGTCAGTAAAACGACAGAGGAGTAAAGTATCTTTCAAACATACACAAAATCACAAATTTACCATTTCAAGCAACTTAGTCAGACTTCCTTGCACCACTTTAACTTTACGACGTAAAAGAAACTACAAACAAAGCTAGTAGTAAAGGCATCACTTTGTAGGAAGTAAAGCTGCTCCCGTCATGACCTTGTCAAAACAAACATCTCTCCTGACATTCTGCCTCCTTATGCCATTTCCCTTAAGTCACTTTGATTGAATATGTGGTTTTGCTCTCCCAAGAGGAGCATTAAAACTTCCATATACACTCACTCTGGGGTTTTAGAGTTTTAGAGTAGAGAGAATGAGGGAGAAAAGGAAGCATATAACATACGAGATACATAAATGTATGCATGTGTGACGAGCATGTACTGTAAGCACGTGACAATGTTGGTTACTATATGATCACACACCCACTGCAGCATGTGAGTGCCTGATGGCTGATAGGCACACACACGTAGCCTGGTGGGGATGCAAGGGAGACAAATGAGATTGCTATTTTAGTGACTGATACGCTGAAACAAACAACATCTAATCACTTTAAAGACATGCTTCTTGTAGTGAAAAAGTCAAACAAATGTCTGATCCATGACTGAAGGTATGCAATTTGCTCGCTGGCTGGTAGAAGGGTAATTTGAGTGGGAGAGTGAGAAAGAAACCGAGACAGAGCTGCAAAAAAGGGGCCTAAAAGCATCAATGAGACTGACATTCATATCCTCCCCCTGCCCCGGTCCCGTTCCTCTGTGCTTGTTATCAACGCTGTTTACCCTGGGCTGTGAAGACTGTCTGATAATGGCCGAGTTATCTCCTCCTGCTCCTTTTAAAACCATCTCAGAGCTACCATCATTGTGCTGAGTGTTTGGACAGGCGAAATATCAGTGAGATGTCTGGTTTAACACAGAAAGACAACTTAAGTTGGGAATGCTTCCTTTAAACAACCAACAAATGGGGTGTTTCATACCTTTCCCCGTGCTAAAACTATAACAGATTATTTTAATGAGCCTGATTATTTGAGTTCCTGTTAGAAAGCTTTTTTTTTTATTTAGAATGATTACTTTTTTAAAAGTAAATGCACCAGATTTTTAGCATATTTAAAATTAATCAATTTGTTTTTGTTATTTATTCCGGTCAAAAAAAAAAGGAAAAAAGTTGAGATTGATAAGTTTAAAAAGTTTGAGTTCCCTGTAATATTTAAAAAGTTAGAATAATTATTGATGAGAAAAGTTAGTATACTTTTAGAGCCAAAACAGATCATCTCTAGGGTCTGTTTCCCTCCTCTTCATCAACTTTTACACATCTATCTTCTCAAAGAGTTACTCACTGAAGGGGTCATCCTTGCTCTTGGTTCCATTAACTTTTCCAATCTTATCGATCCTCAGGAAAAACTTCTGGAAAGAGAACAGCTTTCTCCTCCGTATGTCCCCCTGAAGGTGGTTGTAGCTGCGCACATGCCTTCCCTGTGGTCCTCCAGTCCGACCCTGGGGACCACCGGTGGCCCCAGGTGTCGTTATCAGTTCAGACTCTGAAATGTTCAGAGGGACCCAGAGATTTTGCGGGTTTGTGGACCTCTGTCTGTCTCTGCGGAGTTGATGGCAGGCAGTCTTGGGTAAGGACAGGGAGAAAAGCACCAAAGTAAGCAGTACAGGAAAAGAGAAGGAGGAAAGCAAAGTAGATGACCTTTGTCTGGAGCTGGCCCCAGAGCCAGAGCGAGCCCCTGACCCAGTCCCGGAGCAGAACGAGGCAAAGGCAGCCTTACTCCCTCCAGCAGCCCATCTGATCATGGTAGTGTGCTGTGAGGAGGACTGGAGGCAGCCTCGGAGCCTGGGACATGCTGCTGGGGGCGAGGATACACTGGGAGGGCAGAGAGGAGAGCCCTCCACAGTCCAGACTGGATGAGATGGTTCCCCCACAGAGTCCAAATTATTCAGTGCCTGATTGAAACCTTAAGATTTGCGTCTGAATGCTCTTTCCTTCTTTTACGTGTTCAAGAGTCTGTGCGTTTAAAGCTGAGCCTGAGCCCTCTTTTCCAAAGTCTGATTATCAGAAAGTCTTCAGTCAGAGATTAAATTAATTGATTTAAACAAACCTCTATGTCTTTTTTCCTTTGCAGTTTCTAGTCCCTTACTAGGTTGCTAAATATTTAGCCTTCTCAGCAGCAAAAAGACTTGTATTTCCAGGCCATGTAAGGGAAAGAAAAAAAAGTTAATTGTCGAAGAAAATGCACAATTTCTTTATATCCATGGTAGAAAGGCTGCTCAAAACTGCAAAAAACTTAAGCTCTAGTGAAATAAAAAAATGAGTGTCACCACCTGTCAGAGAGCTATACTCCACATATGCACAAAAGCTTTTTCCGATTTTATTCTGAGGCAAAAAAACAAGATTCAAGACTTAAATAGGAATGTTGGTGAGTCCAGGCGCAAGTCAGACAATCCATCTGTCCTCTCCAGTGGTGCTGCTCTTGTTTTTTCCTCATCTCTCTTCCTCTTCTCTAAATGACTCCACCTTCACGCAGAAGCAACGTCTGGGGAGGTCTCAGGTTTGAGCCAGTGCCGTCCCTGTCCCTTCTTTGATTTGAGAATTTTTCACCTGCAGAGTGATCACAGAAAATGATTGTGAGCTGTGTGTGGCTGTGTGGCGCTGCTAATGGTTACTTGATCCCTCCCTCCTTTACTCAACTTCCCCTCTCACATATGGGAGCAAGTACGGCTCTGTGTGTGTGTGTGTGTGTGTGTGTGGGTGTGGATGTCTATGCACAAGGAGTTCTAACTTATGAGAGTGGGAGAAGAGATAGCATATCTTTGTAGATGCTGCAGGGCAGGAAGGAGCAGTCTGATAGTAAATGATCCCTTCAGCTACTGCCTGAAATGATGATTGCTTTATTCTTTTATTCAAATAATGCTTAAACCAGAGTTTGATTGCAAAAAAAGGGCTTTAGTTTTATTTTGCACCTTTAAGTTTTTTCTTTCTACTTCATCTTGTGTGTTTCTTGTGAGGGAGCTAAGTTTCACAAATCGAAATAGACTCATGATAATCCCGACAAGTGGCTGTCGTCCCATATCTCTACAGATAAAAATCATATTAAGTTACCATTCTCAAGTCTGGATGCTTCCTTATCACTGCCATCTTACTAAGGCCTCTCTTTTTCCCTCGGGCCGTTTTATCGTAGTGTGTTATCTCTCCCGCTATGCTGTGATGCAATGAAACTCTCCAGCTTCACTCACCAGACCTCTGCCTTTCTTTGGGACTCAGGTGTCGGAGTCGCCATCAGCCAGTGAGAGTCTCTTACAAACTTACTCCACAAGGAAAGGCAGGCACATGTTTGGTCAGTGTAGATTTTGGACACTAAGCATCAATATGTGATGTGAATGTGCAAAATTCTAGATTTGAAGGTTTTCTAAGGAGATTAACAGCAATCTGGACTGTGTGGAGACATCTTTATAAATCCAGTGAGAAGTCTTATCTTTTACCATTTACTGCCATGCCTAATGTCAACATCTGTCCCAGACCCTGTTTTCCTTTCTTTAAGTCTTCACAGGGCCTTCTTCAATGTCTGTCAACGAGCTGCAGCCAGAGCACAACCCTGGTCTTAACTCTGGTCTTGGCATGGCTTTATCAGAGGATGCAAACAAAACACACTTATCAGCGCTTCCTTTGGAGGGCTCTTCCTACTGTGATAACCTGAATGTGTGGAGAATACAAAGCCGGGAAGGTAAGCCATCATCTTTATTGATTAGTGATAGAGGGATAATTGTGAGGAGCAGTTTTGCACATTTTTTTAAGTAAAAATAAGATTACTTCAGCCTAACATCATCACATCTCATAATGCCATTTACCTTCATGTTACTTACACATTTGTAGAAACTAAAAAAGTTCAGGTTCAAGGACCTCTTTTTCAACCTTATTCAACTTTATTATGTGGATTTTTTGGCCATGAAACTAAAACAACCTAAAGCTCTGCTCTTGACAGGGAGTGTAACATCCCACTACTGAAACTGACAACTATCAGCTTTATGGTGTAGGCATATGTTTCAGATACTGTAGGGTTTAAGAGACAGAGCAGGCTAAAACTGCAGATCCACCTTTAGGCCTTCTAAGTGCTCATTCCATTAATATGTTACAGTCCTATGTGGACATCTCAGAGGGATGGAGACCTGCGATGATGCTGACAGACACAAAAGATTTGCAAGATTTCTTCAAAGGCCAGGGAGCAAATTCTTTGTAAACATAACAATGTCTATCGTTTTTCTCCAAATGCAATATAAGTGAGATTTGTAGGGACTCACTCCTTGCTCTACAGATTTAGCATTTAGTGTATCTTTATAGATCTATCCCCTTGAATTGCTTTTTCAAAGTTCAAGACAAGGAACTGAACAACAGACAAAATGGTCCTCTGATCCCTCCCTATAGGCTGCGGCTCTGGCTGGGATCTTGCAAATATCACAAAAGCATCAAAGATAATTACAACAGGTATGAAAAGTCAAAAACCGGAAATTTATGTGCATCAGGGGAGATCTGACTTTACAGTTCCAACTGACAAAAGAGAAACAGGAATCAAGGTGATGCTCGTGGAAACTCTACTTAAAGTGTACATCAAATTATTTTTTTCAGAAAAAACAAACAAAGTACAAGAAAAATATTGAGATTTTTGTTGCAGTATTGTTAACTGGGATTCGGTTTAGCATAAGGCTGCACAAACACTGAGATTTAAGGTTATTGAACATCATCGCTGAAAGTAGGAAACAATTTTAGGTTGAATCAGGTGTGATAACGACTGAAAAGTAATGTATTTTTCTTTTTAAAAGGCCACTGCATATGGCACAGTGACAACTAAAGACACCAACTGATTACCTTCCTTCTTCAAAAATACTGTATATACACCATAAAACATATGCATAACATGTGCATCTCAAGGAAAAAATGCAGGGCTTGAACACATGTTAAAGACAATATACTGTATGGCTGCCAGCTTGCTGAGACCAGCATGAAGGTGAAGCTAAACCAGCCAACTCTGCTCACATCCATGTAGTTAATCATGTTACTTTCGAAGCTACACCTACCAACGCCTAACCCTGCCCCCAGCCCAACTCAGGCTAGTGGGATGATCCAACCTCAGTCAACAGACTGACATATTTTGTCTACACATAATGCAGTAAACACATAAAGAATGCAGTTAGTCATTATTTTGTTTTATCTGTTTGTTTTTTTTAGTTTGTCTCATTTTGGGCTTATCTTCAAAATCTGTTTGAACAAGCAAATCACCTTCATGGCATTCATGGTTAGTTAGTTAAGTGTCTAAGGGGCCATAAAAAATATAATTTTTACTTTGACCTGATTTTGCAACTTAAAATAAAGTTCCAACTATTGTACAGCTTTGGAAATGTCTTTGACATTATTTCTCTTTGTGAGAAAGCTGTGAGATCGCTCCTCATGTGACTCCTGCTGCCAGCTGCAACACTTCCTGTATATCATGATTTCATTTTTTGATCCAGACCTGATTGGTCACAAATGTCTGAAGTAGCATACAATTACATGGTTTTCACGAACGGCACAAGACTTCACCGATCCCATATGTAAGCAGCCAACTTAGTCTTAAACAAAGCTTAAATTGAGGGACTTGAAAAGGCAGATAGTTTCTGAAATGTGGCATTTTTTTCTATATTGAGGACATCTTGTAAGCAGTGTGATAAACCTGAAACTCCTGTTTGTGTATAACACCCTAAGTGAAATCATTCCTTCATTTCTGAAGTAAAACCTACTTGTTTCTGCAGTGTGGTGTAATCTGTTGCTCTATCTGCTCAATACACTGTGTCACATTAGCAAGTTGAACTGTGGAAATTCACCTTATTCATGTCATGTGTCTCTGATTTTAGTTGGCCTCGTTGTGAGTATATTGGCCCCTCCTTTTTGGTACACTATCATTAAGCAGATGTTTTACAAAGAAAAGCACCTCACTCTGAGTTACTAAAGCCTGAATCCATATGTGGTCTATGAGGGAATCAAACGCACAACTCACAAACAACCAAACTGACCTATGGGAACCATGTGTGTGTCTATGTCTGTGTTCCCTGGGGCCCGATCTGTGTGTGCTGGGTCAGAGGAGGCCGAGGCTTTATTAAAGAAACAGGCCTGGTACAGGGATGCCAGTCTGCCTGCCTGGGGACATGCAACCTGATGGAGTCCAGATGAGAGCCACCAGACCAGACTTCTTTCTCCAAAAAACAGCAAGTTGGTGCACAGATGAAGTATCACTTGCCTATTCCTCAACCCCGCCTTTGGGTTTCAACTGGGATTTGAGGGGTAAGCAGCCAGATTAAAGCTGCATTCTCTGTAATCATACTTTTAAGCTTTCCATAGATTACAGCAAAATGTCTTACTTTATGTGGAAAACAAACAATGGGCAAACGTCTGTTTGGTTCAACCTGGAGGCCTCCTTTTTCTCTTGGTCATCAAATGTAAATATTTAATGCCCTCTTGGCTGTTGCTTTTGGGGGTGTCTGGTAACTTAAAAAGATGAGGTTGCTGTTTCCTACTTTACAGTGATCAATAGATGTTAGTCTTGTTATCTTCCACGTCCTGAACAGGCAGTTACATCATCCTCTTCTGCTGAGTGTCAGTTTCAGGAGCGCAGAGGAATTTACTTACAGGTCAGGCACTGGATCAGCTGTCGCACTTTGTGCAGTATGAGATGACCAAGCAGTATATCATGCCAACTCTTTACAATACCGAGCACAAAGCAATAATGCTATACTGTCTATTTCCATGGCTGTGGTGCCTCTTTAAAACAATGTGTTGCTTCATGGAAATTAGGACTTTAAGACTTTGCAATATTCAATTTAATAGGTTAGGTAAAAGTAGTTATTTCAGTTATTTTATGAATCATAGCTTTCTCTTTTTTTTACCCCATAATCTGTTATATGATTGAGTAAATGGTTTGAGAAAAAAAGATTGATATATTGGCAAACAAAATTTGTAATAACCATAAGATAAAGAGAAACAAGTTTAAAATGATGATGAATTTTGTTGAAACAGAAAGAGTGTTCGAAACCAGAATCTTGCATGTAATAATCAACCATATTGATCTTGGAGTATTCACAAAGACTTCTCTGTTTCCTCTTGTAATCAGTCATACTTCCATGCCTTACCTACTGCATGGAGGTTTTAGGGAAGTGCATGCAAAACAAATAATGTATTTTAAATTCTAGAAAAGAGAGCAATAAAAACTGTCAATGGATAAGATTATTAACCAGCCAGTGGAACATTACTGCAATCAAACTGCACAAATTGAAATTTTGTGATTTCATTAAAGAATAATTACCTTCCAAACTTTATTCTGTTTATTTGAAATCAGAGGGAAAAGTATGAACTCAGAGTAAAAGATGTGCAGTAAAAAGCAGAGAATATAAGACTTATACAAAAAGAGCCTGTTAGAGGGATAAACTTGTGGAAAAGTTGTAATGAGGAAATGATATTGATTTCTTCAGAGTGCAAATTTAAAACAAATAATCAAAACTCTGGGAGTAAAGAAATATAAAAATCAGGTATGACAGCTATTTATTTATTTCTAGTCAAAGGTTTGAAGTATTGCCATTTAGATTCTTTTGTAATTAAAACAAAGTCAGATGTGACCGAGTTTATGCTTCAGCCTATACCTGCTTTGGTCAATATTTTGTTTTCCAATTAAATTCAGTTCTTTATTTTTTGTTGTTCTGGAAGAAATCTTGCATTTAAATTTGAGAAAACTCTTAAAATTCTTCCCTTCATTCCCATTACTTTAGCACATTCTACGGGTAAAATGAGGTCTATCGATATACTGTGTATCAGATAAAAGAAACTAGCTATGTTTTTATAAATGACAATAAACAAGCTAATTGTATTAAAACGGAATTCTTTATGCTGTGTGAGGACAACCATTTTAAAGGAATGCTTTTAAGGCATTGTTTTACAGATAAATCTCAAAATATTGCCTTCAAAAGTGGAATGATGAACAGGTAGATGGATTACATAACTGTGTAACATTTAAAGCTTTGGCAGCAGCAGAGAGAGGTCTGGAAAATCTACAACTAATGAACTAAACATTTGACAGCTGAATCCAAAACCACAATTATTTGGCTTTGGAACATTTAACTTTTGTTGCCCAAGCTGTTAAGAGCAATTTTATGACCATTTTGCCTTTATGAGTGAAAAGAACAGTCATCACACACTTATATTGTTTTGAAAATTGCGAAATTTGGCTGTTTTGATAAACTGCAGTAGAGAGAGGAGTAGAACTTTTGTATATTAAATAATTATAAATATATTTCCATCTAGATAACATTGTCTTTTTGTTAGCCTGATATTTTCTATAAGATCATGCAGGATTCAGCAGGAGAATGTAAATAGATTATCAGAACACAATTTAGCCAGTAAAGTTTAAGTCAAGGTGAAGCAACAAATTTTTTTTCAAACATCTTGAATTTACAACCAAAGATTTTCTTTGACTTTTGTCCCCCAACTTTGAGCTAAACATATTGTGCAACTCTACTACCTAAACAACACAATGACATAACTGAATGAGAAATGTAGTTAGGTAATACAACTGGTTGCATTTGCGTGGTCATGATAACAGACACATCGTGCGCTAACACATGCTGTTTGAGGTCACTGACCCAGTATCGCGTTACTCCTTCCATTACTGCTGACTAACTCTTGGTTTCTGGCTTGGATGACAGTCGCTGGTTGGTGTGGAGCAGGGCAGCATCCGTTCGTGTCAAGTTATCTGGCACAGAGGAGCCCAGGACATCTGGGCCAGCTGAACCCGATCCCTGAAACAGAGCTGCTGATTCGGGTGTTACACGTCCAGCAGCATGTGGCACTTTCGGGCGACAATGACCTTGCCAGCTCAAGAGATCATGAAGCAGAAGATGACACAAGCAGTGGATCCATGCTAAATATTTGGATACGTGACTTGAAATATATATAAAAAAATAGCATCAATTAAAAAGACACACTATCTTTTTTCTTTTTTTTAAAAAAAACAACTTTATTTTTTGTCTCATTTCCTAAACAAGTCTTGTTTAAACATTGTCATCGTCACATTGAATAAAGAAGACATGCAAATCAGCCAAGATGGTGTACCCTGTGAGCAACAATGAGCTTGTCTCGTGTCTTAATCCATATCTTCTTGTCTCTTCAGTTTATCCACCTGTGACCGGGACATTAATGTAGGGAAAGCGTTTTCAAAGATAATTAACTCTGAAAATGCACCTCAACAAGAGACACAAGGAGAGAGGAGGCTTGTTGGAGGAGCTACAAGCAGGAATGCATATGCACATCCTTTTAGGACTGATTGAAAGAAAATATCTAGGATTTCCAAAAACACTGTAAATTTTTATATTAGTCATGAAATAAACAGGCTAAAACACCACTAAGGTCACATGATGCAGCTGTGTCACACCTGATATGTAAATGATGGCTCAGAAGCAAGGATGTCTAATTTGGTCATATACAGTATTTGCCAGTTTTACTCCTCCCTCCTTGTGTCTCTTCATGTTATCCTTACTCATGACCACAATGGGAGAAACACAGATTTAAGGAGAAGAGTCAGGGATAAACAAATCAGGAAATGGGAAAGAGGGGTGGGGGTGTGGAGGGTGGAATTAATAATGCCTGTACAACATAACAGACACAGAGAGGGATGACCTGCAACACCTCTTCTTTTGTTGGTAAATTTCACTCTAGTGAAGAAGCACCACGGATGCGACCACAGAACAGTTTGAATTCTGCAGCTGATTTCATTTTTGCTAACAACAGCAGTTAAAAGTGATGAAACCAGGGATGTGTACCAGGGATAATGTAAACACACAGTGCCAGTTTTGATTCAAGGAAATAAACAAAATATACATTTAAAGAAGGAAAAAAGCAGTTATGTAAAAACTAAGGTTTGTTACCTACTTTAACAGAGTCACAGGAAATCTGTATTTACATCCTTTTTTACCCGTCAACACAAAGAAAAAAAAGAAGAAGATATATTTTTTGTGACAGGTAACAGAAAAGCCTAGCTCTGAATCATCAGCACCTGTATTATATCAGCACCTTTAGCCCAGGAATTCATAACTGGGACAGAAATAAAAAAACTCTAAAAAAGGGTCGGAGCTGCTAGTTATGAGTTAGAGTTAAGATATCATTCCTGATTATTTCTTATCCTAATTTGAAACATCTCAACTTTTCTTTTTTAAAATAACTTTTTTAATCGGCAATATTGCTATTGGTGATTAAATATTTATAAAGTAAAAAATAATTTTAGTCTCAGTATAGATTAAAAAGAATTTCTCTAGCACCAGTGTCAGTATTCTGGCTTGTTTTCTTGCCCACTTTAAAAAAAAAACAACTTTTAAATAGATACATTTACCAAGACCTAAATAAATGAAATCAAAGGAAGCAAAAAACAAGCATGAACCATCAACCTCAGTTATGCTTGTTGAAATTGGTTATTAGCATTTGGTTTCTTGGTCTGTTAATGGCTTTAAACCAGAATTTCATGAGGAAAATGCTAGTTACTTATGTGTCCAGTCTTGCTTATGACCCACAGGCGACACAGCACTGTCTTTGGACCGACCTGAAAGAGCAACGACCCAGCAGCTTCAGCTTGTCACAGAAGCGAGACGACATGGTATTTTTCCTGCAAACTGAATAAGAGGAAGAAGAAACTCCAAGTCAAACACAAATGCAAACTAGAACAAATTATTTTAACTAGGGAATTTAGAAATGTGTATTGGACTCGGTGCTGAGGCAGAATGTGCACTTTAAATCTTCTCCCAGTCCCGACAATACCAAAAAACATGCAATTACATACAGACCTGAGATTGACTTGCATTCCTGCATATTGCACTTCCTGAGAGTTTCTGGTTTGGAAACCGTCTCACAGAGGCTGGCTGGCATTGCAGCCGAATCCTGCTCACTCACACAGATTACTGCACGCTGTTGCAGGCCCCTGCCGCAGCTCACAGAGCACTGCAAATAGCCACCATAGCTTTAGCAAAATAGCAAAAATAAAAGTGTAGAGATTCCTTTAATTTGGATGACTGACCTCCTCCCAGCCATCAGTCTTCCAGTGAGTACATGGAGGTAAACGGCACAGCTCCGTGCTGTTCGGCCTTAAAGCAGTGCTGCATCGATTAGGCTCGGGGCAGGTCACCTGCCGCTCCCTGATGCCTTCACCACAGCCACCAGAGCACTACAGGAAAGCATGCATGCATTTTGATTTAACTTAAGGAAACCTGTAATATATCCTTTCTTCTCAATGTATTTAGTAAAACCTACAAAATGTCATTTAAAAAAAAATAATTTTATATATTTCTTTTTTTTATAAAATAAAAACAATTTAAAAAAGACAATGAAATTAAGTAATAAATAAAACATGATAAATACAATTAAAAAACATTTAAAAAAATCAAAAATCTATTTTAATAATTTATGCAAATGACAACAAGTCATTCTCCATCTATTCAGTTTGATGTATGATGAGGATGACTGTTCCAAAAGTGATTTCCTTAGTTTATTCTGTGAAATGAATGGGATTGACATGTGATTAAATGTGAGATGCTACCTGTCCCCAGGGTGACACGCTCCAGCGCAGACAGGGCTTGTGGGGACAAACCAAGCTACTGAGAGGTCTGCTGGACACAGCCTGACAATGGAAAGGTCTAAGTGGACGTTTACTCTGAGAATCAACACATTGGACGTCACGGTGCCTCCTTCTTGCTGATGCACAGTTATCCAGACACTGTAAAGATTATTAGATTGGAATAAATGCTATAAATAATGTTGATGATAAGAGGTGTAGCCAATGTAAGCAAATGTCTTTATTGGGTAAAGTAAAAATCTATTAGGAATATTGTAATTAAGTTTTGAAGATAAATAACAAGTAATCAGTTTGATTCAGTGACTGGAAGTCTAAAGTTACCCACCTTGCTCCAGCTGCCAGTTTGCCAGGAGGCACATGGCTGAAGGAGGCATGTCCGTGCAGGCTCAGGTCTCTTCCTGTTGGCACAGTCCTCCTCTTTCTGCGAGCTGCACATGACTGTTCTCCACACTGCTCCAATACCACACGTTGTTGAACACTGAGGAGAGATCATTATTTCTTGCTTTAGATTAAGCTTAGGTTTTTGTGCACTTGCATGAAAAAGTCATGAAACTGACACCATAATGCCAATGTTTAAAGAATAAAATAAACCCTAAGTGGTTTTAAATTCGAAAAAAATGAATCCTTTAATCACTACTTTATTGCCAACTCATCACATGCTGATGCTTGGCCAACAGCCCTCGGGGTCAGTTTTCAGCACATGCATATTGCCTGTTATCATTCTAAGGCGGTACACAGACACACAGATAACATGGATCATGTAAGGAAATGAGAAGGGAAAAGGGGGGCAGATAGTGGGCTCTAATGAAAATTTAATTTGGCATTAAAACTTTTCCACCTCCTTTTAGTCTGAATCATTTTGATCTACTAATGTGCTTCATTGTTTTACATTACAAATAAGAAGTTGGGGATAGTTGGGAAAATAGCTCAATTTCTGCATCTGCAACATAAGAGTCTTATCCAATTCTGCTGCTTTACTCTGTATTCAAAACTGACACAGTGGGCACCTGACTGGGTGTGTTGAAAACTTCAAGTTAAGCATTTATCCTTTATTGTCTCAGAGGCCTAATGTGCTGAAGAAAGGGATGAATCTCATCAATAACTCAAGATCATGATATACATCCATTAAGCCCATGCAGGCTGTAAATTTATTGCTTTTTTAGCTGTAGCGTTGGATATTTTGACATCAGGCCATATGGGATTGTCATGACTCTGTGGCCAACCTTAGCTTGTCCAGCTGGACCTTAACATTTGCTCAACAGCAGTATGAGTGAGCTCCTAGCTCCACACACGAACTGGAAACGTAAATATGAATATACAGGTGGAATCAGCCTCTATGGCCCTCCAGGGAAGCCCAGTTTTTTGACTGAGCACTAACTAATTTTTCACAAATTTAATAGTATGTCATGGAAAATTATCAAAACTAATATTTTCTTTTGCTTCATAGTATCTTTACACACCTCACTCCAGTTTCCTACAACCCAGATTATATCCCTGCTGAGCACCTCTCTGGCCATCAGGTTGGTTTGGTCCCCGGTGGAGTTGCTTTTGGGACTTCTTGGTTGCTGGTTTCGGCTCTTGGGGCGGCTACCTTTAGACTTGGAGGAAGGCTTTTTAGCGCGGGAAGTGGGGCTATTTGTTCCGGGTGTCACAGCAGATTTCTTCCTTGTGATAACTTGTACTGAGTGCTGAGGTGATGCTGCTGTGGTTAACAGTTTTCCAGCAGATGTAGGAGTTTCTTGTTTGTGGGACGGTGGCCGCTCTCTGTACCTGGGAGTGGTCACAGGGACCCGGTGTGTCCAGCGGTTGAACGGGTTGGTATGGGGAGTAGTGTGGGGGTTGGTGAAGTGGTGGGTTGTCTTTGCCCATGTCTCAGTACTGGTTAGAGGAATGACTGTGGTAGACACTCCTGTTATGAGCACAGTAGTCTGTTGTGTTGGTGTGGTTGTGAAAAGAAGGCTTCCACTGGATGTTGCTGGAGTAAAATCATCCAGATCAATGATCCTCTCCTCGTCTTCTGTCCTGTCCTCAACAACATAATCATATCCTGGAGTGTACATCACTTCGTTTGGAGTACTCCCCTCTTCTTCCTCTCTGGCTTCTACATTTTCCTTCTCTAGAAATATTTTCTTGTTTTTTTTAGGAGATTTAGTGGAGGACACTTTCTTCATTTTATCTCCATTTGTCTTTACCACAACACTGAACTCATAATCATCTGCATCTATAATTTCAGGGACTGGGGTTTCTGGGGTAGTAGGGATAAAAGTAGTTTTAGTCTCCTCAGTGGTTGATGTAGGTGTAGCTTTGGTGCTTATTGGAGCCCATGTGGGTGAGCCAGCATGCGTAGTAGGATGGGTTTTGGGTGTATAGATTCGCCGGTGTGCAGGGGGAAGCCCAGGACGTCTACGAAGACTTGAGTTGGGGCAGTTCTGCAGGGCGCACAGAGATCTGGATCTGGGTTTGGTTGAGGGGTCACATATCTTTGGGGGCTTCAGTGCACATGTAACACTGCGTGAGCGAACACTTCCTCCACACGTTAAAGGGCACTGTAAAGAAAAGAAAACAAAAAAACAAAAAACAAAATCCACATCAATAAATAAAACAGAAGGATGGAATAAAGAAAGGGAAGACAGAAACTGTAAAAGTCAAATTTTTTTTCAACTCAAGTCAGAAAAAGTAAAAAATAACATTCCAAGAAAAAAGGATTACTTCTTCCCACTCGCCAACAGCCCACTCCTGTCCACATGGTACGTCTCTGTTGCACGGCACCACAGGTTTGGGCTTAAGGAGATGCTTGCATTCCACGGGGTGGAGCACTCTTTCTTCTCCTGAAACTGTCCGCACACAGAGAACCGTTCGCTTCCTTAAACCGTCTGATCCACAGGTGGCTGTGCACTGCTGCCAACCACCAACCCACCATCTGAGAGAGAAGGGGAAGATGGGAAGTTAGGTATCAGTAAACAATGAGTAAAGATTTAGTATATTTTATAATGTAGTCAATACTTTAGCCTCAGTTCAGTAGGATAACAAAGCAAAAAGAGTTCAACTTTAAATACCTTGTTTGGATCTAGAGATTTTGTTAGATTTTGTTTGTGTTCCTATCAATAATTCAGTTCCACTGTTAGGCCACGTGGAGCCTCTAATTATCATTTTAGTGGATTGCCTTTTTACTCTTTATAAGTATAATTGTTCTTCTTGTACTTTTCAACTTGCACACCTGCCTACACTTGTATTTGACTGTTATTGTTTTACCAAAGAAGGAAATAAGCTGAAGGTGAATTTGGCATGTTTTTTAATAGAATCTGATCTTGTTACAGTCTTCCATGATATGGACACACGTGTTTTTCAATAAGCAGCCACATCTTTCACTTCCCAGAAATATACACTTGCTAAATATTGATATTGCCGGGAGATTGTGCAATGATTCAACTTTAATAAAACAGTCTGTAACTAATGAGATGATGAATACCAGCAGCTGTCATGCTTTGAAATATTTTGACACAATACATACAGTACAGCCAGTGATGTAAGCTCTATATACTTAAGGTAAACATTACCCCCGAACAAGTATGGGCATGAATCCAAAAGAATGTATACTGTGATAGTGGTTAAATTAAATAAGTAACCTTTTAAAACATTAGGCCCCTGATTGGGGGAACTTTGGGAACAGATGTGGCAAACTGTGCCAAAATGGCCATTTGGGAGACCTTGTCTGAACTGTGTGTAATAAAACCTCTCTAAGTTTGTTCTGCTTCACTTTAGAGTTGGCCTTTGTAGAAATAACATTAACATTGCACTAAGGTTTGGTACAGGTTTGGAGCTACAGATGCATCAAAAAAGGGATATTCTTCCTGGATTGTTTCAAATTAGATATGCCTGAAATGTATTTTCAACTTAAAACTATGCCATAACAACTCAATTCTGAATGACAAGAGTCCAAGGCAGAGAGATGAGGCTCAAACAAGATCTTCTTCATCACAGTCTTTATCTACTCACATGTAATAACTGCAGCAGCTGACAAAGTTTGGGCTTCATCACACAGATCATTTGTGATAAAGATTTTGCTTTGTTATATTTCAACTTCACTATCACAAATACTGATATCACATCTTCCGCTTATTGTGACACCAAGAGAATTCAAATGAACCTTGTGGTTGTAATATTTATTATGTAATTTGGAAGCAGAAGCCTAAAAAATAGGGACAGAGCTCAAGATTATTTAAGAACACACACCTGGCAGGGCACTCCATATTCTTGCACCTGCGGTGTCTGTCCTCCGGACGGTTGTCAGGGTTACACATAGACTCATCCACTACGCCTACATCAACCTCAAAGCAGCGCACAGGCTGGTGCTGCTCACCTAGAAAATTAAAATTAAATTTAAAAAAAAAATCAATCAATCAAATCAAAATATTAAATTCTTCCAGGACAGTTGTATTAGTGCAGATGAAGCAGCAATCAAACCTAGGCCACAGGTGGTGCTGCAGTGTGTCCAGGCTCCGTGTCTCCAGGTGTAAATCGGTTCAATGATCTCATTTTCTGACCCTTTGGTCTTCTTGATAGTGAACTCGTACTTTAGACCGGGATTCTTCTCCTGATACAGCAGCTAAAAAAAAACAATTAAATCTACAGTAAATGCATTGTTTGTTTCTTATTAATTGGTTTGAACTCTTATTGAATTTCAGATAACTTCAACACACGTCTGAGCACTTAAGTTAGACATTTAAACAACTGTGAAAAACAATGCTCGTCAACAGTCCCATAAACATAATGGTCTACCTGGAGCATGACGGGCTGTTTGGTGGGTCCAGGAGCAGTGAGGTTCTCCATGTTCCCACTACGCTCATAGAAGAACGTCGTCCCACCGGCCTCATACTCCCCGTTCCACTGGATGATGAAGTTGCCGTTGAGGAAGTACTCGTCTGACCCCACGCTCCTCAGAGCCAGGAAGTTACCTGCCTCTTCCACTTCCTTCACCACAATGTCTCGCGCCCCCTCAGGTATCACACCCACATCCACGTACCCTGGGAGAGTCAGGAGGGGAGTCAGAGTCACACCGAGGTAATGGATGGCCCACCATGGCTGCTGCTGCACTCACATCCAGACTACCAGACAGCCTCTCTCTGATGTTTAATAGAGGGTGGGCTCAGTCTGTGGGGGTGGCTGGCATGTGTGTGCGTGTGTGTGTGTGTGACTGTACGTGTGCTTACTCGGCGTGGGGGGCACTGCCCTGTCTCTGGTTTTTATTGTGTGGGGATTGGTGGGGGGGCGGGGGGGACGAAAGCAGCAATGAGTGGGTCTCTGGAGTTTAATGATGTTTGTGGGAAGGTGTGTGTGCGTGTGTGTGTGTTTCTGTTTGTGAAAGGAGGGGGAAGTTTGCCCTTGGTCTAAGTCTTTTGAAGTTGTACACATCTGGGTTGGTTATCTGGAAAGGATGAAATGCACGACAAACACACACACACACACACACACACACGCAGAAACGGAGAGAAGGGAGAAAGGAGGGAAGGGGGGAAGGAGGGAAGGGGGGAAGGAGGGGAATTTAATTGTTTTAGGGCCTTTTTCACTATGAATCTGTTTCACGGTATGTTGATTTAGCGGGTGAGTTATACTTTTCCAAGTGCAGTAAAATCAGCCAAAGACGTGAATCTTTACTCAAACACGAGCCTGCACACACACACACACACACACATATATGCACACACTTGACACGTACAGCAAGAAAAACAGCTGCACCTTGTGGACAAAGTAGCTGCCATGACAACAATGAAACAATGGCGTAATGCCCATGAACTGTCCTGAAATGACTTTCTGCCTGTAGACATATATTTGAACTTTTTTCGCACTCCTTTGGTGGACACATCAAAGCTTGTCCTCACTAAGACTTTGTCTGTTTTGTGTTAGCATAATTTCATAATTGTTTGATTTCTCAGATTTGGATTATTTCATTTGGATAATTAGTGTTACACTCACCAAAGCCCTCTTCTTCATCAAACGACTTATAAACTGTCTCACAGCTTGTGCCGTCGCCCAAACAGACTCCACAACGGTCCTCCACTGCGTTAGAGTCAATGCCATAGTCACAGCCTACCTCCTATGGACAAAACACATAAAAGCACAGCAAAACACACATGTTACAGCGCACAGAGAATGGCCTCGCTGCGTCTTTGCTTAACTGGACCGCAGTGTTCATCCTGCTCCACTACAACCCCCCCAGTCTCTATTTGTCTCTTACCCAGCCACACTACCTTGCACACTCCGTTAACACAGATGTTTCTGGACATGTTGTTCATGAAGCACGGCGTCCCATCGGTCACAGTGTCAAACATCTTCTCAGAAAAATACTCACCAACTGGCCGACAGTGCAGCTCGCAGGGACTCGCTGGGGAAAATGGAAGATGGAGAAAGAGAGATGGTTTAAACCCAATTAAATGCTGAGTAAGAATAAGTGAAACACACTTTTTGTCAAGCTCATTTGATTTAAAATTGCCATGATCATACTTTGTTTTTATGCAGTCAACGAGGAAAGTCATCAGATGATACCATCAGAATTATATTTATTTAGTATTAATTGTGCCTTTTATAATTACTGTGATTTGAAGGCAAAAAAAACACTGACAGAAAAACCCATCAGAACCTAAGCAGCCAGTGCCGATCTGTTTGTAGAAGAATGGTTTTAAAGCATAATTGCTGCCCTCTGTTGATTCACACATGCAACTGCATCTTCTGATTATTTCTTGTATGTGAAATTAAAGAGCAAAAAAAAAGTGAATGTGACTGTCTTTGGTTTCTTATTCTATTTGGCAACTTACTTGGGTTAGCAATAGGAACCCACTGGTAGAGCTCATTGTGGTAGGGCACTGTGTCAAACTCACTGCACAGCATCTCTCTAAAGGTAGGGGTATCACTCTGGCAAGGCTTTGTGTTACAGGTCCGATACCGCTTCCTTTCCCCAGTGCAATATTTGCCCCCAAACTCTGGTCTGTGGAGGAAAATGGCATAATTTTAATGTTCCATTGGACTGGAATCTTTTAATTTCTTAAGTTTATCGTGCACACACTGCAAAAAGAGTTCAGTACAGGAAAAGAAATTCAACTATGCTTCAAAGAATAAGGCAAGTTTACTCATCTTACTTGGGATTATTGCATTCCCTCTCTGCTGTCTGAACGCCAGTCCCACAGGTTCTGGAGCAGTGAGACCAGGTGCTCCACGGTCCCCAGCCTCCATTCACCGTCTCGGGGAGTTTACCCACAATTACACATTCTCCAGAGATACACCACTAAATGAGAAAGCAACGCAATGAGATGACTCAAAAAGACACGTTAACACTTTGATTTTTGTGCCAGACACCTCCAGATTTGTAACCATCCCTTGTTGAGAAAAATGAAACTGTGACAATACAAAGCAGCTGGCTTTGGCTTTCACCTTCTCTGGTCCACAGCGAGTGCCATCGATAGGTGAGTCGAGTTTGGAGCGGCAGGAGTTGTTCACCGAACACCAAAGAATCTGGCAAACATTCTGAGAGGAACACATGGGCCAGAAACAATGAGAAGGGGCTTGTTTCTGCGGCGTCTTTGATATTCCTTTTTCAGACTGCACACAACACTCACATCGACTTCAGGGCAGAATGTAGCATTTTGACCATACTGGAGTTGGCACTGGTGGTGTGTGGTGTAGCGGACACCGAGACGAGCCAGCGGGGTGGTTAGGTCTCTCTTAGAGGGTCGGTCATCTAGACAGAAACCCCAACCACGGCTAAGACAGATGAAATGAGGCGTGACACTAAATGAGACTTTAGGAGGAAGACAAATTAGAAACAGGGTAAAAGGATTTACAAGCAGCTAACAATGGAAGATGAAGAGAAAATCTGACTGGAAAAAACTGTAGTGGGGGAAGAAACAAAAAAAACCTCAACTTGAACATCTGGCAAAACGTTTCATGTCAATATGCCCATGGATATGCATTGTTTGGTGCTCAGTCAAATATTGTTCATTTACTAGATCTTTATGCAAAATCTGTATACACTGAGGTAGGCCTATGGAGGCCTTATTTACAATGTAGCCATAACAAATATAAATAATGATGATGAGATGATAAAAGAGAAATGTGGAAGAACAAGAATAACAGACTTAATCTAACAATTACAACCAAGTTTTGATTAAAACTAAAAAAGAGTGAATTAGCTGGAAGGTAAATAAGGAAAAGCAAGAAGTTTACAGAGAATAAAAATTGAATCTAGCTTTTCCAAGTGGACCAGACAACCTTAAATACAGCTGACAATGAAAAGTATTATTATGATTTTCTTATTATTTTTTTATATTTTTTACCGTATCAAACATACAGTACATTGCAGAAATTGAACCTTAAGCCAACCACAGCTATGTCAAGTATAATTGAATGAATATCTCTTCAACTGAAACAATTATGTAAGACATCATTCAAGCTAAATATATAAAAAACAAATATATAAAAGACAAATCCTCTATTGGGCATTCTCTGAAATCCGGTGCAGTTCAAACTTCAGCAATAGAGAAGAGTGTTATTGTGATACTCAAAAATCTAAAAACTATTTACAGTTATTATATTATTTTCTTCTTACTTTATGTTAATCTGATCATAGCCTGATATTGGATGATTGGTGAGAAGTCCATGTGTTTCTATGGTTTCATGGAGAAGCAGGAGGGGGGATTTTATATGTCCTATGAACTGATCAAATATGGGATGGTCCTTTGCCAATTAAAGGGTTAAAAATTAGAAATAATAGCCCACAATAAAGTTTTTTTAATGAAGTTTGCATTGATTTCCAGCACTATGAAAGGATAGGGAAAATGGTAAGATTTCCAGATGACACATGGATGTAAATAAAGTGGATGGGTGGTGCAAATTTGCATAAGAGTGGTGACCAAGATATAAAAATCGAGGTCATCACAGTGTGTCAGAGTAAAACTTAAGTTATAGATTTGTGGAAAACTACGAAAACTTTTCCTTCATTTCCATAAAGAAGAAACAAAGAGCAGAAGTGGAAATATCTTTTAAGCTCTGATCATTTAAAGGCAGAAAGTCCAGCAAATGACAGACATGTAGAAGGAGCCAACAAGATAGAAGGAGCCAACAAGATAGAAGGAGCCAAAGGGAACATGAGAGGGCATCAAAACTCAAACAAATATCTACAACTGATTGCTTTGACTTGGTATTTTAAGTTGAAAAGCGTTTCAGTGATAAATTAAGAAATTCTTCTCTGACAACAGCTGCTTTGCCAGCTGCTGCAGACAGGGGTCAGATCCCGTGTTTGTTCAACTTAAGCATATACTGTAAAGGAACATGTTTGGCGTCTCAAGTAGTTGTCCTGATTGCTTTGGCAAGAAAATATCTCAGATGGTGGAATCAGTCTTGATTCAACTTTGCTTATAAAAGGAAAAAGGATACATTTTCAAGGTCCAATTACCTCAACTCAACATCAAACTCAACATCAAAAGTCATGTAAAATGCTAAATTGCATCTAAATTTATGTTACATATATAAGTTTGTTTTGACACTAGCAGACAGTTTATTTTTATAAAAAGAGGAATGACTTGATGATTTCTGTTGTGTGTATGTGTGTGAGTGTGTCTTGTGTATATTATGATAATTGTGTGACCTAATGACATTTGTTTTGAACTTGTTTTTATCTCATTCCAACATTTGTTTTTATGATGTAAAGCACTTTCAGAGACTTCCTGTATGAAAGGTGCTATAGAAATAAAGTTTGATTTGATTTGATTTGATTAACAATACTGGCTGATATTGAATTATATATTGATTAAGTGCCTGATTAGTAACCTTTACAACAAGGTATGACTTGCAAGGATTGTGCATTTGTGGAATGAGCAACATGGCTAAACACCTGAAAAGTACCCCCCTCCCCCCCCCAAAAAATGTGCCAAAATCTTAAGCAATATTCTTCTATTTGGTGTTACAAATATATCTTGTGATATTGTGATAACATTAAAAAAAATTTAGGAGGTTAGTTTACATGTAATTCATCGAGCTACTCCACAAAAAAAGGGCATTATAACGAAGTGAATCTTGTCATTATTTCATGATTAATGGATTCAAATGAAGCCTTACTCGAGAAAGCGCGTGATGTAATCTTTGGAGCAGGAAGACCAAGTGAGAGGCGAGCTGTCATACATCAGCTGTCTGGACATGATGAACGGGTGCCTCCCCTCCAGCTCACAGTCATTCCCCTGGCCATCATGGTGAATCCCAAAGCTGTTCAAACAAAAATAAACATGTAGATTAATCTTTATCCGTCTGAAAGAGCTCACTGTTCATCTGATCTATACAAAGTTTATCTTTGCCCACAGGTTGGTTATCAGGTGTGGTTAGAAATAATTCTACAATTACAGAAGTTTACAGCTGTAATTAATCAGGGACACTAGTGCTAACTTCTCAGTCTCTCAGGTTGTGTGATAATCCATTATCCAGGAATTGAAGACAATATAATGGAAGCATGGAGACACACCTGTGACCCATTTCATGAGCGACGGTGAAGGCGACAGGTAGTCCTGAATCCTCATTGATGTTGCAGCTGCGGTGGGGTTGACATATTCCAGACAGATGAGACAGACCCAGAGTCTCACAGGGATGGTTCATTCCTGCACAGATATCTTTCCTTATTGGGGGGGGGGGCACACAAACAAATTATGTATATTGTGACACATTTCAACCATAAAATGGAGTTTATTAGAATATATCTATATAATTTATCATTTAATACATGCAGATTTCTGTGTGACTTGCCTGGTAATCAGCACAGCGAGATCATGGTGAGCCGGGTGTGTGTCACTCTGGGGGTTTAAGTTTTTCTGCCAAGCACAGAAACTGGCCAAAGTTGTGTCTGCATGGTGAACAATCTTCAAGTCTTTCTACAACAAACAACGCAGAAATAACTTGACTTGCTACTGGTAAACTACTTATTATGAATGTGAATTACTTTAAATGAACTCTGGTTCCATTTGAGTTGTCTGAAGATTTTTCAGAGTTCAGAGTTTATTTACAGAGTAGCCTAAAGAGACATCATTCTCAGGCTGATGATTGTTTACAACACAACTGGTTCTTCTTCCTTCACTGGCAAGATACAGTAAATGATTTACTTATTTAACAGAAAATAAAGAAATGAGAGGATTCTATATTTGAAAACATCTTTACATCATGTAAATGGTCACCCCAGAAATATCCAGTCAATCTGGGCACAGGGTCCAATGGCCAGTAACTGTGCACCTATGTTACTTTTTTTTCTTTTTGTTCCAACTTTAGCATCAGTGGAAACATAAGACATGTCAACTTTCACTGAGAATGTGCTACAAAATGACAACTATTCACATTTTTCCAAAAGTTTCAAGTAGCCAAATACAAATACTTCATTACCTTACTTAAGTAAAAGTTTGCCTATCTATACCTTATTGGAATTGTAACTATATTTCAGATGACTTTTTATTTCTACATCTTACATTTTCATGCAATCATCTGAATTTCCTACTCTGTGTATTTTCAATATAGTCTTGTTACTCCATTTTGACTTGTTTTGATTCCGGCGTGCCATCCATCACTCGAAAAAGAGAAAAGCAGACGCAAAACCCATCCTGATAAAATGCACCATCCAGATATCCAGATAAAGGTAATTTAATGAAGCCTGCATGAAACGGTTAAGTTCCCCGCTGTGTGAGTGATTCATGTAAATAGCTGTTGGACTCATTCTTATCTCTGACACATCCAGCAGGATCTAACCACATGTATGAGTTTAATATAAGCACTCCAAAAACAAATGTCACAGACACACAAGTCTTTTGAAAACTAATTGCAGATTATTGTTACCTCTTCTCCTTGTAGCAGAATGAGACGCACTAAGATTACATGGATGGCATTCCCAATACTGGCATCATGAAAGATCCCAGCTACCTGAAGACATGATATCGCTCATAAATGTTTTTCAAAAAAGAGAAAAACCTGTGTAGGTACTTAGAATAAAAAGTGAATTGAGACTCTACCATGTTCATGATGGTAAAGATGTAGGACTCCACGTTATCGCTGCCGTGGTAGTCGATAAGTTTGGAGTCAGCCACCACCATGGTCTCCACCCACCGCTCTCTGCTGACTGAACGCTGTGAGCGGGTTTGCCCCTGAGCCTCCCCCCTCTTCTGCTCCCGCTCCCATTCCTCCCTCTCTTTCTCCACCTGGACAGCGACGCTTGGAGCATCTGAAGCATGAATAATGAGAAAAATCCCTTGCAGCACCTTGTTTGACTCAGGTGCAAACAGCAAAATAACATGCATACTGATCTGCTTTATGACACGCCTGCAGTGCCATCCCCACTCAAACACACCGATTCAGGGACGCACCTTGAACTCCGCAGGGGCTGGGAGTCTGTTTGGAATCTAGACTGCGTTTTGTTCGGTGAATTTCTGGAATAGCTCTTGGATAGATGACGTGTGGCTCTGGAGTTCCTTGAGGATCTTCGAGAGATTTCAGGACAGGTTCAATAAAATAGTGCCCCTCTGGCAAGGAGAAGAAACCTCTCTGAGGAAAATGGAAAAAAAAGGGAAAATGAACCTAATAAATATGAACTGACAGTGTAACCAGAGAAAGTTTAGGCGTTGAACATAAATTCAATCTGAGAAGCAAGGCTTTATTGTCTGATTTACACAGTTCCAGGCAAACTAACTATAAATAAAAGAATATATATTATCATCCAAAATCATCTAATGTAGCTTTATGTCTCTTTCCTTTTTCCATGGATTTTTAGACTGGAATTAAACCAGAAAATCACAGCCAGTTTTGGAGAGACAATATTTATGAGACCGCCAACAAATCACCAAAAAGTTTCGAATTTCACAAACTCCCACACTTAAAAGGTGAGAGAGGAGACGACCTCTCCTAAAGCCTTCTGAAACGACCACTCCAAAGTCATTTCCATCTGGGTGGAATCTATCATTAGTCAAGAGATGTGAATATGAGCCTTTCTCCTTCCCTTAGGCACATTCTCAGCAGCAGCAGCAGGCTCTGCAGTTTGTAGGCAGAAGTGCAAAAGCTTACAGCACCTGGTATTC
>JBBBVT010000012.1:4179520-4196770 GCA_037177035.1 Craterocephalus eyresii | reverse complement strand
AGATAGATAGATAGATAGATAGATAGATAGATAGATAGATAGATAGATAGATAGATAGATAGATAGATAGATAATCAGGCATATCCTTTGTTGTGAAACATGCAAGTCTGTACAGGCATGCTGCAATGATTTTATGGTTTCAAAAGAGTTGCTGAATTACCTATAAAGTCGTTTGTGATTTTCTAATAAGGTCATTCTTGGACAGCCAGCTTGAATGGTTTTATTTTGGGCCATGTGAATGCTTCATCTGCGAGATGTCTCCGTACAACACTGTGACTCAGTTTACTTAAGAAAATTCATGACAGTGAGCAAGGTGAAGTTTCTTTGGGAAGTCTGCCTACAGTATCTCACAGAACGCTATTACTCAACTTCTTTATCAGTCACTTAGCTAAAACGGATGGTATAACACCACCCCCCTCCTTCACCAGCATGCACGAAGATGTTAGTTTTGTCAGCAAAACGTACTCTCTCTCAAAAGTCCAAAGTGTTTCTGGGGTATTGAAATAAGGACAATGAATGTAAGAGGCAAAAATGTTTAATGAACAAAGATAAGACAGATGTTCCACAAGGTTGGACTGAATATCGAACATAGTTTGATCCCTCAGGTTTTGGACTTTGCCTGCTACATTGTCACATCAAGCAGAGTCTAAATTGTTTGAGGCCTGCTTGTTGGAAAGTTAGATAGCACACATTAGTTCTTGCAGCCTCGTGATTGTGCATTGATGTGTTTCCGATGAAAAAGAGCAGGACCTTAGGTGACATATTTTTATAAAATCAAGATGATGTTTCATAGAGATTTCAAGTTGCAAGAGATATATCTTTTCTATCTAACTGCTGTAATGTATCTGGGCTCTTATCAGTAGGTATCAGAGTTATATATCTGCTTGTTAAGCAATACTCCACTTGAGTGCTGAGGAGATACAGTCTAGCTGTTGTTTTAGGATTTCAAGTACATAACAGGTTAATACTTCAAATAGTTTAAATTATTTCTTAATTCATTCCTAGAGAATATAATGTGTTTTTTGATTAACTTTGATTTTCGTTGATTGAGACTATATGCTGACCTATCTTTTAGATTGCTGCTAAAATAACAGTTCACTTCAGTTTATTGAGTTTATCTTTGTAGTCATGATGCTATGTGTGTGTGTGTGTCAGGTCTCATTCAGAGGGAAGATGGCTCTATGGAGAAAGAGTTGGAAGAACTTAGACGCAGTAGGCCCAAACCACCAATGGGTGGTGACTTTACACTTAGCGACTGTTTCTATTTCACCAGACGGGGAATTGAGAGCATTGTAGATGATGAGGTACATTATTTTTCTGTTTCCTTGAGTTTTAATCTTTTTTTTTTTGCATGTCAAACATTTAGAATATGTTTCTACTTGTCGGATTTCTGATCAAATCCTTTTTTTATAAACTTAGGTGACCCAGCGGTTCTCCTCCGAGGAGCTGGTGTCATGGAACTTACTGACTCGCACCAACACTGATTTTGAGTACATAAGTCTGAAGCTGACGCTGGTCTATGGCCTCGGTATCTTTGTGAGATACTGCATTCTAGCCCCGCTCAGGTAAACAAATACTGAGGAGTTTGCGAAATGGAGCTTTCGATCTGATGTGGCGATATAAAGGCAGAACTAACGTCCAGGCAGAATTGATGTCAAAGGTTGAATCGAACCTCACTGGGTGTGTCTTCAATATTCTTTGATCTAGTGCAAATATTATATTGAAGCCGAGCTTGACCGAAAAATGAGAAGAAAAAAAGACAAAAGCTAAAACCAAAGAAAACATCACACTTTTTATTATTAAATGACAATCATTATTATGACAATCATTTGCAGTTGCACTGTTGCAGTAATCTTCTGCAATGTCACAGTTATTTCCATCCAGAGTTGCATATATTTTTCATCAAGATCTTTTGGTCACAAAGTCTTCTCCAGCACTTCCCAAAGAGGCCTGATAATTTTAAGGGTTGACTCTGTGGTGGCCAGTTCATGTGTGACAATGATATCTTATGCTCCCTGAAACACTTTTTCATAATTTAAGCCCTATAAAACCTGGCATTGTCATCTTGGAAAATGCCTGTGCCAACAGAGGGCCATCACTGTGAAGCAGGGAAAATATGGATTAATCAGTCCACATGACCTTGTTTCATTACCATAGACTCCAATCTTTATGCTCCCTGGCATCGTTTTTACTTTAACTCCACTGATAAGTGATTTATTTCATCCATGCAGTCACTATTCAGTGGGAGGATCTTAACTGTTTGCTTAGTCATACAGGTGGTGACTTTTTTTGTCCTCACAAATGTCTACATGATTATAGTCTGAACTTATTGCTCTTTGAACTTTTGTCTAATAGTAGGTAGTTTGACCAGGCTTCTTCAGAATTTTGTCTGACATGTAGGTAAAGCCTCCTGAAATGGAAGACTGACTGTTTCTTCTTCTAGGATTACACTTGCCTGCATCGGTCTGAGCTGGCTGGTAATAGGAACATCTGCAGTTGGATTGCTTCCAAACTGGAGGTGACATAACTAATCCCAGTATCAATGGTTTTAACAAAGCAGGCTTCATATATGTTCACAAATGTATGTTTTTTTAAGGATAAAATTCTGGCTCAGTGAGTGGGTCCATGTGATGTGCTACAGAATCTGTGCCCGAGGACTCTCGGCTACTATTCGCTATCACAACAGGTACCTTCTCATTAAATGCTGAATCAGAACTAGCTTTCTATAATCAGATTCTGATGTAATCTTCCTCTTTGAATAAAAAAACAGAGAAAATAAACCCAAAAAAGGAGGAATCTGTGTTGCAAACCACACCAGTCCTATTGATATTGTGATCCTCTGCAATGATGGATGTTACGCTATGGTATGCAAGGAAATACAATAGTATCTCATATGTAGTATTACTTTTTATGTTTAATTATTTTTAAATGATTTATTTTAGGTGGGCCAGGTTCATGGAGGGCTGATGGGGGTTGTTCAAAGAGCCATGGTAAGGTCTTGTCCTCATGTCTGGTTTGAAAGAGCAGAGATGAAAGATCGCCATCTAGTGACCAAAAGGTTAGTGTTCCTCTCCTTAACTTGGACACATTTTTGTTAGGTTTGTCATTTCTTGTCTTTTCTGCTTTGCGTTCTCTGTCTTTGTGGCTGTTTTGGCACTGAGACAGGTTGGCATTTCTCTGGCACACATCTCCTATCATTCAGACAAGATCAGATGTGTTCTGGGAGGCTGCTTCTGAATAAAGCAACTCATGCAGTTTGGAATCCAGATGTTTTATTAATCATGCTGAATAGCAAAAAAGAAAAAAAATCCAAATAAACCACTTATCAGTATTTGTAATCAGTAACTTTTGTGTTGTACAGGTTGAGGGATCACGTGAATGACAAGACAAAGCTTCCCATATTAATATTTCCAGAGGGTAAGTGCGTTCATAACACTTTAGTTTGACTTTTGTATTAAAGAAAAGATTCAGTGAGTTAATATAGCTCATGTCTGATAACAGATGGGCCAATCAGCTACATATTATGTATCAGACTGTTTGTTTGGCTTAAGCTCACACAGCCTCATATCTTTTATCTCACAATATATGGTTTCAATAGGAACCTGTGTCAACAACACATCTGTTATGATGTTTAAAAAGGGAAGTTTTGAAATTGGAGCAACAATATATCCAGTAGCCATTAAGGTATTTGAGTCCTCTCCAAAAGTCTTTTCTCATCATTTTTTTCTAGTCTTCTGAGCCCCACATTTCTGATCTTCATTGAATGTCTCATTTGAACATTTCTTAGTATGATCCAAAGTTCGGAGACGCTTTCTGGAACAGCTCCAAGTACAGCATGGTGAGTTACCTGCTGAGGATGATGACCAGCTGGGCCCTCGTCTGCAACGTCTGGTACCTGCCAGCCATGCACCAACAGGTGTGTGCTGCCACTTATCATCTACACACACAAACACACAGTCATCTGTGATCTCACTTAGCCAAACCTTGCCGGTCATATATAAATGTCATAGAATATTAAATGTTAGTATTTGGTTGCCGACTTTTATTCTGTTAATTAACATAAAAATGACAGTTATTTATTGTACTTTAATTAAAATGAATAAATATTTTAAAAAATACCAAAAGATTGCAGCTATGCTGTGTCATCAGCAGATGGACACAGATATGTCTTTAAGAGTGTTTCATTTCAGCCATCCAGTTCTATAAAATAGTCTAAAACTGTGGAAACCAACTCTGGTCCGAGATCTACCTTCCTGCAGGTTTCAGTGTCACTCCCAGTGAAATCACACTCGCAGCCATGGAGGGTACTTTATTTGAAGGGTAAGGGCATAAAAAGTGGGACACCCTCTTCCCTCCACAGGAAAGGAAAGCACTCATCGCTATGGCAACACAAAGGCCCAATCCCATACCACCCCTACACAATAACCCTTTGTTTGCATGTTCTCGCGGAGGCTCTGCCTTATTAAGAACCGCCCCAAACTGATTGGTCCACACTGGTGCTAATTCTTCTTACATCAAAACAAACATCTGCATAGAGTAAGATTTGCTACTTTTGATTATCTTCCTTCACCTACAGTGACTTTATGTCAGTTTGACAAACATGCAGGACACATGCAGAAGTTGCATTTGAAGACAATTTTCTTCATTTTGCTGTTGCACCAGCTGCAAAGGTTGGATCGTTGCAGACTCACTATTTGAGGGATGAACGGTCCACTTTCCTTCCACAGAACATGGTTTGGGACGGTCCCTTATTATGGCAGCAGAGGGTTAGTGTGTAGGGGGAGTGTGTAGGAGGCGGTTTGGGATTGAGCCGTTGACAACAGGTTTCTGGAGAACCTTTTCATGTGACTTTCTGTAGGTGTCTTATACCAGGGGAAACACTAAAACCTGCAGGGATGGTAAGGCTTGAGGTGACTGTTTTTTTTTCCTTAATGTTTTCATTCAGGTGAATTAAGATGATGATGTAGATGTAGTGGCGCTCTGTCGATCTTCTGTGCCATTGTTTTGAAACCATTATAGCAACTACTATGTGAAACACGTGTGAGACAAGTTCTTTCATTTTAAATTGTTTAATAAAGAAATAAAAAATTTTACAGAATCGCACAGACAAAAAATTATCACTCTCAATGTCTCTGGCTTCAATCTGACCAATTTAGCCTCAGCAGCCACATCACAGTTATGTTAACTGGAAGCCCAAAATCAGTTTTTAACTTAAAGTTACTGAATAATGCATTTTATTAAATAAACTCTTTCATAGCCATAACAAATGACTTATCTTTAATGTTGGTATGTTTACTGTCAACTAAATTATTATTAACTGTAAAATAATGAATTTAGCTGTAACGGAAATTATCACCAAGTAAGTGAGGCTTGCAGTCTCACCCAGTCTAGTCTTTAAATGAAAATACTTTCCTCACATGGGAACAAAGCCCACACAAATTGACTCTGTAAGGCCAAAGTGTAATAAAAACACCACAGAAGATTGATTTTATTCTTTACTCTAAAATGTCAGGAGGGGGAGGACGCTGTCCAGTTTGCCAACAGAGTGAAGTCGGCCATCGCTCACCAAGGAGGGCTGGTAGATTTACAGTGGTAAGCTTTAACCTCATCACTTTCAAGTTAATTCATTCTCAAAGAGGAACATGCACACATTTATCTAGATGTCATGAAACAGGTGTTATATGAGGCTGAACAATCAGCAAATATATGTCTAAATAATCTGTCTGCTGCTGCAGGGATGGAGGTCTGAAGAGGGCGAAGGTGAAGGAAACATTTAAAGAGCAGCAGCAGAAGAAGTACAGCTGCATGGTGGTGGGGGATGACAGCAGCAACAGTGACTGAGTTCCTATTTAAACATACTGAACGAATCCTCCAACTTATTTTTGAAGGGCATGTAATAAAATGGAAAAATGCCACTCTGCTGCTGTGATTTTCACACAAACTGGGCCTCAGAGGAAATGGAGTAGAAGAAATGGACTGATCTACAGATAACACAAGTGCAATACTGAACACTGTTAAAGCAGAGAAAAAGGGAAACTCTGTTTTGATGCTGCTGAAGGTACAGTATCTAATGCTGTAACAATAGTAAGCTGACCTGCTGTCTTTGTCTGGTTAAAACTTGTTAAAAAAAACTAACAGAGTTTGTTTTTTCTTTTCATTTAAGAAAAAAAAGGATATTAACTTGCAAATTGCTTACAAATTGTGTTTTTATTAAGGGCTAAATAGTATTTTTTTTATTTTATTTGTTAGATAACAGAATAATCGTATAAATCATTGAAAAATGGTGAGATTATTGTAATTTAAGCATCTGAAAATATGCCTCAGCATATTTAGATATTGCAGATGAACTGTAAACTAATTAACTGTAATGAGCTACAAACTATGTCACAATAATGAACTCGCCTTCAAATTGAGTTTAATCCTGACTGACATTTGGCTCATTATAGTTGTTCTAACAGGAAACATGACTCCCTCTTAATCTTTGTTCACAGAGCTTCAAAATTAAAAGATACAACGCTGAGCTCGGTACTTAAATTAAACAAATTGTCGATAAATTGTGTGAAAGTCTATTGAATTAGACATCAACATGAGAAGTATCGGCTTCATATTATAACACACAGCTTAGATGTTTTGGACCTCTCCCCTCTGGCTGTTGGTTCCGTAGCATCATCATCACTGCCTCTGTTTTTCTGTGAGGTTTCCTCCTCGACCCCTTAGAGAAAAAAAAAAAACATTAAGTTTTAAGTCCTTCCACTGTAAGTTTGACTCTCAATTTGCTCAAAAGTGTAATCACCATTACTCTCATGGTTAGTTGAATCAGCTTTTTTCTGCATGTTCTGCACAAAAATGAAATAAACATTTAATTGTAGTAGCGCGTCTTGACCTCTAAAGCTACCAGTTTCTATGAGGCTAACACCTACCTGCAATGAGCTACTTCTGTTTTGCATTAGTTTAAGCTCCTGGTGACTGCAAATTGTATTGAAAAGGAAAAGTTTGCACATCATTGTGAAGAAACAGAAGAATTAAGTGTCATGCATGATGTGAAGGGCAGCCTCCTGTCTGTTTTACTGGTGAGAAACAAATGTTCTGCAGAGATATGAGCTGTTTGCAGGTGGCTCAGTTCAAACAAATGTGAACCAAGAATCTTTTATGACAAAAAGTAGAGTGATATTTCTGTATGCAGCTGCAGAAAATCTCACCGTAGCAGATAGGAGTTATATGGACGTATGAGAAGTTGTCCGTTTCTCTTCGGTCCATCTGGTGTCCATCTTTTGTTTGTATGTACTCCTACATCCACCCTGCCTGTTGCTCCAGAAGCAATAGGCATCTCTGCCAATAGAGCCACAGATGTGAGAAATCCAGAAAAGATGATGATGAACAGAAACTCACGGTCATCTGGATGCAAGCTTCTTGCTGAAAATGTTGCAGGACGATGAGTGTGCGCAGCAGGATTTCACACAAGCTGGTTGTTGACTTGCTGCTTCCTATGTGAGCAAGAGAATGTGGCTATGGAGTTTACAGGGGTGTTTGTTGTCATATCCATGGTAACGGAGCCCCAAAAAGAATGGAAAAGTAGCACGGCGTCTGAGCATGACTTCACTTTAGAAAACCTTTTACCTAAAGAGCCTAAAAGAGCCTGTGTCCGAATCAGGGAGAGTGCATCATTAATCTAAGCCTTGAAAAGGTTTCATCAAGGTCTGACTTTTCCTAGAGGAACAAAGAGTATTGTTAGGATCCTGATTATTAACTTATTTATAGGAAATTTCATCCCACTATTCACACAATACAAAATTAAAGTGAAAGACATTTTTTTTAAAGGCAGAATCAATTAAATAAAATAAAATTAAATTAATAGGACTTTATTTACTCCCATGGGGAAGTGGTAAAGTTGTTGCAGGTTTCTTTTAGTTGGATTATTTTAATTAATAATTAATTGACAGTTTTAGTCTTGTTAAAGATGATAGTGGTTGCCGGCAGGAACGACCTGCTGTACCTCTCTGTCTCACACTGTATACGCTTTGTCGTTTGCTACTGTGTTGTGTAGATGGTTTTTAGTTTTGTACAATTAGGTCCAGTGGTTCCAAAGTTGTCTCTAGCACAGATCCAGTCTTCTTGATGACTTTTTGCTCCATTTTTTTAAGTTTCTGGGTCTGGCCCAACAGAGGACTGTAACTTTCCATCATAGACATCTTGGTGCTTATATTAAAAGATATCAGTTTTCTCAAGAAGTCTGAGTCTGCTTTGTCGTTTCTTACAGATGCTTCTGTGTTGCATTTTCAGTTTAGTCTGTTATTTAGCCTTAATCCCCGGTATTTGGATTCCTTCACCACCTCCACATCTTCTCTTACCATGTGAACAGCGGTTCGCTCACGCTTGTTGCTCCTGCAGTCAACAATCATCCATTTTGTTTGGTTTGTGTTTAAGATGAGGTGATTGTTTCGGCACCATCTCAGAAACTGACCGGCCAAGATAGTTCACTGTACTCCAACGCTGATATAGCCCATGATTATAGAGTCATCAGAGTACTTTAAAGCTGAAGTTTGGTGTCAGGTTTACTGTAAAAACCTAGATGGACTGAATTTGAACACTAAAAAAAGATCAAATTAAAAGTTCACTTAAAAAAAATCAAATCTTTAAATTGATATTAAACTGAATTAAAAAATGAATTCAAATTTTTTAAATATATAACAATTTAAAAAATTAAAATAGGAATATAAGATTGAAAATGTTAAACAAAACGGAATTAAATCTAAAAACTTTAATGGAAATAATTAAATGTCTTCATTTCTAAATTAAGGTTCAAAAAAGAAAAAGAAAAAAAGAAGACTTTCAAGAAATAAAGTTGAATACATCGGCTTGAGTGGGGAGAGCAAATTTTACATTAGGATACTGTACTAGTAAATCTTATTTCGTCAAGAGGTCTAATTACAAAAGGGAACATTTTCAGCCTTTTGATGACTCCAAAAATTTATTCTCTGCAACTTTCAATTTCGATCATTCTTGAATCCAACAGAAGCATGGCTTTTACAACAGATTGAGGGAATCAGATTTTCCATTTTTAGGCAGCTGATGTGCAACAGTGGGTTTCCTTTAGGATTCTTCCTTTTCGTCTCCATGAGTGATGATGTAGCAGAGGGACTTGTAGTCAATGTTCCCAGCTGGGTCGATAGGAGCAACAGAGAAGGCCTGATCCACCTAAGCATTTAGAAGATTTCAGTTTACAGTACTTGCGGAAATTTATGGAAAATGCTTGTTTTAGACAGTTCCACTATAAAAACAAACCTCCTCTGCAGTGAATTTATCTGCCTGGTTCATCAGCAGTCGCTTAAACCTGAATAACAAGACAAAATACAAATTGAAAGAAGAAAATTAATTGCTATTATTCCAGATATGACAAAATATTAAAGCTAGTTAGTTATTAAAATGTATCTTACTCATCCTTATTAACAAAGCCCGTTGCGTTGGGATCGAAAAGTTTGAAGGCAGCGAGTATGGTGTCTTCAGGATCGGTACCTGGAGAAAAACAAAAAAAATATCAGCTTCATCTGAAAGTCCCTCACAGAAAATCAGTAGTTTGTTAAAACTTCTATGAATGCTGGCCACCATTAAGTTTCTCCCCAAAAAGGCTCAAGAAGACTGTAAAGTTGATGGGACCCTTCCCTTCATTCAACATCTCTTCCAATTCTTCATCTTTGACATTAAGTTTCCCTGTTATGCAAAAACACATGGTGACACACAGTGAACCAGTTAAACTCAAGTGCAATAAAACAATAAAAAGTTACGATACTTTTTGCTTATTTGCTTTCTACTAATCGATCAAGATATAAACATGTGTCTTCTTAAAAACAAAAGTGTAAAATTGAATCTATCAACCAACCCAACTGAGCGTAGGTCTCCTTTAGGTCTTGCTTTTTGATAACACCATCTCTGTCTTGGTCAATACAGCCAAATGCCTGTTTCATGGAGCAGAGGAAATTGTTATCATGACCAATCTAAAAAAAAATTAAAAACAGTTTTTCACAGAGATGAATACTTAAATAAAAATGAACACTGTTTTTAAAAAACCATAGTTTGCAGTAAGAAATATAAATGCAGGTTCAACCAAATTTACGGCTCATAGTTTATATCAGTAAATAGAATCATATGTGGTACAAAACATTGCCAAATTATTAGTGTCAGTTTCTTTTTACAAAGGCTATTCAAAATTTGTTTTCTATTTTTAAGGGGTGTTCTATCATCATGGAAAACTGAAGACACGAGTCGTTCCATAAGAAGAGGTAAACTTTTCTCCAAGTAAAGTACCAAAATAATTGTCTAAAGACAGGAAAAGAGCCACGCCGTACCTCCTTGAACTCCTGTATCTGTGACTGCTCAAACATGGAGAAGACATTGGAGCAGGATTTCTGTGCTCCCCTTTGTCTTTTATTGGAGGCCTTCTTACTTGCCTGAGAAGATGAACCCAAAACGATAAGAAAACATCTGAATGGCTCACAGTTTGAAAGAAGAGAACTTAAACATACAGTACTTTTTTTAAAAAGGCTGGCTGAAAAGATTTGAAAAAGTTTATGACTTACCATGTCTGAATGACTGAATGTGGACTCTCAGCCGAGGTGTGATGCTGGGGTGGGTTTTATGTGTGGCCCATCTTATCTGCTACCCTCCTGTTTTAGCCTATGATGGGCAGCACAGTCCTTACATGGCCATGTCTGCTCTCTGTGCGCCACTAAGGGGGCTTGATAAGGGGTGAACCAGGCATGATTCCTCTTGGCTAGACAACTGAGATATGAACAGTGAGCTGATGAGAGAAAGGAATGACATTGGACACCTACTAAATATAGGAATGTACTTATCAAACTTTTAAGATTTGGTACATGTTTCTCAAGCTTTCATTTGTAAGTTTGTTGTTGGGAACTAAACCTGAATCCAATACTGCCAATAACATCCTGTTCTTGCAGCAAGTAGTACAATAAGCTCAGGGTCAGAAAGGATTGCTTGAAGAAAACATGTTATAATATGTGGAAAGGGCAATTGTCAATAAAGTATTTTCCATTTCATTTTAATTTATTCAATTTACTACTGAACTTTTCTCATGAACTTTTATGTTTATTTAATTACTCACTGAATTAAAACATGAAGGCCACAAACAAAGGGGAAGAACTTATTGGAGTTGGACCAGTTCTGATAGATAATGAAATTTTTATTTTTTCTTAGAATATAATAGTCTTGATGTTATGATCTTTACAGTATGTTAAATTCCTTGGATTATGTTACATCTGGAGTCCGTTTTAGGTTGGTGTGACACTAAAACTCAGATCTAGCAACCGAAAAGAAAAATGCAACGTACATTATTTTAATCAGGCTGTTTTATTTACAGTTCAGCTTATTCACATCCAAAGCACATGTACATAAGAAAAAAAACTGCACAGTACGGTGTAAACATAACATTTAAATATACAATACCAAAGAAGTATTTCATTGCTCACAAAGAATTACACAATAATGCATGGTATATGATTTAGTCGTAATTTACATCAGCATTTACAAAATCCTTGTGTTGTACATGAACCAGTTCCATCTGGTTTTATAATACACTTTCATCAATATCAACTGGCAGCAACACACATGGAGCATGTACCTTAAATGCGTTTTCATGCTACCGGATGTTGTACAGTAGGTGCAACAGTAAGGAAACCTTCCAACTGCCACAGACCGGTCTGCTACTAAATACAGTCTATATCAAAAGTTATTTGATGCATTGTTGTCCTCTAATCTTCCGGTGATGACCACTCAGTTTGCTCTCAACATCCCTACGCTTAAAATTGGAGCCTTCTCCACATCTTGGCGAGTCATTCAATCAGAGTTCAGGGCCATCTGCTCTGCTGCTTCAATGCGTAGCTTTTCTTACTGTGTCAGCATGCATGCAGCCATCTTACAGGCTACAGCTGAGATAAGAGCTGCCCCACGACCACTTCCCTCCTCCGACTGGATGAAGGTGATCTCGCAGAGAGGAGTGAGTTCTCTGACGACTTTGTGGAATCTGTCGCGGAAACTGGGATACAGAAACAAAACCATCAGTATGGGTGACATTCAATACATTTTCATGATTTTCACTTCCTGTCAGAGTACTTTTTGTGACCTGTATGGTTAATGTAAAACACTTCTCACCTTGGATGCAGCTTATAGACAGATCCGTCCACTCCAATTGTGATCTTCATGTCTTCCTCGTTGCGTCGCTCCCGCATCCGATTGATCACGCCAGCGAGCCCCGCTCCACACATATGAGCAGAACGAGTGGAAACACTCTCGCAGGCCAGACGCACAATGTCACAGTCCAGCTCAGAGGGAAGAACGCCTAATGAAGACAGGATGTTGTAGATTTGTTTTCTGTCCCCAGAGTCGCTGAAATAAAGAAAAAAGGCAAAATGTTATTAAGTTTTCAAGAAGTGTATTAATTGGCCTGTTTTTGGTTAATTACTTTTGTGTTACTGATACTGAAAGGCCACATGTAATAACATTCTACAGCAACAACAACCACCTCTATATCAACGCTGTCAAGTAAACTCGTGTCACCAGCACATCTGTTGCTTTTTCCATCTGCTTTTAAGCAACTGCTGTGATTGTCTGCATGAGGGATTTTATTTCACTGTTTGTCTGTTTTATGGGTAATATCACCAATAAAACCTTCCCGTCACAAGCTGCAAGACAACCAGACCCAGTGTGATATCCACTGACGCTCACCTCTCCACCTGGGACACGAAGCGCGTCTCAAAGCTGCCACGCGTCTTCAGCTGCTCGGAGGCTTCGCCGTTAAACAGCAGGTCCTCATTTACCAGCTTCACCAGAACGAGCCTCACCAACTCCCCCATGTACTTCCCGCTGATCAGCTTCTCATATCTGCATCAGGAAATAATGAGGGAAAAGATAGGTCAATTTAAAAGCAGAGATACGTAGAGAGGAAGTGTATGGAGCAATTAATGTTTTGATGATGGAAAAAACAAGGAGGATATGAGTCAGAAAGCACATGTGTAAATAAGGCTTTATCTAAAAGTGGCCGGGAGAGAGGGAGATAGGATGAGGAAGGCGACATCGAGGCTAAAGTGGCTGGCTGGGGCAGGGCTCAGCAGTTGTCAGTGTGAATGGACTTCCACTGCAAAGGGTAAACAGTCATTAGGCCTGCAGGGACTATGGTGAGCAGCAGAGAGGGATCATTAATCTGACATCCTCACCTGCCGACTGACCACTGACGTATGAGGGCTCTGTCCATTTACTAACATCCTGAGGAAAACAGCTGGTAGCTCGGCAACTTCACAGAGACCTCAGGTGAGAGTCAGGTGAGTACATGTCAGGGTGGGATGATTAATTCATAAAAACAGCCAGAGATTGAGGGGGAGGGAGTGTGTGGAGTATTGGAAATTATACTGTAAGCTAAAGTTCACTCCTCGTGCCAGCTGGCCTTAAATAAAGCTATGAGGTTGCTGAGACGTGAACACGTGTGTGTTCATGTAAGAGAGGTGGATATTTAAATACAATTCGTCTTTTTTTTACTCACAGCTGATGGCCGGGGTTAATCGAGGATTCGTCCACCACTCTGTCGTACTCCAGCCTGAAATCCTCCAACTCTCCGTTGTCTCCGAAAGCCCCCCACTCTGTGTTCACGCACATGCGACCATCCTCTCCTTCCACCAGCTCCACAGTCCTCATTTCCTCCATGTAACATGCGTTGCAGCCAGTACCTGGTTTGGAGGAAACACCTTGTGAGCTTTATGGGTCATCATTATGTAGAAGCGTACAGTCTTGCATGTGTTTACGGCTTCTTACCGACAATCATGCCAACTTCACAGCTGCGATCCTCATAATAGCAGGAGATCATGGTGGCTACTGTGTCATTCACCATGGCAACAACATCCATCTCAAAGTCCTACATGAACACAATTAATTTATAATGCTTTAGCATCACTTAACTGTTTTGTTGAGCTTAACATTAGGATTAACATCTGATATTCATTAACTCACTCCTCGTCTCTTGATGGCATCTCGGAGCAAACCCACAACATTGTTTCCTTCTGCTCCAGAAGCCTTAAAGCCTTTGGTCCAGTTAAGCAAGATTCCCTATAAAAAGATTGTTTAAAAGAACATTTGATAAAGGGTTTGTTTATGCCAAAAAAGAACTTCTGGCAATAGTCTTGTGTTTTAAATTAACCACATCTTTAAGTACAACATTAATCCCACCTTGTCAAGGTCCTCATGTCGCACTGGAAAGGAGAAAGTGAAGCCCAGAGGAAGCTTCTTGTGCTTGAGGTGGTGTTTGTCCAAAAAGTCTGACATACACTCTGCTATGTAGTCAAATAACTGTAGAAACAGAGAAATAAATCATGTCAGGGCAAAGTCATTTGGGTTAATCTATTTATGTATGATTTCAAGTCAGCATACGTGATCACATTCAGAGAGCCTTCTCAGATCTACAGCTGAGGAACAACTAATGATTTCACTGTTGTTTTACTAAGTAAAGTAGTTTTTGCTGCTGCTTACCATTTCAGCAGTCCCTGTCATGGCATCTTCAGGAATGGAGTACATTTGATGCATTGTCTCCACCTTAAAGCTCCTCTCCTCATCTTCACCCACTTTCACAAGCATCACACGGAAGTTTGTGCCCCCCAAGTCCAGAGCCAAGAAATCACCCACCTCTATCAGGACAAAAACAGAGCACAACCTGTACTGCACCTGTGGTATATTAGCAAACACGCATCAATAACTCACTCAAAGATATCTTTTGTCTTTCTAACATGATTATTTACCTGATCCCTCGGGGGTGGAGCAGACGTAAGTCGGAAGCATTTTGACACTGGCCTCTTCATGCGTCTCTAAACGCAGTCCTCTGTCCATTTCACGTTGCATCCTCTCCATGACTTCTTTCAGGTCCTCTTTATTCAACCTGAACTCTGACAAGATCTGCTCCACCTGCCAGCAAACGAGAGAAGAGCACTTCAGAAGCTGCACAACAAAAAAGTATTATCTAACACGCTCTGCTCGCCCAGTTTCTTCTCTCCAGAGAAAATCTTGCTGTGGACAGGTAAACTTTCCTAGAGTCTTGTCACAGCTGCAGATGAAAAAACAAATCTTACCGCGCAGATTTTTTCAACCAAAGCATTGTAGCTGTAAGGCATCTTCACAAGCTGGTTGAGATGAGAGCTGATACACGGCATCTTGGTAGACTCGACTAAGAACCTGCGTTTGTTACTGGGATTATGATGAGAGTGTCTCTGCCTTGTGTGTGTCCAGAGTCATTGAGGTGTGAGTACTACAGTGTACAAGCTGTTTTTATGCCCAAGTGAAGTGGGCTGGACACACCAAATACCCTCCCCTTTCTAAACTTTACCCTGTCTGATGATGATGGTATCAAACCTGCACAAACACACACCCGCCTACACACACAAGATCAAAGAGGTGCAGTAAAATCTATGGGGCCAGATTTAAGGTGAAGGGTCAAACCTTATTACATAAACCCAATTATAACATCTGCAGGACCTGCAGAGAGATAAGTTGATACGATTTAAAAGAAATTGCAGTTGGTAAACGATTTGTTTCTACAAAAGGATAATTATATAATTAAATATAAAAAAAATAATAAAAAGAAAGAAAAGAAAAGAAAAAAAAAACAGGACAAAGAAAACTATTTTCTCACCCTTCCTTTCATCTTAGGCAGACTTTCTAAAATACAAAAAACCCCAGAAAATAAGAGAAAAAGAAAGAAAAGGTAATATAAATTTTAAAAAAAGATAATTTAATTAATTTCTTTTTTAAAACCCAAACTAAAAAATGAAAAGGGGGCTCATCAGATTTCCCCAAGTAGGAGGTTATTAAAGTTAAAAACATTCTTTCACTCATGTACCCATGACTGAAATCTGTACGGTATCTTTTAACTTTTGATATTTTTAATGCTTTTTTTGCATTAAAATGATTTCATTGTAATTCTTTCTTCTTTTTTTTGCTTTAAATACTTTATGTAAAGAACTTTGAATTGTCTTGAACCTGAAAATGTGCCATACAAATAAACTTGCCTTCCCTAAAAGGTTGCTGTATCCCTGGAAATGTATGAATGTTGGACAGCCTCATTGTCTCCAGCTTTAATAGATTCAAATCCTCTCTGACCCACTAGCTGTTGGAGGGTGACATAACTGCATTTTTCAGATGAAGACAAATGTAGTCAATGTATATTGTCTAAGACTGGGTGAAAAAATTTGTTTGTTGTTTGCTATCACACTAATCAGCTAGCTAATTAGCTAAATCTATAGCCTCAGCAAACCTTGTCCTTAAGGGCAACAATCCTACATGTTTGAAGTTTCCCTGCTGCAGCATCTGACTGAAATCAATGGATCATTAGCTGTTTCCCTGTCAGAGAGATGTAACTATAACATTACTCTATGAAGAAATCACCGTAATGTATTTTACCAGCAACTCTTAAGTCAAGTTTCTTCAATTGTCTTTTCTCTTTACATTTGTAACATCTGATGCAAGATACTGAAATTTTAACAAGGCATGCCAAATAAATGTCCATGAACTTATTTATTTTAACTCCTGCAGGGTTGCTCAAGAGGCTTAAGTTACACATAAGTATATAAAATTAGAAACATATCTAAATTTAGCAAGAGAGAGGGTTGACTGACCTCTAAAACTAACAGTAGCATGCTAAAGGTGAAGGTCTACTGAGCTTATCAGCTCCACTAGTTTACCTGACGAGCGGTCAGAGCCTTTTTTTAGTTCTGACCGAGGTCAGAACTGAAAAGAGAAAGAAAAAAAAGCTAAGTAAATCAAACCTTTCCCCTGCTGCCCTATACCGTAGGGCTTTTAAATAAACTGTAAAAGATAAACTTAACTTATAAAACACACTTTTACACTAAATAAAACTGCTCTCAATTCATAATTGCTAATTCCTTTGCAGAAGATAAGTAACACTTTTTGATTACTTTAGCTCATTAAGCACAAAAGCAACATACACGAATACTGCAACTATATTCAAGACACGGGGCTATGTTGTTGTTTTTACTGTGATTTTATTCAAACTGTGATGAACATATCATCTCAATTGCCTCAAATTCAATCCATTAGTGAATTCTGACCAGAATCTATCATTTAATTCACACATTAAAGATTTTTCCACAACACCTTTCTTGAGCTGATGTAACAGAGATCTCAAACTTTGGCCCTTGAGTTGTAACTTTCTGTGCAGGTTTCAGATGTTTACCTACTGCA
>JBBBVT010000012.1:4119019-4162607 GCA_037177035.1 Craterocephalus eyresii | reverse complement strand
CCCCCCCCCCCCCCCCCCCCCCCCCCCCCCCCCCCCCCCCCCCCCCCCCCCCCCCCCCCCCCCCCCCCACACAAAGACACAAGTCTTTTTTAGATTTCTCTTATCCATTGTAATATGTGGACACATGTTGCTTGTTCTTGTTGCCCTAAAGATACAGTGCATAAGAATTACTGACACCTTGTGGTAAAGATGGGTATAGAAACCATTTGAAATGCCAAGCACAGTTGTGAGTGGATGTTGCTCATCCATGGCCAAAATTCTTACAGACATAAACATGTTTTCATCTTCCAGTGAACCCAGTTGCCTAAGGTCCACCGGTGACTGCAAAACAGAAACTTCAAAACTGTGTAAATGTGTACCGTCTTTATGTTTGTCCAGTCAGACACCGTTGTAAAAATGCTTGCATAAATATGGCAACTTCAATATATGTAGCCCCACAGGAAGTAGCTATAAATGGCTCATTCTAAGTGAATAAAAACATGAGATATACCGTAAAGTAATCAGAAGCAATTTGATCGTTTTTTTCTGTTTTTATTTTTTACCATAATATAGTCTTAATATAGATTGAAATAAATCCAGCTAAAACAGTTTTTAATGATATATTTTTTTGACATTGACATTTGCTGTACCTTTGATAGTGATGTATGTTTTCCAAGTCAATCCCATGGCTTGCAGTTCCTTCACTCATAGACTCTAAACCTCATTCAATAGGGGAAAGAAGCTACAAATTTCAGATGTCACACCTTAGACCTCATTCTGTCATCTGGTTTCACGCCTTCTCTGTGGCTTTTAGATGTATGGATGTCCCTTTCACCGACCATAAAGCTGTTACCTGTTAAAGTACTTCTTATTCATCAGTCACTTTCTCATCTGTGCACAAAAATTGTTTTACTTCATTTAAATTTTCCTGTTTTTAAAGAACTTTTGGTTATTGTTTTAAAAAGCACTGTATAAATAAAGTTTTAATATGATTATTTTTACAGAGGTGTCCCACCTTTGCTTAGTAATGAACAAAGAATGTGGTTTGACAGAAACTGGCAACTAGCTAGTGTTAAGCAGGACGTTTGACAGATGTTATCAGAGCAAAGAGGCAACACTTTGTTTCATAAACCACATTTTTTAAGTGCACAATTTGCATTTTCAAACCATGCCAGATGTGCATTAGGCTTAAAATGCACAGATAAGGTTGATGGTATCTTCATTTGATTTACAATTGCTGGAGTATATAATAAAAGAATAATGATCTTCTGTTAAAAGCAGCCTACATATTTCAATTTACTGTATTTACTTTTTTTAAAAAACCTACAAATATTCTGAAGGTTTTATCAGCTCGGAATATAGTCCAAAGATTTATCACTTGAATTATCTGTTGTAGTTATGCTCTGGTAGCTTCAGTGTTTCTGCTTAAAAACTGTGATATGCTTGCTCTTTAGAAAAATTCTGAGAAAATTGTTTTTATCTTCTATTATCTTGTCTTGTAAGTAAAATGCAGGAAAAAGAGAAAATTGAGAAAAGAGAAAATCCTCCCACATACTAGAGTCAGTTTTAACAGCTGTCCAATAGAACGAAAATAAACATGTATATAAATCTGCAAGATCAGTGAGAATCATACATTAGTACGACATGTGCAAAAAACAATGTTGGTTCACTCAAATGTTTTATGCAAAACGGCTGAAAATCTACAAATCATTTGCGCACCAAAATGATTTTGACACAGTCTGAGTTCCTAACCTACAACATGTAGATGGAATTCAAGTATAAGACTAATCGATTTTTCAACCAGGCATTTATTGACAGTAAAAACAATGCTTTAGTGACTAATATTGTAAGTAAAGAAACTGCATTTAAACAAAATACTGCCCATTTTACAGAGAACACAGTAAACCCATTCAACTTTCTTTTTTTTCTTTTTTTTTTCTTTTCATTGTGTCTCTTGTCCCAGTAAGAATATTTCAGGTATTTGACACTTAAACCCTGAAGCTTTTAAGGCTTGTAAATCAGAACCAAAATTCTTCTCACATCTAGAACAATCTCTCAGAAAACTGAAACTCACAGCAGTTTTAAATCACATTTAAAAACTTTTCCATTTGGCACTTTCTATGAAAACAACTGATGATTGATTTTTATTTCTTCCATTTTATCCTATTTTCTTTAAGTTTTTTTTTCTCCAGAGGTGGTTTTTAATTCTTTTAAATCCTACTGCACCCCACTGTGTCACTTCTGTTTTATGTAAAGCAGCTTGAATTGTACATGAAATTTGCTCAACAAACTTGCCTTCCCCAAATACTAAATGTAGCAATGTTCTTTGTGACAGATGGTTTTACATTGTACATTACAGCTCTTTTCTTCAATTTCCTAATAATTCAGTCCTAATAGTTGGGCTTAAAACATGTTTTAAACCGCACACGTACTTCCTTCATGCATTTGTCACACCTTACACTGCTCCCACAGACATCCTGTTGATAAAAGTCAGTCACTTCCGCAATTATGCTTATCTTTGCAGGGAGTTGTTCTTGTACTGCAGCATGCATTTTCATTTGTAACAATAAAAAAAGATTTGTTTTTGTACTAGTATCACTTGTTCCAAGGGTTTATGACACCACTGCTGTGAGTTTTCTGCTGAAACATGCGATACACTGTGCTACGAGAGAACATAAAAGGAACAATTTAAAAGCATAAAACACAAGAAAAAAATAATAATAATAGCTCAGCATCTATACTATTTACAGTATTTACATCCCTAAAATGGAGAAATAAAGCCATGACATTGTCACTTTCGGTTTGTCTTTTCAAACCACATTTAAACATTGTTACACATTTCCAGAAAGCTGGAAATCCCCCTCAATGTGGCTTAATGTTGCTCAGGGTAAGGGGACCACACAAAGGGCGTATACAATAAATGTCACCATCAGCCATTCACAGACACTCATACAACATGCTACTGCTGCATACTAAGTTATACAAGTACAGTCCATTTACTCAGGGTCATTCTTGACAATGGTGCACAAGTAAGTTTTGTTAGTGACGCACCTCATTTGGTGAACGGTTGGTTTATCTCGGACCATCGCAGTCTGTGGATGGTAGTCTGTTTGGAAAACTACACAGGAAGATGGCGTAAATGAAAGAGCAGGCTGAGACATAGCAGAGCAAAGTGTGCGTGTGAGCTCAGGATCTGTTATTGTGGTTGTTTCGTCACAAAGAGGTTTGATATTCAAGATCTCAATGTCACAGCAGATGCATTCTTCCACCCCCCGGGACTGCAGCCACTGATCCGTCTGTGTAAAGATACAGGATTTATGATATTAATAATTTTAAAAAAATGTGTTTAGATACCAGGTGCATGTCCAAATCTACAAATGTGATGTAAACAAAATATTTGCGTTGTGAAAGCTTTTTTTCTCGGGGGACACTTTTCTATGCTTCAATCAGATAACATGTTAGGATTAATTATACGTGTTTTTAGATGCTCGGTTAGCTAAATGTACTCTTTAAATAAAAATCCAGATGTATGCTCTTGGTTTCAAACATCATTTAGAAAATGTTGAAAGATAATGGAATTAACACATTTAACAAAAGAAAAAGAAAACCTAGTGTCAGTCACGTTAAGGAGGACTTTCTGTTTTTCTTTTTCCTCAGTGACTGCTTTTAAATGCCTGTAAACAAACTAATGAACTATAATCCCAGGTAGCTATAATTTTCTCTAGAACTTGACAGGTTTGCTAAGATTAGTTGTGTGTTTCATGCAATCATATACAAGAACTCTGCTTGGTTTATTGTGCAAATCTGACATCTGATACAGGCTAAAAATTTCACCACATGGCTCCAGGTCAGCAAGATCTTTAGAGTTCTTACAAAATTCACAACTGCTACACTGAGTTTTCTCTTGTCATGTGTTAAAAGCACAAATTGTTCGGGCTCTTTGGTGATTGCTTTATAGAGCTTATGATCTTCATTCTATTCTTTTTCTTGCTCTATTCTTTTTTTGCTCTCAAATTTCTCTCGTCTCTGCCACTGTGGAAAGGAAACTACAACTAAAATACTCTGGCTATATTTTCTTTCGTTCTTTTATATCTTTCTTGGAATAGTGTGTACAATGAAATATCTCATAAGGTGAGCACATAGTGATTATTTCCTCTCAATGCATGACTTGAGCATTTCAAGTGTTTGTCCATACCTCATACAGGAAGCTGTCAAACTCAGGATTTTTAATGTTCATACCAACTGGATACACAAATATCTCCCTCAGACCATTCTTTAGCCTGAAGGAGACAGACAGGCTAGAGATCATCTACTTAATCAATAAAAAATCTTCTATTAAAAATCTGCAATTGATTTGACTCACATTTTTCGTTGGGGCCACAGAAGAAAGGCACAGGCCAGCAATAGCAAAATGGGAATCAGGATCTTTGCTAAGTGAGCAAAATCTAAACGGACACAGGATTGGCAATTTATAAAGTCAGCTGGTCCAAACTTGAGCAAAGAAGTCAGACATTTGGTGTCAGAAGGTGCAACAGAATGATGATACTCGGTCTTTGGGTTTGATGTTTTCAAACTCACAGTTTATTCTGGTCCTGATGGTGATGCTGGCAGATATCCCAGGCCCTTCTTTGGTGAGAGCACTAACAGAACAGATGTACTCTTGGTTTTCTAGCAGACCCTCAATAGTCACAGACTTCTGCAGAGGATCTGTCACTGTTATGTTGAACAAGTCTAGATTAAAAATGATAAATCTGCAGTTACATTTTTCAAATGAATGTATTTATTTTTTGCTGTACAATATTTAAACTCGGACATTTGTGCAGGTTTACCTGAAGCTGTTTCTAATCGATTAATTCAATAAGAAATGTTTGGAGAAATATCTGGATGGAGTCCTTTTTGTTTGGTTATTTGGCAGGGGACTTACTTGCAGCTTGACCTGGCAGCATATCAGATCCCACTGTCTGCACTTTAACCAGGTAACCAGTGATGAATGCTGGCTGAGCTGGATCATCTTCATTGTAATGCCACTCCAGTGTCACAGAAGAAGATGTGCTCTGAGCAGGATGCACCAGACTGGGGGACTGTACAGAATCTACGGATATGGTTTAATAAAGGATTACAGGTTGATAAAAATTACAACAACAGATATAAAGCTGCAATCCAACCTCCTGAAAGCTCTTAAACTTTTTGCCCTCTATTACAATTAAATCTAGTATTCAGATTTTAACTGACCAATTACTATCCTTGATCTTTCCTCTTCTTATCAGTTATTCTTCTCTGTATGCCTAACAAACACAAAATATTTTGCTCTTATGTTTTGAGAATTCCCTCATATGTATAGAAGCTTTTATCAGAATAAGTCACAAATGTGTCGGTATTTCACATGTAAACACATGCCCCACAACCAAAGTGTGAAAACCTATTGGATTTAGTTTAGTGTCAGGAAGTCAAACATCTAGGTTGTGTAATGGCAACTTCCATAATCCATAATGTGCACTATTTTAAACGGTCTTATACATGGAATATGATACCCAAATAAATGATCCTTGCCGTTTGTTAAATTTCTGTGCAGATCCTCTTGGTTCCAGTTGGACAAAATCCAACACACAAGGAGGAAAGCCTTACTGTACAAATCAAATGGACCACAAGCTGAAAGGAAGTGGCTCACAAACCTGTGTGCAAATCTGTCGGCAGATCTATGAAATTTACTTAGCATGCTTTTTGGTGGTGAAAGTATCTACAAAACACATACATAGCATTTGTGTAAAAAAGGTTTCTGTGAATCCTTGTACATATTTGTGCATAGCTACAAATACATGTTTGCAAACCTGTTTTTCTGTGAATACAATGCTGCATATTTGCAGCTTGAGAATTATTTGTGGAACATGAGACACATTTAAACGTGTGGGTTTTTTAATAATAATCAAGTCTAAGGAAAACTTCCATGCAAAAGAATGTCTGATGTAAGCATTTACATCAAAACATCAACTACGTACTGTACTTCTGTGTCATGCAGTGCTATGCAATGACAAAATACTTTATTTCTGTTAAGATTAGACCGAGGCAGTTACATTAAAAGCTGCTTTAAAAGCATTTGTTTCAAAGATTTTTGTTATCTTTGCTTGAAAAATGATTATGATAGTACATTTTCCCGCAATTCTTTTTCATTCTTCCTTTTTCATTCTTACTGTCCTTTGTGGAGAAAATGATTTGCTAATACCAAATAAAAACTTAGGTAAATAAGTCTCAGACCCAAATAAATTTCTTTTAGTCTTATTAAGCTGATTGAACAGGGAGTGTTTATAAGAGGAAGTAGTTAATAATTTCCACTGTAGGCTTGAAGAATCTTCTCCTAATCATATTATTTGTAGCACAAAGAAACAAAGGTCTCAGCAGACAATCACTCTATATGTGAGTAAGGTACATTGTGTGGGCTGAGAATGAAAAAAATCTCTACAACCTCATCTGTGATTTTCAAATCATCATTAATTAAACACACCGATCTACAGAAAAACTCAGTATCAATAATAAGAATTTTAGAGAAGCACTTACTGAGCTCCTGTGAGTATCCAGTTTGTATCTCCAGTAGTTCGTGCCCATTTTCTGTGCATCCATAAATATGAAACGAGTACCTTTGGCCTGCCTTGAAGTGTTCTAAAAATAAAAAACAATTGACAATAAATGCCAAAATACAAAGGAAATAACAACAATAGTTCTTATGAAAAAGTAAAGAATCACTGAACAAAAATGTACCAGCAGGCAGGATTAAAGTGTTATTTTCCTTTGGCAACTTAAGCCACTGCACAGCACAAGGTACAGCCCTTCCTAGACTGCACCACTCCACAGTAAAGCCACAGGTGATGATGCTCTGTTCATCCCAAGAGAGACTGAAGCCACCTGCTGTCGCGCTTTTCAGCCGCTTCCTTACAGGGATGAGTTCTGGAAACACACACTTCAGCCATTAGTGTTTAGACTTGTGAAGCTGTTACTGTACGACTTTCAACAAAAATAAATTAGTGAATTAAAAACCAACGTCAGGAAGTAAAACAGGTGGCATACATCAGTGGATAATAATCCAGCTTGCTGCAACACCAGCAAGTTATTTTTCCTCACATTTCAGCTTTAATCTGGTATGCTCGAACTGAAAAGGTGGTTGTACTCATTACCAAATGTCTTTTCACAAGGGAAAAACTAATAAGTGCATAAGAGTGTCAACTAAGATGTTCACCTGTGTGGTCCAGTGGTGGGATGGTGATGTTAACAGGGATGAAGTAGCCTTTGAGAACGGCCTGGACTGTGAACACACACTTTTGTGGACCTATTGAGACCTCCGCCTGTCTCTGCTCACTGTCTTTCCATTCTGTATGGATTTGGTCTTCATGGGACCACTGAAGTGTGTATCCTTGGATGTTTACTTTTGCTTCTCTGCTCACAACATGCTAATAATAAAACAAGTTAAATATGCAAACCTCTGATGTTATATATTACCAAATTATTTGAAATGAAATATCAAAAGACTTACAGGCTTCCAGAGCAGAGTAATCTGCCGGGTGTGTGAGTCAGGATCTTGCTTTATTCTCCTCCATAAATCCAAGGTCACCAGTGGATCTAAAGAGCATATTTTTTAAAAGCATCACATGATCATTCCAAACTACAACTGGTAAACTCGCTACTTAAACCAATGCTATAAAAGTCTGGAGTGGAGTCGCCATTTTGATGTAAAAGACTTTTAACAACATGAGACAGAGCATATTTAAAGCAGGAAGAATTTGGAGATGACCACCCCGTAAACACCATGTTTCCCTGCTTATTGTCAAATTTTGTACTTACATGTTGTGTATAAAGTCTGTGTCCATTTTCCCCAGAACCTTCCATTAGCAGAGCAGCGCACCCTGGAAGAGTAATTCCTGCCAGGATGTAGATGATCCAGTGTAACTCTGCAGGGACCACTCGAGCTGTTGCAACTCAGCTGTTGTACACATCGAAGGAGAGAATAAAGCTATTAAAATGTGAAGGCTTTGATTCTGACATTTGAATATTTTCGTTTATGTAGATTTAAAAAAGAAAAAAAAACCTGTATGAAGCTCTCTGGCGGTGTGGAAACCTGACAAAGGAAGTTCATTTGAGCCAAGTTCCCCTTTATGATCCATGACAAGCTGGCATCTGTTACCCCAGGATTCCCTCTGATCCTCTCCAACACAGGAAATACTAACATATTTGATAAAAATTTTATTTAATTTGATCAAATAATGTTGTGAACACACAATAAACACAAATACAATGCCAGCAATGGTTTCTCTGAATTGCATTATGGCGAGGATGCATCAGAAAGACATGCACAGTATATGTGGCCATGATATTTTAGTTTATACATCATCAGACACACGGCTGAAACTACGCTTTAAGACATATAATGAATTCTGTTTGGTTTAAGTAATTAAGGACACCTGACCTCTGTCAGAGATGTTGAAGCTGTAGCTCTCTATCTCCTCTCCCAGCATGTCCTTCACCACCAAGCTGATGTTATATTCTTGCAGCTGTGGCACAGCTGGGAAAGTGCAAGCTGATTGATTACACTCAATGGGAGCCTGGCTAGAGTTCCTTTGTTTTCAGTAACATAAAAAGGAATAGGAAAAGACTTAGAAAGTACTTATTAATCAATAATTTTTTGTTAATTTATCTAGTTCTAAAGCACCATCATCTTAACATTAGGTACAAATGTTTTTAAATTTCTGGCTGTGTGTTTGTTGCATGAGCTTACTGTATGTGAAGAGTCCACGTTTGCTTGTTTCGATCACTTGAATCTCTTTTTCTGTGCAAATCCCAGGTGCAGGAGATAGTTACCATGTCTGATGTTTCACAGCTGAGGTTTCTGGGCTTCTGAGGAGGAACTGCAGAAAACACACAAACACAGTTATTGACTGCATATGTTACAATTCCTCATTGAAATAAAAAAGAAAGAATACAGAAGTTATGATGATTGAAACTCACAGCTAACATAGTTCCAGATATAATTAGTCATGCCTGTTGCATCAGTGCAAGTGAGTAACAAAACTTTAATGCGTCTATTTGGGATTGTCAGGTTGTACACAGTAACAGCCTTGACTCTGGCTCCGATATTCATGAGAGGATATTGGATGTTCCCAACATTCATGCTTGTGATATTGACTCCCTCTGTGGGAACACAGCAGAAAATAGCGCGGGTGCCCTCCATCAGAACACGCTGAGAAGGAAATATGTTGCTCTTGTCATTTCCCCTGATTCCTACAAGATAGAGATTAAAGTTAGAGAGCAGTCAGATAGGGATCTGGACAGCTCTCAATATGTCGAGGAACACAAGAAAAAATAGATTTTAGTGTAAATTCAAGTAGTTGATTGAAATGAGAATAATGTGGAATACTGTTTGTAAACTAAATCTCTTAAAAAAAACTAAACTGAAAAATGTTTCTCTTGTCAAAGAGAAACGGCATGTCTAGGGTGCACATGGTAAAACTAACAGCAACACCGACTGCAGGAGTTGTGAAACATTGATGAAAAGATTGGTGAAGGGAAAGGATGGTAAGTTCAATTCTGCTGATGAAATATATTAAACAAAACTAAAAAAAAGCCAGACTTTAACTACACCATCAGCATACAAATAAAATAGTAAAGAAGACACAAATTATTAATTTGGCATAATGTTTATTATGTAGGCTGACAATAAAGGTTTGGAACTGTAACTCACCATAGTTGGTTATCCAGTTGCTCCAAGGACTCGCAACAGACCGATTACAGATATTCCGTATTCTCACAGAGTGATCAGCACACTCCAGGGGCAGATCAGAGATCCATGTCCAAGTGTATTCAGTGGGATTGTCAGCAAATAAACTCACATTTGTCTGCAGTAACATGTTACATGGGACATATTATTCATTTCATCTATGAAAAGGAAGATCAATCAATCTACAAAATAAGCGAAGTTTAACTAACGTATTTAACATGACTCAAATCTTACAAAAAAAACATCCTCCAATACTCACACTATAAACGATAGTTTGTTCTTCAGTGCGGCTTATCTGGATCTCATAAATGTCACTCACTGGGTCTTTGCTTTTCCTTAGCCAGCTCACCACAAGGCTTTGCTTGTCACTAATAGCTTTCAATTGACTGATGTTTGGTTTTGGTGGTAGAGAACCTGGCATACAATTCAAACACAAATCATGTAAAAATTCAGGAGAGAGTCTTTACGTAAGCAGAGAGATCTATCTTACCAGTGTCGATGCAGCATTCACTGTAATTCTTCAAAAATATGAGAAACAACCCAACCAGAATTGTGAAGAGCAGTCTGATGCCGGTCATCTCCTCAGCAAAGAAATAATCAAAAAATACTCTCTAATGATTGACAGTAGAAACAAACTGTAAGCCTCATGAGTCAACAGCAAATAGCAGTTTGCCTACATTTCATCAGAGCGTATTACGCAATACGAGACAGGAACTAACGGGAAGCTTTATCAGGCTGATCTTTGTAGAGTTCACGCACAAGGTAAAATACACTGCCAGTAGATGTTTGCCATAGTATTTTTATATACACAATATTCATATGGCACATAGCAGACAATAAAAAAGATTACAAGATATGTATTAAAACAAAAATATTAATGTTGGCAGTGCATGAAGCAATCTATATGCAATAAATTATCAAAAAAGAAGAAGCCACAAACCCACTCTTTACATCAGTTACAGTATCAGATAGCAAGATTTTTGGCACTTCAAGTGAGTAAAATAACGATAAGAATATAAAATCCTCTTTCAACATTGTGCATAGTTAGCTTTTCCATAAAACTATACATCTATTCAGCATTTATACAGTAATGTCAGTATATTTCTGTTTAGCAGATGCTTACAATCACTTATAAATATCCTTAAAAGTAACTTACAGGAACAATAACCTATATTATTTGGGGCTCAATAGGCTTTTAATATATTTGAATTTTGTTATAAGTGCTCAAAGGAAACTTACATCAGTACTCCTGTCCTGATTTCTTGATGTTTAAGCTTTTAAGTGTTTGTAATACAAAGGTACCTTTGCCTTCAAACAAGTGCAACACATATCAAAAATATAGTAACAATATAAACATATAGGGAAAGTAAGTTTAAAAACTGATTCACAAAGAGCTTTTTTTCTTTTTTGCAAAAAGGCACGGTGGTTTGATCACACTACAGGAAGATTAATTCAAGTTCACTCTAAAGGCACATGCTGAACAGTTTATTTATGATTTACGATTTCTCCCAGATTTCCTTAGATTGATTCCCCTTAATTCCCCTTAGATTGAATAACCGTGGGATTTTGTTTATATGAACTTAAATTAATTACATTTAGACAGAAAATGCACACAGATACAAATAAGCAACACATCAATAATTGTTTGTCCAGTTACAAATCAGGCAGCTTGCTTTGCTGATGTAATGATTCTCAGAGGTAAACAACATTTTCCTCCCCTCCGTCTTCTCCGTTTTGTCCTTCAAGAGAAAGGTAAGCTTGTTGGGGGAGGAGGGGGGTAAGAGAGGGAGAGGAAGAGTAGTCTTCTTTATAAAGTTCGTTATCCGTGGCCTCTGACCTCCGAGAAGCAGGAGATTGTGCGTTCTGCATCGAGTTGAAGTCTGCTGGAAGGAGAACAGAAACTCTTATTTTGCAGGACTGGACAAAAACATGAGGGCGTGAGTTAGACTGAAGTGTCTTACTGCTGTTGGTCCTCTGCGGCTGTGTGCTGACTCTGTTGTTGAATGGTTGGGAGGAGTTGGTTGGGGGTTGGGAACAGCTGTGGTTATTACTGTGGTGCGGGTACATCAAACCATCTAGAGGTTTGCTGTGTGCCTGGCTAAGCAGGGTGTTGAGGCTGTTGTAGAGGCTGGCGCTGAGGTCGGGGTTAGCTGAGTAGCTGGAGCTGTGCAGTGGGCCATCGTGGTTCTTCTTCTGCATGGAAAGCACGTGCTGGTGCTGGTTGTTGCTGTGAATGGGCTGATGGAGTCGGCTCTGCTGCAGGGAGGCCAGCAAAGCTGCCTCGTTTTCATACACTGAGCAGTTACCATCCAGGCTACCTGAGCGGCTGTGAGAGGACACCTGGGGCGGTTAAAAAACAAACAGGGGGATCAAAGTTTATTAACACAGTGTACTGATTCTTTCTGTAGTTTTTTAAATTCCCTGAACCCTGGTAAACATGTACAAGTACTACTTGAAAAATTAGAATATGCTGGAAAAGTTTTTTTATTCAGGCAATTCAACATAAAAGGTGAAACCAATAAATTTAATGTACTAAATAAAGATCCGAGAGTTTACTTTCAGAGGCCTGAAAATCCATTTTTTTCAAGCAATATTCTAATGTTTTCTAAATTTTTCTAGTTTTTTAATTTGAGGTTTTCTGAAGCGGTTTTCTTACCGTGTATCCATCCAGTGGTATCGTAACTGGCAGGCTGCTCTGGCGGCTATGCCTCCAGCTCTGGAGCAGCCTCTGCTGGGCTTCGATCTTCTCCCTCTCCCTCTCCACGCTCCTCTGGCCTTCCCTCAGTCTGTCCAGATTTTGCTGGTACTCCAGCAGCTGAGCTTCCAGCTCCTCACGCTCGCAGCGAAGCCGCTCGGCCTCCAGGTGACACTGCTGCTCTCGCTGCTCCAGAGCGTTCTCCTGTTCACTCTGCAAGCATTTCATGCTCATCAGTTAAATTGCTTTGGAAAGAGACTGATGAAGCATCTGTCAAAGATGTAAAATGTGCTTTATACATTCTTAACAGTCTTTTGATTGTAATGACAGAAAGGTGTCACACACATCTAACAGTTCACATTACATCTACAACTTTATCAAATGCAGTATTTATCAGAACTTACTTAAAATATACAGTAAAAGGAACCAACTAAGACACGTGGCTGAGACACATGAGAAAATCCTGGTTAGAGATTTTGATCCTGAGATTCACCTGCTGTTTCTCTCTGGCAACACACTCTTTGTCCCAACGTTGCTGCTCATGTTTCAGCTTTGCGTGGAGTTTGTGTACCTCATCCACGTTCTCTTTCTTCCTCTCTAAACTCTTCTTTTCCTCTTTCACCTTGTCCGTGCTCCTCTGCTTCTCCTGTTCCTAGACAACAGCACAACGCTTGAAAGTTTTTCATTTGTCAGAATATTCCTAAAAGAAGCAGCAGATTCTGGTTTAACTTCCTATAAACAGACAAAAATGATTCACTGTCAAAGGTTTGCATGATAGGAAAGAATTTAAGGGGAATATCATGTAGCTGTTACCAGGCTGCTTTGAAGGGAGGAGAGAGCTCGAAGCTGAGGTCTCTCCCCCTCCTGTAGAAGGATCTTGTTGACTTCGTAGCAGCTGTCCTGAAACGTCACAGCTGCCTGCAAACAATAGGAAACACCTGATCACTTGTGTCATAACCACTGTCAGATCAATGGTTACAATGTAACTTTTGGGGTTAATTTTACATTGGATAAAACTTGAAACGACAAATAAAGGATTTCTATGGCTGATTGTATGTTTGTTATTTAGGCTACTAGCTGTTTTTATTCTTTAAAAGTGAGTTAGCCAAAACTTAACAAAGAGATGTGTTTTTCCAATTTTTTCTCCTGAGCTTGCATTAAAGTCAGTATTCAATGGAAATTATGTCTTTCAATCTAGAAATGAACTTATTCAGTTACCTGCAGGCTATACAGAAGCTGTGTCAGGCTCTGGACACTCTCGGCCACCTAAAGAACAGAGTGTTATTACAGTGGAACAATAATGTGTAGCTATTCTTTCACAAACTTGCTCATTTGAGGCTGTGTTCACCTTGAACAGCGTCCCTTTGGCATCTCCCTTTCTGAGCTCAACAGCTGAGTTCCAAGACACGTTATCCAACCCCACCGACTCACTCTCTGATCCAAGAGAGGTGGAGCTCATACTGAGAGTGCTCAGATAATCCGCTGTATGAAAAGAAAGGAAAAAGAAAAGGAGGACACATGGAAAATCAGACATCAGAGAAGACAAAGTAATTTGACAGCAGTGCTGAATTTGAAGAAAAAAGATGCCACAAAATGTAAATCTATGACTTACGCTCAGAAGGAGACTCCTGAATGCTGCTCCCGTGGCTGTTGTAGCTGCAGCATTCGGGCCCTCTAACAGGAGAGCTCTGACTATGTGCAGAAAGACCATCCCGAGCCTGAAGGATGGTAATAAGTTGCTCCGCTACAGAAGAAGCAAATATTTGTCATTATTGATTTAAGCCATGAAAACCAAAGCATGCCATTCCACTTCGTGTTGTTTGTTTTCTTTTTGTTTTATTACACTGTTGACCAATAAAGTAAAGGGGATGCTAAATGTGAATTTCATTTTTATGCTGCTTATTATACTTTATTATTAGAATTAAAACAAATGTTCAATGCAGTATCTTCTGTGTCAGTTGGTACATCTGACATAAATAAAAAAAAGTGTTGGTAAACTGTGGCCAAATGACAGGGCTTTAGACACACCTAATATGTATGAGGTAAAAAGATTTTTACAAATTTAATAAACATTCTTCTAACTCCTTTCGGCTATGCATGAATAATACTTTAACCTTAAATAAAGAGCACAGCAGTATTTTCAGAACATACACTTTGCATAGTCCGTACGAAAGCATATTTAATGTATACTACCCACTAAACATAATTATTTGCCAGACTCTGAATCAGCCTAACCTTCTCTGAGAGCAGCTGTGAGCAATAAGGAGGCCTGACGTGGCATCTCGGCATCGGTGTACTGTGCTGGTTGTACCAGCAGGTGGCGATGCGGTACAGGTTCTGGTGAATGGAGGGTCAGTTCCGTTAGCTCAGCATAAAGTTGTAGCTTCTCCTCCAAACTGTGGCAGATTCGCTGGTCCTGCCCAAACAGTGTATCTGTGCAAAACACACACTAAGATGATGACTTGCTGTTTTTGGTTTAAACCAGATAAGGTTTATTCACATAACAGAACATTTAGCATCTATGCAAAGACGTATCAGGTCATCTTACCCTGGAACTTATTGATCTTCTGAACTCTTACTTCTGCGGCCTGCCTGGCTTCCTCTGTCTCAGCATTTTGCTCCTCCTCCTCTTCTTCCTCAGGACAACTGCCACATTGGTCAGTGGGTTAGATAATATATCACACAAACATTAACTCATACTGTATTAAGCAGGCACACACACATACTGAGGTTCAAGCTGGACAAATACTGTAGGCTTGATGTGAACCACATGTGCATACACACACCTCTCCACAGCCTGACGGATCTGCCTCATCCATGCATTCCTCTCTTCTCTGGTAGTGGTGTGAACTTCATACATCTCTGGCCCCACTGAAGAGGCAGAGATAAGGAACATTCCTCTCTCCTCATTGGCTACTTCTCGAACGATGAGCTTCTGCAGAGGGATTACTGGAGGCTTCTGATCCTGAAGGAGTACATCCATAAGAATAGATTAAAGAACGGAAAGCCCAAGCAAATGTCTGATTTTAAAGAGTTTTTGGGTTGATGCTTACCACAGAAGCAAATACAAAGCGCTGGTCTTTCTCTTGTAGGAAAACCAGAACATCCGTGAGCAACAGGGCCAAAGTGTCTGAAACCAGGACAGTAAACACATGAAGCTGACTTGTTTTCATCCTAAAAAGAGTCTCCCAAAGGATTTTACTCGTACCTTTCAGACGTCCAGTGGCAGTCTTCCAGTACACCAGGCCTTTGTACTGCAGATCCCTGTTTTTGCTGTGCAGATCCTGCTTGCGAAACACCTTGCCGTTCTTTAGCTTGGCAAAGCTTTTGGTTTCAAGCCGGGCAAGCACTTCCTGCAGCTCCTGACATCTCTCATACTTGTTAACAGTCAAGTCCACTGCTGCAATGACGTCACGAATCTGGGCCAAAGCACTTGACAAGTCACAGTGTTCCTGACTTCCCTCTGTGGGCACAAAAAGTAACCCAGGAAATAATGAATGCATAATGTAAAAAAGCTTTTACATTATGCTGCTCTCAGTGGGAAAAATCCATACGCCTCCATAAACTGCTAATTATATAATCTGCAATAACCCACAGGGTCACATTAGAGATTCTAAGAAAGTAGTTTTCCCACATAGGAACATTAAGACAAGTACTTTTATTTGCCCCTTTTTTATTGCTTCCACTGAATATGAAACAAGCTTAGGAAACTCATACATGAGTGGTTTTGCTGTGGGCACAATAGAGCTTACTGACCCTGAGTGTACTGCAATATCCTCTCCAGCAGCACTGGATACTTGGTGATGCGCTGAGTGACCAAAAGGATAAATTCTGGCACCCCTCTTCTTCTGACCAGAGAGTTATGACTCTGTTGCTATAATGGGAGCAAAAAAAGAGATAAAATCAACGTGAGGAATCAGCTGCTCAGTCAAGACCATTTACTGCAAGATATTAGTACATGCATGTGGTGTGGGATCAGAAGCTTACTCTGACAAAGTTTTGAAATTTCTTGTTCTGTTGCTGTAATTCTTTGAAGACACTGACAGCCTCAATGTGGTGACTGCAAAATTCTCCGTACACCTGCTTCATTTTCTCAGCATTTTCATCTGAAAACTAAAGGAAACCACCAAATGCTAAATGCAGATGTGTATCTTTGCGTATCTGTACACATTAAAACATTATAACCAACCTGCTGCAGCAGTATATCTCCGATCTGATGGATGAGGTAATTTCGTGAATTTTCGATTTGGGTTCCAGTCTGTCGGCGATCCTGTAGTGCCCTGAAAAGGTTCCTGTGGAAATGCAGGAGAGGATCCAAGCATGGAAAGATCCGGGCCACACAGTCCCAGTCCAGCTGCAGCTCCTCCAGCATGCCTCTCCTGAACACCTCAGACATGACCGTCAGTGTCTGGATATGATGCAGCTCCGTCTGCATCAGTTCTACAGGGGATTGGTTACAATCACAAGGTCACATAATTTAGTTGCTGTTTTAGCTGAGTGTGATCATTTCTTTGGGATTAAATATCAGATTCTTAATATTAAGACTTATACACAAAACAAACTAACAAAAAAAACGAGTTGAAAGATTTTCTGAAATCTTGGCAGTCCCAGGAACCACTTTTTACTTATTCTCATCAAGTTTTTGAACAAGATATAAGATTTGAATATAACGTTTGTGACAATATAATCTTTGTTTCCTTTGTAAACATGCTCTTCGGTCATGGGGCAGTGCCACCTTTTTCAAAATATATAGCAGCAAGACAAAGTTCCTTCAGTCTGTTGTCATTGTTGGCATGTTAGTGAAATGCTCACTTTCTGCTACACACACCTCTTGGCGAAGATTTTTAAGGTGCTTTGTGACTAACCTGTTTCCCTCTTCTTTCTTAAATGATTGACCAGAATGGCTCATATACGTACAAAGCCAGAGGGCAGCCTCATGGAGGCCTCCATTAACACCACAATGACAACACAGCAGTCTTGTTGTAGGCTTTGTTTTTATTTGTTACTTATAAGCTGAGTTGTGAGTCACTGCTTGTCATGTTTTCGGTTTTGATTAGTTTAGATTTGTTTTGGATTTCACGATACGGTAGCAGCACAGATACATCAAAATGAAAGCACATTAAAGGTTTTTATTTTTTAAAATTTTTAAAGTCAACAACTGCTGATGAATGTGCTTCTCTCAGTCATATTTAAAATTTTGGTTAAAGCGAAAAAGGTCCTGCTAACATGTCACTTTTGAATACAAAAGGAAATAATTTATTTGGTATTAAGCATAACATCAAAGTCTTAACTGGCTACAGTTCAGCACAACATCAATGGGAATACAAACCCTGGATGCACAGGCTAATTTTCACTGAGGATGCTGCCGTCTGAGTGACAGCTTTATGATAAAAACTGCATCAGTTACGGTACGATCGGTAAATATTACAAAAACAAAGAAAAAATCTTACCATAAATAACATCCTGTCGTTTGATGGTCCTTCTGTCGTGTTGCCTGCAAAACTCTGGACTGACTGCAAGACTCCATGACTCTGCTTCAAGTCCCAGCAGGTCAGCTGACAGGTCGCTCAGAAGAGGAGCATCAAAAGTATCTGTGAGATCCACAAGAATGAGAAATGTGTCACTTCTAGGTGACATTAGTCCATTCAGGGATCTCAAACTCTGTTCCTTGAAGGCAATGGTCCTGCAGGTTTTAGGTGTTTCTGTCAAATACACTTTTTTATTCAAATGGATCCAACTGCTTGTTGGATAGTACAAAGTTTGAGATCCCTCATTTAACTGATGCGTCTACAGAGTTATATGTTTCTTCCTCACCCTGTGTGCTGATTGGCAAGTCGGTGGATGGGGGAGTTGTTGTGACAGGTGTTCCCTCTTCAGCCAGTGAGCTGTTAGTACAAGCTGTCACGGCACTCTCACTATCCACCCCTGCTGTTTCACTAAAACCTCTGTTGAGAAACAAAACACGTCAAAACATGACACTTGTTGACAACTCGTGGGCATAGGTCTGAATGATTAAAAAGTTTTTTTTTTTATAGAGCAAAACTTTTGGCTGTTATTTTTTGCCAGTATTCGACATCTGATCAGCTACATCATGCTTTCATTTTACAAATTTGAACATAGAAAAGTTCAATCAAACCAAACTGATGAAATCTTTTGATATAACACCCTAAGACAAGCTGGTCTATATCACCCACGTCACTCATATATTATATATTTAAGCATTAAAGGCGTTATATCTACAAATCTAATAAGATAAAACAATAAAAAATGTATTTATTTGTCATTTAAATTATTTTAATTGGCACATACACACATAATACCACTGATGGATGTCACCATGTCATACCTGTTGTCTATAGAAATGGACAGACTTTTGGTCATTGTTGGAAGTGTAGAAGAGGAGGAGGAAGATGACGAGAAAATGGATGATGGAGGCATCTCTTTCACAGAATCTGAGGGAAACATTAACAGGAAGCAGAATGAGTCATGGAGGAGGCGTTGCCTTTCTGCAAATAAAACAGGAGTTTTTAGTCTGTCTTTGTTTGACTTGGTATGAAGCCTAAAATTGTGACTAAATGTTGTAGTAATTGCAGCTGATGATGTTAAACATCAAGATACAAAATGACCCTGTTTATTCAAGAGAAGCAGAAAAGCCTGCAGTCATGCACAATCACACACGTGAACATGATCCAAGCTAGATCCCCCACTGAGAGGGATTGAAATTTTACAAGGAAAGGAGTGGGGGGGTGACAAGTAGTGGCTTACTTAATCCAGTACAGATCAAGGGAGGACAGGTAAATGAATAAAAACCAAAGGAGGGCATTGTCAGAGGTGTAGGTGGTTTGGTGAGGAGGGCACTTACTCTGTGGGAGTGACATGGTCTTGCTTTTTATCAACACTGCATTCCTCTCCTGCTGTTTCTGTGGACACACATGTCATATTAATATCAACAGGTGCAAATCACTGTTTGTTCTCATGATAAAGTAAAGACAAATAATTCAGCTAATATTAGACAATTTATGTTTAGATGATTGTAGTTTTATCAGGTAACAAGTAATATAGAAGCACATACTTTGCACTTGAAGGTATTTGAAAAGTTTAGTTTTAAATGTTTTTGGCAATAATGGCCAAACACACGAAAGCAAGTTTTTCTTCAAGTAGATTAAGATGTCCAAATTACGCACATTAGACAAGATTATACTTGCCGATTTTCTTTTCAAGGACTGATCTAATATAACATATATGTGAGTGAAACTAGTATGTGAACCTTTCAGTATCTGCTGTGATTTCCTCATGTAAAGACAACTAGCAGCTTCAGGTCCTCCCATGACATTTCAATTTGTCTAAGGTCGATACTGTATTGCGGCTGTTTCAATGAATAGATTTGATTCCTGCACAATTAAACTTTAGAAGAACCATTTCTGTGCTTTGGATAGTTTTTTTAACCCTAACACAGCCATGTATCCACATAAGCTCCTTTATCCAATCATGAAACTAGCATAAATCTAATTTAAATCAAAATTTTGGTTTTTTGGTCTCCATCTACAAAAAAAATGTTTTCTTCTTGCAGCAGCAATATTGTTTCTGGAGAAGATTAACTTTCTACTAACAGTCCAGCTACGCACATTTCTGTTGTTCTACAGCTTGTGGACTCATGAGTATCAAAATTAGCTGGTGTGTTAGAGGCCTTCGGCTGCTTAGAGGTTCCTTTTTGACCTTGTAGACAAATACACCCTCTGCTGATCTTCTTTGGTCAACCTTCTGGGGAGTGAAACAATGCACTTGGATTTCCTCCTCTAATTGAATATTGGTGGAGTTCAAGCTCTTCAGGGTGTTCAATATTTTCCATTCTGATAAGCATCAACAATGTTTCTGAGGTCCTCAGAAATCTTTTTCTTAATACACTTTAACAACCGCGTGTTGTTAGGCTGAGTTTTTGATATGATTGTTATCATAAGAAAATAAAGACCCATCCCCTTACTATTAAACAAATGACTGCAAAACCCTGACAACTTCTATTTATGAGAAGCATATAGATCACATTTTAACAAAAGTGTGTATCATACTGTAAAGTATCTTTGATTTTAAGCTACAACAAAGTAACGTCACCCAACAATTCATGTGTTAGTTTTATTTTTTTTGGTTGGTCTGCTTTCATTAAAAAATATCAGTATTCATATTCCTGTAAAATGAAATTCTTATTTTTGCATGTTGGCTTTGAGATTAGTTGACATGATGTTGATGGTTACCTTTCCACAAGCTGCAACAGACTCTCTGCAGTTCTTATGGACATTCAGGAAGCAGTCTGCAGATGATGAAAGATGACAAGATGAAATTCAAGTTAATTGAATAAGTTAATTGATAATAAACTTAATTTCCACATCTCTGGATTCAGTGTCTGGATGACTGACAAACTGCCTCATTCACCATGACCAACACTGACCTCATGTCATCTACTAAGGAAAATATCATAGTGGCATGTGCAAAAAAAATTAAAACAAACCCTAAACAGTTCAATCACCACAGAACATAAAACAACAACAGTCCTGAGAGTAAAGTACTCACTGGAGCACTGAAGCAGCTCTTTCCCTGAAACAGACTTATCACAGGCCACACAGAGAGCTGGACCACATGGAGACACAGGAACAAATTGGTGTCCATTAGAGGATCCTGACTTCTCTTTTCCCTCCTTCACTTCTTTCCCCTTCACCTGAAATGCAAGTCATAAATATTTTCAATTTACCCATTTAGCTGACATGCACTGTAGAGCCACATTATAATGTAAACCAAAAAAGAGACGTATTAGGAGCCCTGCTTGCTGGAAAACACCTGTTAAAGTGAGGTTAGTTGAGATAAAGGGGCCTCTGAGTCGATTTTTCTGTTTACTTTGCTCTGGTCTGTGGGGACGGCTGCTGTTGTAGTGCTTAATGCTCAGGGGGCTTTACGATTTTTCTCTCTGCATGTGTGTGATAGAGCAATGTTTATTTTCTTATCAAACTCTGCAAGGAAGTCTAAGAGTGTGTGTTTATTTTTTTTGCTGTTCTAGTGCATTGTGTGTCTGTGCACACAGGGAAACATGTCTTCAAGCGCATACAAACATGTAAGATTGTGAGAATACTACAAATGTGTTTTGGTTCCTCAAGCTTAGTGGAGGTGGGGTCGACATGTTGTGTAAGAGAATATTTTCACTGTGTCCTGTTGCTAAGACCTGAAGAGAGGGAATTTTATCCCTTGCCAGATAAAGGCACCACACTCAGACACAGGCATTCTGACCCGGTCTATCCCAGAGCTGGTAAACCTTTTACTGCACTACACTGGGAGGCCTTCCAGCTCTTTTTTTTTTAATTAGAAAGGTCAACAGGGGGGATTTTCGGTCACGTTTTAAGCACATGCTTGGGACATCTTAGGCAGAAAGAATTTTATTTTCCATACAGTCGCCTCACCTTGGTCTTGTTACGGGTGCTGGACATCCTGCTCTTGAGAAAGCTGAAGGTCCGGCTCACTTTGTACTTCTCTGACTCAACCTTCGATGGGATTATGTATTTATCCCACTCCTCATCCTCGATCCTGCATCATGTTTTAGAAAGAGTTCCTTGCGTCACTTCGATGTGTGTTTGACGCCAACATTCGATCTAACATGCACACTCTTTAGACAAAACAAGACATCATTTTAGTATTTTTAATAGACTGGAGAGTGTTCACTAATCAGAAACAGTGGTGTCATGCTGGAATGAAAGAATGTCCAGACAATCTTCCAGGACCCCTGGCTAACAGATTATTACTCTTAATAACATGCTTGGCATGCTTGGAAGTCACTATGGACTCTGCTGGTAACTATTTTTAGCATGACCTTGGCTAAATGCAATTAATAATGTGTCAACTATTTACAGCAACTTATATTAGCTACATTGGGCAGTCTAGAAGAAAGACAACAATGGCAGAAAGGAAAGAAAGAAACATGCAGTATCTCATAGCAACTACAGTATGTTACCATCTTCTACAACAGCAAATTCCTGCATCACCAAATGCAACTGTAAAGAATGTGCGTGGTTGAGGGATGAGCTGGGGGATGGTTTTAAGAGGAGGTTAGAATCAGTTGAACCGCACATGCATGTCTGCGAGGCTATTTTGATGGAGACGTACTCTTTGAGGAACTCTGTGAGGGTGAGGTGTTGGAGTGATGCGCTGCTCTCCTCCTCTGCAGACTGGGCCCGCTTACGGAAACCCAAAACCCTGCGTGGATATAAAACACCTCAGACAGGTCGCTGTGCCTCTGCTCATTAGGTAACCAGAACGTAAAATGATGTTTGCAGCAGGATAAGAGTCTAAACACTACTCGTGGGACTAACTACATGTGTATGGAAAAACTAAGTGAGTAAAGGGCTACACAACTGTTTTAGAAAACCTATAACACTTCCACAAACACTTATGGGGGAAGAAATATCCACATATTGTTAAAGTTTGACTGGTATCTATTGCAAAGGACAAAAATAGTTGGTAAGCCTGATCATGAGTGTAGTGAATACTATATTACGTCAATGTAATAAAAAATAAATGTGATCAGCTGCTGTCAACGTCTACAAATGATTCTTCTGTTAGAAAGGCATGGTTATTAGCAAACAAAATACATAAGCACATGATGAATTTGTGAGGCAGTTGTATGAAATTGTCTGTAAAATTAATATTTTTAAAGGTGTAATGGGGTGAAATTTAAATATGCAAAATGAATTACATGGTATGACCATGCAGCAAATGTTAATTCAGAGCAACTGTTAAAATGTATTCCCAAACTTACTCCTACGATGTCATTAATGTGGTTAGGGGATAAACATTGCATTTCTGAGGTCTGACATTAAAGAAAGGCCTGAGTTTTGCTGTTTACTCAGCTTTATTTTCAAGTTGCAATCAGAGGATAAACTGGCCCCAGACTCTGAACAGGAAGTATGTCATATCCTGCACACTAAGACCCCGACCACAGGTTTAAAACTGGAGACATGCATGCACACACACACACCACCCCCCACACATGTATACACATCCAGGCCCCATCTGAGCCAGTCTCTAATCGCTGGTCAACACCACTGCCTAAAAAAGGGAGGAAGATCTGAGCTTGACTCTACACAGTTGAGTGGATTTCATATGAGCTCATGAAATGATACAATGGCTTTACCTTTTTTCTCTGGGTGTTTCAGTCAGGTTGAAAGCTCTCTGCTCTGTAATGTAGAATAATGAGTAGCCAGAAACACATGTCAATACATTTGAAGAGACCACTGTAGAATCAAAGCGTCAGTTGACAGAATTAGAAACCATCGACTCCCATTAAAATTGAGTTAGAGGGAAGCACAGGGACTACAGAAAAAAAAGACTTGGATCCAGTAAACCCCAACAGAGAAAGAACAAATACAGCAGCATTTCTTGCCTTGAAAAACCAGATGACAGCGGAGATGGAAAAATAAAAATCAAGAGGAAAACAAAATGTAACCAAATGGAAGCATAACAGATCCCTTCGACCAGAACCAACTCTTCCCTCAGATGATCTACAGGAGTGGAGCATTTTTCCAAAGCCTCAGACCTCTTCGTGTCAGCCCTTAGATGGTATATAATAAATTAGTTTTCGGAAAAACTAGGATTTTATTATTAAAGAAATGAACAATCAAGCTGTGGAGAAAGTCTGCTTTTGATCACTGGACAATTGAAAATATGTTATTTATCGAGACAGTGGTCTGGTACTCGCCGGCAAAAATGAAATCTTACCACAGATAAAAGAGCTGCACGATTCAGACAACAATAAGAAAATCTATTTCAGCAAAATGTGACAGAAAATCTTTTTCAAGTTTTACAGGCTTGCATAAAAATGCTTGTTACCGTAGGTCAATTAAAGATATAGTTGAAAGGTTTTAACAGTGCAGCTCTTTATTATCACCAGCCTGTCCCAATGGTTTGTAAGAAAGAGTAAAAACAGACAGTTAAATGCTTTCACCAGCCAGCCAACCAGCAGCGTATGAGCTAAAGCCCGAGTCTGATCTTGTACTTACTAACTTGGTTGAGACGAGAAAGGGATTTAGAAAGTGATAAAGCCTGAAGCAGAGAGCGGCCGCTGCTGAATGCGCCATCTACACAAAATAAAGCAGGACCTTAGTGCTGCACACTTGCATTTACTCAGGGTCACCCCCATGAGCGGTGCTGTGTTGCAGCAGAGCTGACGCTAAACACACACATGCAGTTTATAGAGCTTTGGTTGATTTATGAGACTTGTCTGGTCCTGTCGTGTTCGACATGTGGCCCATTTGTCCATTCAGCCGCCTCGTGAGAACAGAGAGGTTGAAGAGCAAAGGGGTTAAAGTTCACTCACCTTCCTCTAGGTCGGTGATGGCTGCGTCTCGGTTTAGCAGCGGTCTTGACGGCTTCGCTTTAGGGGAGGAGTAGGAGTAGGAGCGCAGACGCACCTCAGCATCCTCTGAATTCTTAATAAGAAAATACAGCAGAGAAGTTCACAAGTTCAACCTGGAGACCCATCTTTGACCTTTCGTTCACATTATTGAGCTGTTGACAGTGTGGACTTATCTACTAATGACTGTCTGCCAGCTAGGCTGTGTTTGTTGCAAAACTCCAAACAGAGGATTTCTTTCTTTAAATGGAGTTAAGTTTTAAGTCTGATCAAATAACATCAAACTGTGAAATCTTTTTTTTTTTTATAGAATAATGAAAAAATACAAAAATGAACTCTAGTCTAAAGGCCAAAAATAATAAAAGCTGCTATGATTTATAGTTTGGAAAAAAGATAATGACTTTCAATGGCGTTCACTGGCCAGACATGAATTTGCAGACATGGAAATGAGATGTACCTTGTTGGTTTTGTGTGTGCTGTCCGAGTGTGAGCGGTTAAAATCAGGTGAGGTGTCAAAGGAGTCCCTCTCCTCTCCAGAGCTGGATTGCAGAATGGACCTCTGTTTTAAAGATGAGCAGGGGTAGGAGTGTCCCAGTATGTCCTCTTCTCCACTGTCACACTCTAGACTTGGGCTATACATACGCAATGAGACACAAACACACACACACATGCCCAGGTTATGACCCAATAGAAAGATAAATCTCTTTGCTGCAACTCCTTTGCAACATATTTGTCAAAAGAACCAACTGGCAGACTTGAAAAAATCCCAGTGGCATAACATACTCATGCAATTTAGTCCGGTTTGAACCAGTTCAAGCCACAGAAATACAAACAATTGTGTTTAAATTCTGAAGTAAACAGGCAGAAAACATGCTGGTTCATGATGATCTCTGCATCAATTTGCAGAAAACGACAGGCATCACTGACTAAATACCGGCTCAATTTAAGACACAGTAGGCGCATTAAAAGAAATTACTCTACTGAAAACCCATGGAGGTTTAACAGGAATGCTTATACTCTAAATCAACAGAATCACATATCTCATTTCTGAACTGGTGAAGTGGTTTATTATTCTCCTGAACTACTTTCACAAACCTGTCTCCTGCTGAGAAACTGCAAAGCGTTCAGATTAGATTCTGTTAGAAAATAGTGCAAATCCAACATGTCAGGAGTTGGAATGAAGTATGTATATGTACAGTATATCCCTTTTAATATAATCTCATTTTAAACAATGCCAGCATCAGAGAAAAAAATTTGGCTGGCAACAACATATAATGTCATCCAGACGCTCATTTTCAGGGAAGACGTTGCTAACTTCAGCAAATTAATGTCAAACCACATTCTGCAACAGCCGGACTGTAGGGTCTGCCTATAGTCCGGGGCTTCAGCACCACTGAAAACATTTGGAGTACTACAGAATATACAAAGGAAGCTCCAAAATGTTGAGAAAGCAAGAATGGGACAGCATTTTGTTCTCAAAGATAGAGGAATCCATCTCCTCTGTTTCCAGTTTCTCAGTGTTGTGAAAAGAGGAGATGATGCAAATATCAGTAAACCTACTGAGGCTCAAACTGTTGCAATGCAAAAGAAAACATCTTCAATCCACGAAAGATAGAAATTATGAAAATAAACACCTGCTATGTCGTCTCTGCACTAGGTTTAATGAATATGAGATGCAGTAGCGTCCTACCTGAGGCCCCGGCTCGCATCGGTCAAGCTGCAACCTCTGCGATTCAAAGCAGGAGAGACCAGAGGGCAGGTCTGCGTCTGACGTCTCTGCTTTCCTTCGAACAAACGGAGGCTGGAAGCCAGGGGAGAGGAAGGAAAAGACGGGGAAGAAGCAAAGGGAGAGGGGGGCGAGATGCAAGGGCACTGTTCCCTGTGATTGTCTACAGCAGAGCCTTGGCTTCCCCTCAGCCCATGACGGGGTGATGACGGGTAACGGTTCTGGGAGAGGTTCCCCGAATCAACGGGAGTCGCAGAGTAGGAATCCCAGCAGGGGAGGCCAACAGGGGACGCAGAGCTGACTTCTTCCTCCCCCGGAGAGCGATATTTAATGTCAGCATCGTCCACCTAGAGCAGGAAAGTAGAAAAGCAATGAAAAAAAAAAATTCTACCAGCAGACTTGTAGATCCTCTTATGGAACATTTCACCACAGACAAGCCAAGCTTGTTATTCACATGGTATGAATTATACGTACTCTACATAGAACATAATCTCAGCGTCACTCACCTGGTCAACCAGCATGGCGTTGGCATACACTTGGTCTTTGCCATGTATCATAGCTGACAGCCTGGCAGCAGCAGCCAGAGTTGGGGATGAGGCCTGGCTCTCCCTTATGGACTGGCTTTTTTCTGAAGAGGGAATGAGCCACAGAGCAGATTTTTAAATATTACATTTGGTATCCACAGCAACGCCATATAACTTCTCACAAACACGGGAAGTGACATAGACATCCTGGGCAGTTACATGTCATTGTTCAGTACCAAGACTCTCTGCATGTGTGTGTATGAATGTATGTGTTTGAATAGCTCTTTGCACACACACGTGAATGGGTGTGCATGGATTTTGAGTGGACATCTGTAGGCATGTTTCCCCCCCCCACCCTGCTTTTTGATACAGTGGGTGAGTGGAAATAACTCCTGGTGAGCACACAGTAGCATTGAGAGGAAACCCTTTCAACACAGTGGAGTTACTGTGAGCAGTAGCCTGGTTTTGCTATTCAACAGGGGAAAACACTCCTGCTCTAAAAACACACACACACATCTCCCGTGGGGATTCTGCTCTGCACAAAGCACACCTTCTCTATACCACAATCTTCTGACTTCTTGGTTTGAAAATAACCTATGCACCTAAACAAAGAAGCTAAATGTTACCAGTCCCAGCATGCACGACATTTACAGTAAAGTATTGTTTAAGGAAATATGTAAAAGAGCTGATTTACACACATTTAGTACAATTTAGAGCTCCATGGTATTAAAAAAACAATATGGGCAATCATTACCAGATATTAAATTATCTATTTGACTTGTCATATGTGGTATTGTGATATATGGTAGTATCTCATGTGTATTAATGACAGCTGCATATCATTTCTGCACCTGTGCATGCTAGTTATTTGTGGAACACGATCTAGCTCAGAACTTCATTTGCTGTTTTCAGGGTCAAGAAAGAAGTCTGTTGTTTTCTGTTGTTTTCTGTCAATCTTTGCTCTGCTCAGTCTTATCAACACACTTTCTGGACAGCTGGCACCTCATACCTACAACTTGTAGCAGTTTTGAAAGAGTGGGGAAAAGCAAAAGGTAGTCAGTTCACTTAAGTTCAGCTCAGTTTATTCATACTGCTCCAATTCACATCAGATATTTTGTCTGGGCACTTTACAGAGAGAGTAAACAAAGTCCATTTTTCTGCAATCAAATACAATTAAGTCAAGTTGTTTACAATTTATTTACATTTGGAGCAGTATTAAGAGTATTTAAGAAATGCCAATTTATGGAAAAATGTCTTGATTAGGAAACAAACTGATCAAATCTTCAGTTTGAATTCATCATCCAGCCTAAGCTTGAACACAATAATCGTTAAGACAGGTTAAGTAGACATATGTTACTTGAAATGAACTCATCATGCAGATCCTCCTTGTGTGTCCATTTTTCCAAACCCAAAATGAACACAAAATCAACAACAGATACTAAAAATACAAAATACGAGCCAAATTATCTGAATCTGCCAACAGTAGTGGGAATACAAGGCTAAGCATTCTGCTGCCAGAGTGCTAACAGATAATGTAACAGCTGCACTACAAAACAAAATAAAAACAACAAAACCAGTTACAATCCCTTTTAACAGTAATGTTTGGTTTAAGGTGCCTGTATAGAGGCCTCCAGACAATTTCACATTATGCACATCCAAAAACAAAAGGGGGTGGGGCATGTAATCACATTAGCAGCAATTCTCTTCAACAGACTCACTTTGCAACTATTAAGCCACACCTCAAATCGTGCCAGCAAGGCAAAATTTGTAGGACTACAGCTTTCACTACTGCTTCCCTAAATCATTAATTAAATAGAAACCATTAAGTTTTATCTAAAAGTAAATCCCTATTTCATCCATCATATTGATGTTGCCAGCACAACAAAGAAGAAGAAGAGATGTCCAGCATTTTTAATATAGAATAAATCTGACCAACAATTGGCTGGGCTTCCTGCGTGCAGCAAGCCCCAAAAATCTGAGAGGCAAGAGGGAGTCAGGCAGACACTGATGAGGACACCAGATGATTCCTGTTACATCCACATAAAATATAAATGAATTAACTCCACTTTATTCAGTGGAGTGCTTACAGAGATTACTTCACATCATTTCTCATCCTCTCAATCTTTTAAGCATCTTTCAAACAGACAACAAAATGTTACAACCTTTTATGTTGTTACCACCGTTTTGGTCCCAGATGAAAACGTTAATTGTCCATACCTGGACAAAGACACATTAGACCTTTCGCTTTGTATCGTAGGATTAGTTTTAGTCCAACATTATATCCACAGAGGGGCTTTGAGCCTGGATGTGGGTCAGACTGTTGTTTGAAAGTAGATACCGTTTCATATAAACCAACGCCATGGACTTGATAGACAGGACTAATAGTTACGGTTCTGGGCCTGGTCCAAAGCCACAGCTGGCTGCCATGGGCTCAATTATTCACACACCTCTGACCCATAAACACTGCTTCAGTGAACATTACTGTCAGGCAGTGTGATCTGTGTTTAACATTAGTTAACCAGGGGAATAGCAGAAGCTGGGGGTTCATCTTCCTTACAAGTTAGAGCTGCAAAAGAATCAGCTGCAGAAGCCGTCTTTAACGCTGAGGCAGCGAGGTGTCCGCAGGTTGCCTGTTAAAAAAGAGCTTAATGAGACACGCAGTGCTGTGTGGGTATATTTATATGGGATTTTTCCTCACAGAAGGTATATATTTGGAGCGATGTGATATTCCGAGCATGTCCCCGACTGAGAGCTAACCCCATACAGTAGCAGTGACTGGAATAGCAGCAGAGTGAAAAAGAGAGAACAGGAGCTGTGCAAAGAGCCAGACAAAGACAGCAGTCAGGGACAGGTTTCCAGACCAGGGCAGTTAAACGTGCAGAGGGTGACCCTTCAACCCATGCACACCCCTGGGAGAAAGAGATCGAGGAGGGTAGGATGAAAAGAGGGCTGGTAGGGTCGTCACAAGGGCTCTTTCTCAAGGTTTACCCCCTTCAGACGCTGCGCTCTAAAACCAAACACTCAACATAAACACAATTATTAACTGTATAAACACCTGGGATGGTTTATTATGAGTGTAAAAGAATTATTTGTTCACGCTGAACTCTCTCCTATGATGTAAGTCGATATCTAACCACCACACTAAACAACTGCCACCTTGAAAAGAGCTGAGAGAAATTGGGATCAGAGTGAAATAACAAATAAAATCTAAAGGAAGTACTATAAATGTGCCAATACTTTATAAAAGGAGAGAGGTAATTATTCAGTTTCAGACTTTTTAAATCGTCGCAAATGTCCACCAAAATCCACAAAAGCACTCTGAGTTATGCCACCTGCAGTCAAACATCTCTGTCCAAGCCTCACATACCCATCGTGTTTACATTTTTAGTGCGAGATCCAGGAAAAAGTAAAGCCAGACTGAGCAATGATCAGTTCTCAAAGTGAAGAAATAAACTCGCAGCGGTGCACACCTGAAATCACATTTCATTTCGCATTGTTGCACCGGAGTCGACCTCTGAAAAAACCTTCATCCACTTAAGAATATTGGTTCAGTTTATGCAGTGCCCCTGTTTCTGCTCTTTAATATAGAAGTGCAGACTGACAGAATGCATAATATTTGCTGATGTCAATCACAATTAAGAAGCATTGATGCGAATAATCTTGCCGAAGTTCATGGTGTAATACGAGGAAAAAAAACTACTGGAGAACAGCCATGACACCGCCATGGCAGTAACAGGATCCTCTTCTCTGTCTGTCTCTGTTTCCAACAAACACAGTCACTTGCACACAAGCAATTAACTTTTTAACCACTATGGTTTAATTTAGTTCTATTTTCAGCAGCTGCCTCAGCTCTCCCATGACTAACACTACAGCAACACATGTGCATGCCAAGTTAAAGTACTAGTATTATTCACTTGATTTGGTTTGGTTTTGTTATAAATCACTGATTCTTTGCTCTGATTAAACTTCCAGAAACACTTTAAAACAATTTTATTACTTTACAGATCCATGAAGATGCACAACCTTGCCTTCTACGCTGCACCCCAACAGTAGTAGGAGAGCATGACCGCCATGGGAGGCTCATTCATGCACACAATAGTGTCGCCCTAAGATGTTGAAAGCCCTGAACCACTCAATCAGTCTCTAGTGGACATCTGACATTCCCCAACATACTGTCATATATCAGGTTACATCACTGTCAAAGATGCAGCTATCTAACTCCCTGTGCTGCAGTGGAGGCCTGTGAGTAATACTGCGTAATGGGAAAAGTCTAATTTTAACTTTATTGTTCCACAGTGAATGGTGAAACTTATCTGCCAAGATAGCATCTGCCATCTGTAGCGCTGAGTATAGCAGAAGAACAGCTTCTTCCCAGAATAATCAACATATATTTATGTCTGTCAAACTTTACAGGTGACACAAAGATGCCAGAAAGATTATTTTTTAGTTGAAACATTAGTTTGTCAACAATCATAGGAATTCACACCGCTGTAACCGGCAATGTGAAAGGATAGATTTGACATAAGTGACCATCCGTTACCTTTTTTTCCAGTTTTCCTGCGCATCCTCATCTTTGGGAATGAAGGCCAGGAGTAGTTAAAAGGAGAGTCTGAGTCAGAATCCATCATTTTCGTTAAAGAAAATCTTCATCCAAACAACTCGAAGACTGAATTCTTAGTGCCTTAGATTACATCCATTCCCACATGGCTGACGAGACTCCAGAATAGCTGCAGCACTCGCTCTGCTTTTTCCAGAGCCCTGCTGTAGACTCTGACACTTCAAGAGTGAGCCAGCATGTTCCCCTCTGACTCCCCCTGCCTCCCCTCCACCTAAAAACCCTTGCCTTCCCCCTTCTCGACAGACTGACAGAGCTAAGACTGAACCCCGTATTCTGCCTCTGCTAGCTCTTTTTTCCCTCCCTTCGCTTTTTTCCTCTCTCTCTTTTTTTCTTGCCTCTCTGACAGCTCTTCTCAAATCTGTGCCAGCTTCTAGGTCTCCGAGTCTTTCCTCTTCTCTCTCAGTCACTCATCTACCACACTCAACACTGAGTGAGCGGGAGAGATATCAACACATGCTGACAGGAGCAGGGGGAGGAGGGTATTGACGGCCGGAAAGAGTGACTGAAGGAACGCTAGAAGCAGAGAAAGACAAAGGAGTGACTTCAGAACCTGCAGCGAAGACAAACAAGAAGGTAGACAGCTTAGTGGAGGTGAATTTCAGATGTGGGAGAAATCATTAAACCAGAGAGCTCATGATTGTCTCTGAGTTATGCCTGGCTGCAGAGCTGCACTCGCCAGCACTTGAAAGCACAAGCAGCTGAGCCCAAATATGCTTAATGCCACATCTGAAGGGAGCGCTTCTCAATCGGTCACTTCTCTCATTCTTTATGTTTTAGCATGTCAAAGCCAAACTGAGTGGGTGGGGTCGAGGGTGAGAGGGGGGGATGCAGACTGCCAGGTCAGCAGCCTCTCCATGGAGACAGCAGTGAGAGCTGCTGCTGTTTTTGTCTTCCATGTTGTTTCTTTCCTCCTCTTGCCAACTTGCAGGAGTACAGTGCTCCACTTGCTACAGCAGGGATACGAGTAAAATTTGGAGAATTGGGTGATAAAAGAGGGTTTAAGGGACAAATCGGACAATGGCATTGTGGAAGGAGGCCAAACATGGGTTTTAAAAATGCACATAAATTTAGGAATGTGATTTTTTTTTTTTAAAGGAAACGATAGAAAAAAGAGGATAAGAAGGCTTTTGTGGGAAGAATATATGCTAAGACGAGTGAGAAAGAAACACACTGTGACGACAGAAAAAAGTTTCAGTCTGTGCGTGCATGGAGAGGGGTGGTTGAGGATGTTGGCACTGTAATAGTGAACATTAATGCTGCCTTTGTGGGGTCTATGTGGGGTTTAATCCCTTTTTCCATTCTCCAATTAGATCCCTCGGCTGGTGTTTCTGTTGGTGCCTTGGTGTTGCAGTTATCGTCTCTTGTCACTGTGCCAAACTATCCATATCATAAATCCCTTTTCTCTTGCTCTGCCTCTTTTCCTCTCATTACACACATACATCCCCAGTATTCTAAACACTCTTCCGCTCTCCTCTCCTGTCCCCGGGGATCACAACAAGCTGCTGGAAAACTGCATTCAGAGAAGCCTTGGCAACCCCCATTCAGCCACAAACACCCCCCAACCCCCTTTTTTTTTTTTTTTTTTACTCCTTGCCCCCTTTTGAGCGCTTTTCCCTTCTCCATTCTTCCTCTCAAACACACAAATGAACACATACACACTGACAACACATTCACACACAACAATCTCCTTCCTTTCTTCAGCTGTGGAGAGCAAAGCACTTCAGGATGAAGAAGCCTTTGCAATTTGTTCACTAAACTCACATTAAAATGCTGACCTGAGAGGATGGGATGGGATGGAGGGGGACACAGTGTGTTGGTCTGTGTGTGCGTACTTGGGTAAAGGTATGTCTTTTGGGTGGGGTATTAAAATATCGGGGGCATCAAGAGGGAAGACTTGGGGGGGGGGGAGAAAAGCTCTGCCTTTTCTCTTAAATATGTGAAATATTCATAATGTATTTTAAATCATTATTGGGGGAAAAGCAAAAAAAACCCAAAACTAATAATTATAGCCTTGTAAAAAAGTTACAGTAATTTGAACAGGAGGGAACATGGATGACATCAAGAAGACAGGGGGAACATAACAAGTATGCTCCAAATTCCACATCTCTTTCAGAGACTCAAGGCTACACAAGTTCTATCTGTCTATGTGGTGACGCATGAGCTTGAGTTAAACAGCCATATTGCATGTGTTAACAAACAGATGGACTCACAATATAAGCTTCACTACTCTGTTGAAAAATGTGAAGCCCTACCGGTCACTCATGATGCTTGACAGGTCTGGAATGTCTAATGAAGAATTTAAAGTCTCAGAGGGTCAAATGTGAAATTGTTGACCATGTACAAGACCTAAGTCATTTCCAGTCATGGATGCCTTTTCTGTAAAACATTCCAAGTGAAGTAAATTTAAGTAACCAGTTTTATTTCATCTGAGCCACCAGTAGCATTTTAGGGGGTTGAATGAGGTCACAGCGAGGCAATAATCAAAGACTACACTTGAAGTATGCAAATTCAGCCAACAAACAGAAAGACACACTCAAATACACATGCATGCAGAGCATGAACGGCTGCACCATTTAGCACGAAAAACTACACCAACCACAGGATGTTAAGATTGAAGATCTCCAGTGCCAAGTTTTGTAAAGCCTGAAGCCTTAAGCTTGTAACCACAGCATTCTTACACCGAGGCATCAGTCTTCCCTGCTGCAGTACAAGCCAATTATTAACCCACAGGATCTTCCCACTCTGAATCCCTCACTTTACCATCCATAAGCTAAACAGAGTGCGAACACCTATAGTTAAGAGTCAGCCAAGCTCGTTCCTGCCCTCCTGGCATTGTTGGCAAAAACAGGATGACTGAGGATTGTTCTCTACATGTCACGCCATATTAAAAGATTCCTATTCAGTGGCGCAATGACTGTAAACACAGAGTGACAAGTCAGGGGCCTGAAATATGATCCCTCGCTCAGCAGGGATAGTAGCTGACCACAGTTGATGATTACTAATATGTTCCAAGTTTTGTTCAGGAAAAGAAGCATTTCCTTATTTAATGACTGGAAGCTACTTGGATAACCTCCTATGGATTAAATCCCAGTTAAAATAACAGTGATCTGTTTTAGAGAATGATCTATCACTGACGCACCGCAAGCTCTAAAATAAAATCCCACATCTAAAAGCAGGCATGTGTGAACGGGAATCTTAAAGTCTTTACCAGAGTCAGACTGTGATGGGTTGTCCTCTTCGTCCTCCCCGTTCAGGCAAAACATCAGCTGCTCCTCATAGTCCTCAGACGGGAAATTGGGCACCTTTTGCGAAACAGCATACATGTTTCCACGGTGAGACTTTTGCTTTGCGCATACCGGAGAAGACACGTAGAACTAAATACAAAAACACAAGTGCTTAAGTGTGTGAGACAGATCAATTAGTTAACCATCTGTATCACATAAAACAGCTCCTATTGGACGACCAGAGTCATGTGCCACACCTGTCAAAACATTAAACACACATTTGACCGCTCACAAAGTCAACTATTCACTGCTGTATGCAAGGTGCCAACTCCAACACTTGAACAATAAGAATGTAACAAAGCAGCGCATTGAGGCACGGGCAGCACCTTGCTCTGGTTATGACTGCAGTTTGCTGCAAGCTGATGCAGATGTTCATACAGGCTAAAAGAGGGGTTGAAAGTGCCCCTTGGAAAAGAATTTAAAGTGTGGACTAAATATGTTCTGGTCATTTATCAATTCACTTTCTTACATTAATCAATTAATAAAACTTACATTATGTTCTGCCGAGTTTTCTCCATTTATATCAGAATACAGCACTGAAAGAAGAAAAAACATTCAGATGCATCCCTACAGCAGCTGTTACACTTCAAAAGACACTTCGGTAGGCACAGATGTTTGTCAGTATTTAATGATAGCTTGTAATGTCTTGCTTCTGTTTTCTTTTCATAACCACAGGGGATTTTGACTGCGATGCCTTGATCTCTTTTCTTTCCCTTTTACTACCATGTTCTTCCTAGATCAAAGGGTGCAGCCTATGATCATTTACCAGAAACAAAGCCCAGATAAACTGTGTTCAGTGGGTTTGATTTGTGATCTAGGGTCTCATGAAAATGCAAAGGAATTGCCTGAGTAGGTGAAGGATGAGGTTGGGAAAGTGAGAAAAAAAACAAAGGGAAGAGCATGCATATGAATAGGTTTCCAAGTAAGAACATGTAATTTAAAGAGAAAAATAACCCAAACCCCTAATGCTTTATTTGTGTCTCATTGTGATAACAGGAAATACACTGACTCTTATAGTAAATACAGTTTTTTGAAATTGCCCACAAGTTTCTTGAAATTGCCCTCCAGTGAGAGCTTGTGGAATGACATAGATACATCAGTTTAAATACTTTCTTCCTTCCTGTTTTTGTAAGGCAGATACATGACATGCTTCCTTAATTGAGTGTGACTCTCACTCCATGTTTGGTACCTGCATGAAATATTTCTGCAATGAAATTCTGAGCATGCTGCTCAGAAGCCAAATCCCAGGACTACCTTGAGTTTTCCTCTAGCACCTCCAGCAGGTCAGAAATTTCACTTAAACAGTAAAGTAGCAGAACTGTTATGGAGTGTGATGTCTCATAGTGAATTGGCTGATCTGCTGACATTTCATTTGGTTCTATAAAACAGATCATTTAATTAATTTGTTTCACTTTGGTTTATAAATTGAAAATGAAATAAAGAGAAATTATAAATTATTTATAAACTGAAATGATTACTAAAATACTTCCAAAACAAAACTTTCTTCCACCTCATTTATATTTAGTTAACTACTAATTAGCATATGAAAATGCTAATTTCAGAGGATCAACATGCTGAATATCCTAACAATGTAATATTAAAAGTAGGTGCGTTTAATGCTTCGTGTTGTTTAGCTGTACAAGTTTCAGTCTTCCAATGTCAGACACAAATATCCAAACAAATTTAGTAGACAGAAAGAGAAAAACCCAGCAGCGAAAAAAAATTTAATTTTCAACAACAAAAATTCAATAAAGTAAAGATAAGATGATGGCATTGTTCGACCAAAGGCTTGCAGTATCTTCACAAACCAGTAGAGGGCTGTGTATGTATACCAACATTTACATGAAACCCTGTGGTCCCACAATACCTCTACCACAAAATATTATCATTGCAGCACAAAATAGTACATCATCATTTAGTTTAAGCAGGCTTCTCGTGTCGCACAAGACAAATTATGAAGTATATCATACCATTATCTGCAGGATCATCCACCAGTTCTTCCTTCTCTAAGATAGTCTCTACCCGTTCCCTCCGGAGTGCTTTGATCTGTAAAAGTTTAGGTTAATATTAAGCAAACAGATGCAGTAAGCTAGAAGGAGTAAACCAGGCGTGGACAGACTTTTCATTTACATGCTTACTTGATGTAATTTCTTACCTATGTTATATTAAAATTAATTTTAGGTCCAATAGTTTTTTTTCTTTTTTAAAATATTAACAAGAGCAGACATTGACTAATAACACTTTCTCACCTCCCTAAGGAAGTCTGAATCTCTGAGTCTGGCTCTGAGAAGCAAGATGTCAGCATGCCGACTCTCCTCTGAGCTCCACCTCAGGTTTTGTCGCACAGTCAGCGTCAGGTTCTCTGTGTCATGGCAAAACCTCAGCAAGCGAGAGCGGTCAGCCCACACCTGGGACAAACCTGCTGGAGGTGTGGCCAGTGGGTTGGGTGGGCTGTAAGATCAGATGATGCAAAGTTAATCAAGACTAAAATTAAGCAAAAGCTAAATCCATTTGGAAACAGTAAGAGGTGATATAGGAGTCAAGTAATGTAAATGCAAAATTGACATGTTGTAGTCATTTTTCTGAATCTGAAGGACTAAACAAACAGATCAGTGAGGAAGAAAGCATGAGGAACCTACACAGTTTGAAAGCTGACCAGCCTTTTGAAAATGTGGCCCAGCAGCTTTTGGAATAAAGTGCTCTGGGCAGCCTCAAAGATCGGTCCACTACAGTATTAGACAAATTTGCTGCATATCAAAAGCAGCTTTTTAAGAAAACAACATTATGTATAAAGAATGGAGGTGGTCATATTATAGTTTGGGGTTGCTTGGGGTTTCCAAGCTGTCATTTCCTTCAACTATGAATCCTGGGTTGAACTAACACTTCCATGTTAAGAGGACATTATTCTGAAACATGATGTTTAACAGGGAGTGGACATTTCAGCAGAGTATCAATCTTCAACACCAGTAAATCCATGAAAGAATGATTCACAAAGAGGAAATTGAAGGTTATGCAAGAGAAAACTCCAAGCTGAGATTTAAATCCTACTGAAATGTAGAGGGATGTGATACCGGCAAACCTTCATCACTGCTGAAAGGGCACAACGGAAGCGTTTTTGTTAGTTTTTTCCCATCCCCTTATACCAGCAAATTCAATACAGACGGGTTTTAAATAAATATTAATGAAATGAATGGCTACTAAAAATATATAGCATTTACATAAATGCAAGCTCTCTTATTAAATATGGAGGAAGAGGTCAACAATCTCTATAGGCTCAAATATTGTGTTTATAACCGTAAAGAACACTTGAATTAAAACCTAAATGTTGCACATGTATAACATATATTTAAAATAATGTTTCAGCAAAGCAGTGATTCATTTATCAGTTTTTCTACTTAAAGCACTTTTTCAGAGCTTAAAGCCTTACTTTGACAGCAGTTCCAGGAGCTCAGTGTTGCCTGATGTCTGTGCCAGCTGCAGTGGTGTTACGCCTTCTTCGTTTGGCAGACTGACAGCCATCAAACCCCCTGGCTGGCAAAGCAACAGCTCTGCAAGCCGGTACAAACCCCATCGCACAGCCAGATGGAGGGGCGACTCTCTGGGAATGTGCTCTAGAGATGAGACAAGAAACGTAAAAAACAATGAAAAAAATAATTCTTCTGAGATCAACAAGGGCAAGAAGATTTATGAGTTGTATCATAGCCGCTCCAAGAAAGATGGAAGAAATTTTAAGCACCTGTGTTTGTAAGGAAAAAAGGGGAAGGAAACTGTTCTTGATAAGCTTCTGGTCATCAGACAAACTGTCTTCTCTTCTGATCCATTGCCACACATAACAGCAATGAAAGTTATAAAAAAATGTACTAAGAAAGGTTTGTGTTTCTCCAGGCCAAAATAAATTGTATTTGCAGTCATTTCTTCTAGCTGATGCTCAGAACATTTCAGCTCACTACAGTCTGTAAGCCGGTAGAAATCATAACTCCCAGAAGGATGGTGAAAACCATGGAAATGACACATTGTTACATAATACACATTACCTTTTTGCAGAACACGTGGTTGTAATCTGCTCCCTAAGATTATTCAGTATGACTGTCACGACTTGATTCCAAAATATCCCATTTGTGATATATTTAGCATATTGTGAGTGATAATAGTAAGTTATGGAAAAAGCAGATGTCAGACACATTAACAAAACAATAAATCAGGAAAATCTTGCAGGTTTAATAAGGCCTGGGAATCATTGTCTTCATGATATACTTGCAAACCGAACCCTACGTTTCTAAGGCCTATGGTGTGCATATTTAGTCAGATGCTGTCTAAACTAATTCAGTATCATCCATCAAAACAGCAAAAATGTGACAAGAGAAAAAGAGTCAAAGATTTTTGTGAATCAAGGTAATGGGACTTGAACTACGTGACAGCTGAGGGACTTCTTATGAGATATTACAACTCATCAAGTAAGACTGTCAGACAAACATGTTAGCAAAATCGATCTTTGCTGCAAAATGAAAAAGCTTTTCCAAAATGCTGTTGATGAGACTGTGTGACCTTTGCATTTCAGAAAGTGCTAAGGAACCGAAGGACAGGTGATAAAACCTCACATTTGCTGAATCAAAAATAAATTCTAAAGCCTAGTCATTAAAAACCAATTATAATTTACAATATTACAACATATCATGACACAATAATTTAACATTATAATAATAATTTATTCAGTTTTTTTTAGAATTTAACACTTGGTTTTCTTACAATTTTAAAGTCCTAATCATATTTTATTGGCTGCATTAAGAATTCTGTATGTAAATGATGAATATTAAGAGAAAGCTTGAGACAAAACGGAGGTGTATAAAGCATCAGCTGCAGAATGATGTAATAAGCATTGTTATCCAATTAACTGCAGACATTGAGAGGGAGACGCTGCAATGAAACAGACTGCCATAACAATATTACCGTTAAATCTAGTTTGTTATTTATGTAGGTGGCCTTACACAAAACACTTGGATCATACAAACCAATGATGGCATCTAGCAAGCATGGTGACAAGGACGGACACAAAACCTTATACACACACACACAAACAAACATGTTTACCTTCAGATTGATTAAGCTCTACCCGGGGTTGCTTCCAGATGGAAAGACTATTAATCATATTACACACTGCTTAATTGGGTTTGATGAATTTGACCGATGTGCACATGTGACTATGTTTCCGATTTCAGTCCATTGAGTAAGTAGAATGAGAATGATTGCAGATAATGGTGTGGAGGACAGCAGGGGTGAAGAGTTCACCCTGCTTGCACAGTACTGGCTTCAAGTTTTCAGCATGAAAGGTTATGGCTGAGCCTGCCAAATGCAACTGCATAAATAGATTTTTTTTTTTCCTTCAAGAACAGTGCTAGAAGCCTCTGTGCACATACATCTTACTTTAATCCAGCTCCATGCATTTTTTTATATTACCTCTCATGTACCAATTTATATTTGTTCTTTCCTGTCTCTCCTTATGAACAGGAATATTTTGTACTGCTACAGACATTTCAAAATCTGTTCACTTGTTGTTATGCAATAAAAAACAATGTGTGCAGGAATGCCAACTCAACAAAGTCAGGCCATCCTGTTCTTACTGTCTCTGCTGTGGCTCCCCAGTACATTCCAGTTTGGGGGGATATCCAGGTTGGCCATGGCCAAAGCCACTCTACGATCGAAAGACCAGCAAGAGCTCTCCTGGCCCTGACCGAAGAGGCTGCTCAGTTCCTTGTGATCCTTGGAGCTCAAACAATGTCCATGGATTACCAGGTGCTCTGCCAGGTCCTAAAAGGAGAGAATCAGTAATAAATGTGGCACTAGTAAAGGATTAAGCTACTGCTGTTGTGCTTTATTTTTAACGAACTGTGGAGGAATTACTTAATATTTTCCATTCTTCAACAAACATGTATCGAAACGATTTCTTAGTTATACCACTTGACGTCTGTGGGTCCCTTTTCATTAAGTACTTGCCTGTTTCAACCTGTTTCATCAGAAAACATATCTTCTTGAAAATCTAAATATTACATGTTATCTTGCAAAGATGAAAGTTTTTCAGAGCATGCAGACAAACCAACTTACATCACAAAGAATTTTTTATGAGAAACACTCCCTCAGGTTGAAAGAATTGGATCAAATACTGTGTGCATCTGTCGTTTACCTGAGCATCATCATGCACGTACTCCAATGAAGCCCCGCCCACCCATGTGAGCGGCGTGGTTCCAGAGCACAGGTAAGCTTGGACAGAAACCACCTCGGCCATGTTATGTCCTAAATAGACACAACAAAAGCCAGACTTTGATTTTCTTCATATTTTTTAAACGTCTTTACAAAATCAGTTACTCCATCCCACACAGAAAATTGCTTCCACTGAACTCCCTAAACTAATGATGAACTTGTAAATTTGCTAAATATGGACTCTTCACAAACCCATAGGAGCTAATTGAGTCCAAGGCTTTAGAAGTTGTTTCCTGATTTATCAAATGTCTTTTTTCATGGAGGAAAAAAATACTTCACCATATAAATCTACTTCTAGGAGACAATACAGATCCTGGAGAGCTGACTGTTGTCTGTGTCAAACCGTTACAGAGGTTAAGTAATGTTGATATATTGTTCATGCTGCTGTTTCCTCTCTGAGAGGAAGCTGATAAGATTCGTTACCGTTCTACACAACAAATCATTGATGGCACATCTATATGTTAATGTGTGTGCAAAGATTCAAATGGTGATATTTCATTTACCGTGTGTCAATCTATCACAGACGAGAGTAGAATGTGGGGTTCACATAGATAGCAAAGTACTCAAAAGAACATGAAAACAGGCATCATGCATGCAAGTGAACATACCAGGCACGATAAAGCAGAGCATGACATCACTCTGAGCCCTGGTTACATGCACCAGTGTGGATCCTTCCAAAACAACATAGATCTCAGCATCCTCTGGCACCAAGTCTAAACCGTCCAGCAATGCAAATACCTTTGCTTCACCCTGAGATGAAGAAAGGTGGGAGAGGTTGAGAGGAAAATAAAGAGGTAAGATAATAGAGACCAAAAGAACCTGATCTATTCCTAAGTACAAAGGCTCAATTTAGAGTTTGACTTTATTCCGATGCAGCATTCTACATTTCTCTAAAGTACACCAAATCCCCTGACAGCATTCCTCGAGGGTACAATAAAATACCCCCCTCCCCACTATAAAAACAGGAATGCTTCTGTGTGTCCTCTGCAAAAATTTGCTCTGATCCTAGCGAGCCAGAACATTTTTTGTGTCTTATCTGAGGCAACAAAAATGCCCAAGTACCTGAGTTTTAATATCAGTAGCAAAACAATTAAATTAGAAAAAGAAAACAGACTTTGATGCATCTGTAAAGCAAGGTTAAACTGAGTCTAGTGTATCTGAAAATGGTGATTTTAATATCTCAGTTTGGCACGGGAATTTCAAACACTGGGTTCATAGACCAGATAGTGTCAATATTCAGAAAACTAGATGATATACCTAATAATCTTTTATATGTAAAGAAAAAAAACAACACATGCATCAATACGAAAGTTTTGAAAAGCCACCAATGCAACAATGTGATAAAAAACACTATTTCTAGATGTAGATATCCCATTTCAGTTTTAATTTATCTGAGGAAAAGCTACAATCTGTGACAGTTACAGAGAAAACCAGACTAGGAATACAGGATGAAACAGTTTCCTATCCACATATCTAGAAAACATCAGCACCCTTTATTCTGAGTTCTGTTTGCATGTGAGAAGTTAATCATTACTCTTTCCCCTATTGTTTCCAGTTTGCGCATTTTAACAATAAGGTTGTTAAACTGTTTTCATAGAGAACAATGTAATAATGACAACTGGGACATCATCCAAATGCTGAAGCCACCGGCTGTGAAGACAAAACAATAGTGTTAAAAGGCCATAAAATTCTGCAGAACTAGAGAGAATAGCAGTATCAGGTGACATTATTTCGAAGTTTGTTTAAGTGTGAACACTGAAAAGGGGTTTTAAAAAAAGTTTGCATTTGAGTGGGTTTTTGTTTGTCTTAATTATTTGTATTTTGTATTATAATATGTTATTTGGCCAAATTTGTCTTAAGAGAATTGTCTACAGAATATCACTGGTACTTTCTTTTTAAATAGAATAAAATTTAGAGACAAAAGGGGATAACACAGCATTGACAACTGAGCTTTTCTTTGCCGTATGCACATTGCAGAAACAACCTGTCACTGTTATGAAGCATTTTTGTCTTACTGAACCACATGTTGGGGGAGTAAGGTCCAATTAGAATACAACAGTTTCCTTATAAATAATAGACAAAGTAGCAGATTTGAAGGTAAAACCATGTTACTACACAATCAGTTCCCTTTGCACCCCTACTGGTCTTGCAGTGACAATGCAGAACCTCCCACTTGAACATGCAGCCTTTCCTTACTGGTTTGCCTGCCTCCACCTGTGAACATGTGGATATAAGATCTGCCTGGGAAAACTTGCTGGGGATTACACCTTTGCGCTGGTGTGCCAAGTTTTTTTTAACTTTATTTAAGTAATAAACTTTCTGAAATTTTTAAAAATCTTGTTCAAAAGAAAATTCCCAA